>OZ020517.1:20244498-20525521 GCA_963971425.1 Bryoerythrophyllum caledonicum
TCACCAAAATTGCCGCGCCTTGGTGACGGTCTGCCGTGCCCTAACCCTCACCTAAACTCACCAAAACTCACCAAAACTCCCTAATCCAAACCCTAACCTTCACCAAAACTCACACAAATACCAAACCCTAACCGTCACCCGAAACTCACACAACTCACGCAGTTCGCAGAACACCCCACAACATATTCCCTGGCCTACGAGAGGGCATGGTGGAAACCCCAAACCCCAAACTGTCATCAATGTGGAGGGCGGCTATGGCAGGAGCGGCAGGGTGTCAAGATCCATTTTTCGGCTTGGACATTACTGCTGGTCAGGGTTGACGAGGCGTGGGCTGCTCGGTGAAGGGAAGGACGGGCTGGGGGAAAAAATGAAGGAGCTGGGCAGGGACGGCCGGGCACATGCGCGGGCGGGAGGAAGATCGGGCTGGGCTGGGCGGGGGGAAACCGGGCTGGGCTGGGCGGGTCCGAGAAGGAGGGTCGGGCCCGAAGGCAACCACCCTGACAAGGCTGCGGCATGGGCCAACGCTCGTCGGGGTGAATTAGCCAGATCCAATTTCGAGCTTACATGATATATTAATCCATTGCAGCTGGAAGTCAACTGTAGAAATCATTTTCAATCCAACATCCCAAGATTCGCTCCGAGAAATCCCTCAGGTTTCAAAGATCCAACCTAACATCAGTAGACGGGACCCACTACAGATGACTTTCACACCACTCATATTACAATAGTGCATAAAAGAGCCATATTTTGTTGCGCCGACGTTAATTAGCAGTCGAAGAGGTCTGGCATTTCAGAGGAATCACAGCTGCATCGATCAAAAAATGCCAAGATGGACTTGTCGAGAGTGTGACGGTATGCATTACCTAGGATCAGTGACTCTCCACGCTCCTGATGAATAGTTTCACTAAGACCACAACTATGTATACTATTCAAAGAGGGGATGATTGTAAACGTAGTTGGTAAATATGCTCCTCAAGAGTAATAACCTACAGCATTTATATATCAGGTCGTGTGGTTACCGCTGCATATCAATTTCAGTGTCGTGGCTTTGAGTAGGAATCCGGAGGTGGGGGCGTTCGTGAGTCTGTGAGTCTGAGCGGTAGTTACGAAGGTGGGAGAGTCGGCCATTGGTGTGAGTGGCCATCAGTATCTGTGAGCTGTGTGAGTTGTGGCGGAGAGAGTGAGCCGAGGTTCGGCGTTAGTCTGACTCGGCGCGGCGCTGGTGTGGTGCACCGGAAATTAGTCAAGGACGTGGCTACATCGGCAGCGGACGTGCGTGGTTGATACGGCGGAGGTGGTGCTGCACTGCGAGGAGACAGCAGCGAGGAGACAGCAGCGCGTCGAGCGTGCTGAGGCCAGAGGCTGAGCGTGTGAGCGGTGTCGGTGTCCTACCGGCGGAGTGCAAGACTCGAGCGGAGCGCAGCTGCTGGAGCGTCATCGGAGAGGCGTCTTTTTCTACCAAAACTGTTGCAGTCTTTGTCGTGACCTAATTTTCAATCTCCGCCGATTGAGTTCTCGAGATCGTCATAGGATTGATGATAGTGCGTAGCTCTAAATTGGCGGACTTTGCTGTACTTGTGAGAGAGTTGGAGTTTGCTTTCGCTTTCGGGAATTGGGTGACGTTGTGAGGATTTGTGCTCTCGGGTTGGTGCACAAACCCCAGAACTGAGGCTGGAGCCCGAGTCGAGATTTTGGAGCCCGAGTCGAGATTTTGGCAAAGAGAGTGAGTGTGTGAAGGAGGAGGGAGATGGCAGGCAGGTTGTTGCGAAAGGGTGATGGGGAGAGGAAGGGTGCGATGGTGGTGGCGGTGATCTGGGCGGCTGTAGCATATGGCGTGGTGTGGGGTGCGGAGGCAGCGGTGGAGCCTGCTGCTGGGCCGAGTGGGCACGATGAGCGATGCAGTCGACCCTTGATCGATGTTCTCCAGGGCTTTGCTATCACTCTTCTTGCCGTGGCTGTCTCTAGGTGGGGTAAATTCAAGCATAATTACGAGGGTTTCTTCTCTATGCTATTTTGTCCCTTAATGGGTATGTGCGTACCCTTCATTGAGCTTGAAGACACTTTGTACGATGCCGGTTATTGTGTGGTATCGCAGTGGAGATGCAACAACTTTCCAAATGATGGATTATCTCACCAAGGAGTGTTAAGTGGAAGAGATTATTTGTGTCTCTACTTCCGTGGGAGAAGTCCCGTGTCAGAATTCTTGCCTCTTGTGAAATGGTTCTTTACATTTCCCCCGGCTCTATGCTACTCAAAAATGCAAGGTTTAATTGTATGACAAGGGATTACATCAATCTGCGAGATGAGTCGGAGGCTATGAAATTTGGGGACCCTAAAATTGGTTACACTCAAAGAAATATTTTGTATAGGCACATCTGCTTTGGAATTGGCATTGGGAGGGGTGTTGCCACCTTATGATGAACTCAAATTTTTACGTGGTAATTCCAGCTTTGCCATGGCTGCTATTGCCATACAAGTCATTGGATATATATATGCAGTGTTGTACCGGACGATTACGGGTTTACAAGTGGTGCTGGTTGAGGTGATTGGATTGGTTATCAATATTGTGTTGTTGATAAATGGCAGTTTGTTTTTTGTGAGCAACGCTTGTCATAGGCCTTTGGTGATATACATGGATGAAGAAAAAGAAGAGATGTTGAATACATGCCACATTTAACTAAATCTAGACTTTAGAATGAAATCTAGACTTTGGCACAATATTATGTACAGGTTGCTAGACCCAAAAACACTGTCAATGTTACCATTATAGCAAAGTATTGAAAAATATTACAATAAATGAGCACGAAGAAAGACAGTAATAGCCACTGAGTTGTTATCATGGGTCAAAACTGAATGAGAAAATGATCAAACGACAGTTACATAGAGGGATCTCCCTATAAATACATACATTGATAGATTTGCCCATCCATGAAACACATTATCAAGTAAGCATAAAAGTAATAGGCGTTCAAGTAGGGTGCAAAGATAGACAATATTAGCCATTGAATTGTTATCATGGATCACCAATACACAATAAAAAACTTATCAAATGATAGCTTCGTAGAGGGATCTTCCTATAGATACATTGATAGATCTATCGATCCTTGAAACACATTAACTAGTAAGCATTAAAGTAATAGGTGTTCAAGGGCAATCGAAGAAAGACAGTAATACTCATTGAAGACTTTATTCATAAATCAAAAGTGAATGAAAAGCTGTGGCAAAACAAAAATGGTAAAACCAACCATGTAATGCAGTTTAGTTCTACAAAGTTTGCAGTACTCGGTCACTGTGCCATGATTCAAGCAATCTTCGTTTGTACTTTCCATCCATCTGATGTTGACGTAGATAGTTTTTCACCGAGGCATAAGATCGCAGCGGAAGGATGAACGGAATCTATGCTGAAGTAATATTTGGTATGACATTGGATGCATTGGGCAAGACCATTTCACCACGCCAAGGCTTCGGAAAGTAGCAAGCCATGTCTCCGTTAAAGACATGCCGCATTGGTTGATCATCAACCATCAACACTTTGTCAGGAAGGCAAGTTTTCTTTGTCTTTTGGTCTATTGATAGTCTTCGAAGAACCTTGTAACAGTAAGGATAAAATTGTGGCCTTGAGCACTTGTTTCGTCCATAAACAAAGAGAAGTTTCGACCTTATGTCATCGGGGAGGAGCACTTGAAGAACCCTCTTTAGCTGTCCGGGGACCATGGACGACCATATACCAACATGGAAGGACCTCAATAGGATTTGGAAGAACTCTATGAGACCAGGTCGAACAATAATGTTGTTGTGATCGAAGCGTCGGGGGGTGCAGTTATAGTATTGCTCAAAGCAAAGCAATCCGTTCACAGACAATACGATTACTTTTTTTGAATCCTGGCGGACTGGCTGCGAACATAACAAAAGAGAAGAGTTGGAAGTTAGATGGGAAAATATTCCTATCTAGGCATCACAGAAAGAGAGGACATGAAGCGTGTTACATGTGGTAGTTGTAAACCATTGACAATGATATATTAAAGCCATATTAACAAATAAACAAATCACCGATAGCAGTGCTTAGTCAGTGAAATTTTCCATTCTTGGAATCCCATAGTTTAGAACACCCTAATACGATATGACGTGTGATGGTAGACTTCCTAAATCCAGTACTAGCCCCACATCCGGAAAGAGGATTCTCTCGAACAAAATCAGCAACAAAGAGCTTAGAGGCAATCATAATCTACAGCCATGGAAGCATGGTGTTCATGAGGAACCGGTCCGGCGATTCACCAGACCACTCCGAAGGATGAACAACCTTGAACTGCCCGTTGAGGAGGTTCTTCTCTGGGCTATCGTCAACAAGCAATGCCCGATCAAGGTCCACATGCTCAAGAACACCTCTAAGTTTTCTAAGATCTTTCATCATGTACTTCTTGTCTGTCTTGCCCTTGCTTCTGGGAAAGGAAGAAAACGTCACATCGTTCTGTGACAAAACCGGCAGCTACTCTCGTTTGAGAGAAGAACCAGACAGAACACAGTCTAACATGAATTCAATGTTTCTCAGAATGGCGCAACTCCATACCACAACATTAGCCTTACTCCACAACCAGTGCAAAAACGGAACACAGTCGGGTCTAGGGATACAACCGCGACCGCTATCAGTTCTGTGGACCAAAAATCCATTCAAGTCTAGGACGACCGTGTACCTCGGATCCATTACCTTTGCAGAGCGAGGGGCGACAGTCAGAGCGGGTGGAGGTATTTCAGCTACAGCAAACCAAAGAGCAAGCATTAGTGGAAAGCGAAGGACATCGAAAGATCTTCCTATCTAGCAATATAGAGCACCAAAAGGAGGAAGTTCGGACATCGAAAGATCTTCCTATCAAGATCTATAAAATACCAAATGAAGGAGGCGAGGACATCAGAAGATCTTCCCATCTAGATATATAGAGCACCAAGAAGGCGATGACATCAGAAGATATTCCCATCTATCGAAACATTGCAAAAAGAGGAGAGTAGTGAAGGTAGAGCGGCCTCCAAGAGATGTACCTTCAGAAGAGGGTGAACCACCAGAATGGGCACCGCAACGTGCATTCATCTCCCCAACAGCAGCTTCATCATGAAGCAACTCCGAGTTGACCCTGTAATCCTGGCTAAACTTCAGTGAGTCTGAAACTGCATCATTGATCGCAGACTTCAACACGTTCGCAAGAGGGTTGAAGGCATGCAAAGATTCACTAGCCTCATTGAATATCCCAGCCAACAATTCTTCCGCAATCTTCACGCCATCTCGGGAAGAAGTCCGAGCTTGAGGAGTTGGAGGAGACGCGGAGCAATCAGTAGCAAGAAGTTTGGCAAGTGTATGTGCAGCCGAGTGTTGCTCACGATCCGAGATAGTCCCCAGTGCAGCGTTGGAACTAGGCTTAGATGATGCATCTACCTCCATTGGCATCGCGCCGGACATAGGACGCTGAACATCGTCCAATGGAACTTTCGGTGGAGATAAACGTACAATCGGACATGTCACTCTCGTCCTAGAGCGAGATTTTCCCGGGGTACACTCCGTCGTGTATATAAATACTGGCTTCTTATATTTCGAAACAGTTGGTTTCGACCACGGTGCAACAACTGCCTCGATGTCCTGTGGCAGCTATTCAACAAGGGCCTCAACAGAGTTGTCCTCGATGCCTTCATCGGCCATTCCACTCACACCTCCATGCTCGATGTCGGACAACGACGCCACTCCATCCATTGCCTCGGTATGAGCAGCAAGACGTACCACCACGTCTTCACCAGTGCATGCACTCATGTCCTGGATATTAGGCCACCGTCGAGCATTCCGAATGGAGGGATCCCCCTTCGCACATAACCCCGATGGCATAGATTTAGGACAGAGAATTAGAACATGATAGAATTAGGGTGCTCAAATTTTCGTATAAAAAACGGGCAAAACATAAGACCAATGTGGATCGAAAGATCTTCCTATCCTCCAGTACTCACTGAGGAATGAAGGATCCTCCAATCCACAAAGACTAACCGAGGAACTTCTAAAACAAAAAAATTTACAATAATATACAAAACAAATTACAATAGTAAACCAAAAAAATTCCCTATTAGATTACTGAGCATCTAAAAAATTGTTATGAACCGTCAGAAGATTAATTGTTCTAGTGATTGAGTTTGGAGTGAGCCGCTGCATCATACTTGAGAATTGTGCGGAGAGGAGCCTTCTCCTACAGGACCCTGAGACGGTAGAAACTCGTCATGCTGATGGGGTAGCGGCTCTTTCGAGACTTTCTTCTTTAAAATCTTACTCTTTCGAGGCTGCCGAACTTGGACCTCCTCCTCCTTGTCCTCCGGCTTGTCCTCTCGCTCGTCCTCCCGCTCGTCCTCCTCCTCGTCCTCTGGCTCGTCCTCCCGCTCGTCCTCCCCCTTGTCCTCCGTGCTCAATTCTTCATCAGATGGCTCTTGCCGATGTTTCATCCGCGTCTCCGGGTTGATGTCCTCCTCCTCATCTTCGTTCTCCAACTCTTCCTCCTCGTCCTCATTTGCCTCATCCCTCTGCGTTTGCCTGGACGCCACAATCACCTCTTGCTCGTCGGTAGAGACCAAATTCTTACGATCGTGCCTTCTCTACGAGGCCCGCTCCTTCTTCCTGGGCTGTCTATCCCTGGGCTCTATCATCATGTGCTCCTTCATCCTGGGCTGCTTCTTCCTGGTTCGTTTCTCTTGTTCTGAAACTGTTACAGCAGCCACTTTTTGAGAGTCCCACATACATGTGGCCGTCTTTATGGCAGCCAGATGTTCGTCCTTCGAATAGACGACCTCGATGACTTGCGCGCCCTTTGTCTGCAAGCAAAATCGAGCAACACAAATGAGAACTTGGAATGCCAACAAGCACAATGCATCAACGAGAATCACACACATCATAGCATACCGCGGGGAGATCGAAATATATTCCTATCCACTTACCAAACCAAGCTAGGTTATTGCAGGGCCTCCACCGATGTTCACAATGACATTCTTGGGCGCCGCAAGTGTCCCAATAATATCATCAACCGCGTCGATATTGAAATTCGCCCACCTCAGCTAATTCCACTGCGTTGTCGCATTCTTGAAATCCGATGCGGATACTACAGACTTGAATGGCATGTCGTTCCCAAAGAATCGACGAAAGGATGCTGTAGGCTGGCAACCCTGTTCATTCCCATAGACAAAATTGAAGTAGAGAGGAAGTGTCAATTCAAGAGTTGGAGGTCTCTTGAAGCCCTCAGTACCCTCCGTGATATATAATGTCGATGAAAAATTCCATGGTTTGATCTGGTGAACCGTCGAACCCTTCTCCGCAATAGCATTCGCAACGTCCACCATACCATCCCGGTCGGTGATAAACACGCCAGGATTACGAGCCCTCCGAAATTGATGCTCATCCTTGTACTCCATGGCCTGCAAAGTT
The DNA here is from genome assembly GCA_963971425.1 of Bryoerythrophyllum caledonicum. Lineage (NCBI taxonomy): Eukaryota > Viridiplantae > Streptophyta > Bryopsida > Pottiales > Pottiaceae > Bryoerythrophyllum > Bryoerythrophyllum caledonicum. The sequence goes on from OZ020517.1 coordinate 20,251,940, forward strand.
CTCACGACCCGCTCATGGATACCGTTGAAATCGGATTCAAGGCCAGTATCTCGATCAACGAAGCAAGAAACAAACACCACGTTTGCATCCATCGCCAACCATCCCTTCTCCAATAATGTGGACAAGCGGGTAGACTTCTCAACATCCCCAGTAAGCCTGTCCATGGTGTTGCACCTATAAAAGGTGGAAAATGACTCAACGGCAGTCGACGGCTCGGGCAGACGCTCCTGCGATGAAATTTGCCTCTGTTGATCGAAGAGCAACTTCAGAACGGCTGGAAAGTCTTCTGGCTTCGAGGATGGCGCCAAGTTATTCCCTCGCTTTGCAAAGAACTTAATGCCACCCTTATCCTTCATCAACCTGTCATACCAAGACTCAACGACAAACTCCGAGACCTTGAATTCATTGACCACATCACCGTACTCCGTCTCCGTGTAAGACACATCCTTCTGAGTCTTTGACTTCAGCGGCTTCGACTTAAAGTAGTGCATAAACTCATTTTTGATGAGTCTCTTCTCCTTCTCGATGATGCACCAGTATTCAAGTCCCTTAAGTACAGGAGCCTTCTTCGTGGACTTGGTCGACTTAATCGAGCACTTCTTCTCCATGACCAGCTTAGCAACTCTGTCAATATCGGTCTCCCACATGGCATACATCGGCTGAAGATCGGCCTTTCTCATGGCCCTACTTTGGTACCGCCTTTGCTTTGCCCTCTCCCTCCTCACCACAGCATCCGCATCATCGGCCTCGTCGGTAGAGTCGTCGTCCGCACCTCCAGGAAAAGTGCATTGCACCCCGTATGGATCACGTAGTAGACCACTGATCCAGTTCTCCTGGATGCTAAGCCAGGTCTGATAAACTCGCTCATCGACAAAGAGAAGCGGCAGCTTTGGCTGACTAGTGGCATCATCTTCTGTGAAGTCATTCTTCGTGAAAACAACGGGAACCTTATCTAGCCAAGCTTGCACGAAAAAAATCGACACAAAGAACATCATCAGAGACTCGGAACGAAGAAAGCACGAGGGTATGATAGGAAGATCTTCCCATCCAGTGAGACGCTGAGGATAGGAATATCTTTCGATCTATAAGAATGACACGAAGTCCAGAGGCAGAGAAGATAGGAAGATCTTTCGATCTAAAAGAATGACGCAAAGTCTAGAGGCAGAGAAGTTAGAGCATACGCTAATGCAACGAGGTCAAAAGGTGCATGGGAAAATCCTTAGAACAACAACATCCAACAATAATAACAGACGTCAAATGACACTACGGATAGACAGATATTTCGATCTCTGTGATCACTGCGGTGATTAGAGGACCCTTGGGATAGGAATATATTCCGATCAATTCCGTGGTAAACAACATAACAACGCGGACAAGAAAATGCAATATAACAAATGGTTTCAGACTTACTTTGAATTGAGGCGAGTGTGCCAAACCATTTGGAGACGGCTTTGGACACCCCGCCTCGGCCCAGCTTTTCCGTGCAAGTCCCAGTTGAGTAAGATAATTGCTCTCCGCCCTAACTCCGGCCAGATCTTGGTTAAGGATTCTTGAGTATTAGCACAACTTCCCAAAGTTGGTTGGATCTACCCAAACGATGGTAATTATGAAGCTTTGTGCGTCGGCTAGCTCATCATCACTAAGAGACTTCTCGGCAACAAGGACTTTATGCACAGCGACGTAGTGCTGCCCACCGATGATAACGTAGTGCGTATCATCTGTAATGTCCCGTCTTGTCGGCTTTGTCATAAAATACTCGAATAAACTATCGACGGGATCCACACCAAAGTCGTCAGCAGCAGGCTTGTTTTTAATCGGCATAACGTACAGATGCTGAAGCGAAGCTTGAAACGGCATCGTCCGCTTGTGGTCAACGATCTCGCCAACACGTTTCTTCTCCAGCTTCCGATACACCACCACCCCGGGTGTGGCCCTATGCAGACATTGAATTCCGACGACGAGGTCAGTCTTCGCATCATCGAGTCTCTTTACCGGGCGCGTACCAAATACATGCAGACTCGAGAATTCTTTCTCGTACAACGCCCTCACTTTCTGCAGGTCCTGTGCCGAATACTTCGAAATAGAACTGCTCGATAACATCACGGCTTGAGCCAATGAGAATTCTTCAATCTTGGGATCTGACTTCTTCCGCTGTTTCTTCGTGTCTCCAACTCCTGAAGTCTCCCCAGCTGCCTGTGACGGCCTCTTCTTCTTTTTGGGAGGTGTAGGCGGATCCTGCTTGGCCAACTCGCTATTGGCGGCATCACGACAAGCTCGGAGCTCCGCCCAACTGTCAATAATTCGATCAACGTCAGGTCCCGTCCTAGCAATAGAAAAACCATGATCTCTGACCGAAGCACAAAGTCGGGGGACCATATCCTTTGTTGATACAAAAAGGCCGTAGATCCTCGAACACTTTGCACTTGCAACAAACTCCTTAATAACAAGAACAACAGTGTCTTCAATTCCACGCACGTCCACCACATCCAGCACCTCCACGTTTCGAATCGTGAGCGCTATCATTTCTTCACGTCCCTCGGCGACATCGGCTACAAACATAACTGGCGCAATTTAGATTGTCGGCTTCGAATCATCCGGAACCCAAGCAAGACCCCATTCGGTGACATAACTTGCTATGAACAAGGCGCTCGGTTTAGGTTCTTCGAATGTGCGGCCAACGGCCTTGACACCACAGTTCACTGCATCACGGAGGCAGTGAGGACACCAGTCCTTGTTCGTCTCCAACCATGGAATCAAGTTTGCACTGCTCATACAAACAGAATGGTCAGATCAAACGGCATGGTGGGATAGGAATCTACCGATCAAAACTAAACCAGACGTCGCAAAGTATCAACGCGAAGGGATAGGAAGATCTATCAATCCACAAACACACAAGTAACCCAAGCCCACCGCAGTGTGGGATAGGAATATAATCCGATCTACGAACTCCCTCTAAACTAATCCCGATCCCATGCCCAACAAGGAGAGATGGGAAGATATACCGATCCACAAACTCTCAAGCATCAGAAGCCCACCGCAGTGTGGAATAGGAATATATTCCGATCAACAAACAGCCTCTAAACTAATACCGATCCTATGACCCCACAAGGATAGATGGGAAGATCTACCAATCCACAAACTCTTAAGCAACCCAGGCCCACCGCAGAGTAGGATAGAAATATATTCCGATCTACGAACTCCCTTGAACTAATCTTGACCCTATGACCCCAGATAGAGAGATGGGAAGATCTACCGATCCACAAACTATCAAGCAACCCAAGCCCACCGCAGAGTAGGATAGGAATATATTCCTATCATCTAAAATCCTAAACCTCAAGGAGATATCGCTATATCCACTGATAAAGGAAGTGCTTTGGAAACCTTTCTCTCAATAAGGAGGGATACATTGAACTATCTATCTACTGCACCTTGAATTCCAATGCATAATATAACTAAGCATAGTGAATATCATATGATATTCATTGATCTAGGTTTGTGTGTATCACAACAGAGATCATTCAGAGCATGGAATCTTACTTGACATGATTTTCTGAGGTGGTTTCGGACATCGTGCTGCGTCCTAAACAGTGCACAATCTGAAGATCACAAGAAAACATGTTGGAATTAGTCGTTATTGATTAGTTACATGATTAATACGTAACTAGTATAAGCAGATTGATATTCATTTGAGGAACTCTATTCCGAAGTGAAAAAAAAACGAACTGGAGATAATCATAGCCTAGGTTTAGTACGTTGTTTTGGTTCTAAAATCCTTCAAGCATGCAAGAAAAAGCTGAGGAATAAGAATGAGCGCTGAAATTACCTTCGTCTGTATGAATCACCGCATCGAGGCACCCGCTGGTTAGCACTAGGGTTGCACATGTTGGACGCACCCGTTAGCTGCAGTCGCTCGTTCGAAAATTACTCGCTTGCTCGCTCCCTTAGAACCTTCAAACACCAGCACTGCTCGTGCTCTTCATGGAACTTCCGACGATGCTCTTGATGGCGCTCACGAAATCGCCTTTGACCGACACTAACACCACGCACTCCTGCTGCTGCTACTCACAAATAGACCTCGCACTTCTGCTGCATCTACTCACAAATTGACCTCGCACTCAAACTCACGCTAACGTACTACAGTCCATACACAACGCAAGAAAAAACAACACGAAAAACAACACGTGGGAGGAGAGAGACGAAGAGGGGAAGCTAAGAAAACAAGAAGCGTTTGAAAAGCAAGAATGGGAGGACTTGGAAGAGCTGGAGTTGGTGGTGGCGGGAGGGAGGTAATTGAAAAGTAATGATGATGGAACCAAGCCGTCAACCACGACGGCTGAGTTACCATTTGGCACTTCTAATGATGATGTTTCCATCATTTGTCTCGAGTGAACTTCTCTACAAGCCGTGAAGTTATTTTTTTTATTTGACTTTTCATTACTTTCTTGTGTGATTTGAGTCTTCATTACTTTCTTCTCATGAATTTTCATTACTTTCTTTACGTGAACTTTTTTGAATTGTAAATTTAAATTGCAAATTTTATTTATACATTTGATTTCCAAATTTAATTTTACACATTTCATTTGCAAATTTTATTTTCACACATTTCATTTGTAAATATAATTTTACACATTTCAATTATGAACTTACTTTTCACAATTTAATTTCCAAAGTGGCGGCCGCGGTATTCTACATGTATTATGGTGTATTTGAACATGATAAAGTTTAAACTTTGGAATAACCTTCAAATGAAAGATGTTAGTTGAAAATTAACAAATGAATGAAGTAAGTCTTGTTGATTCAAATACAATTTCTAAATACATCAAAATCCAGAAGATTAACTATTATTAAACAATCAAGGTATATACATCTCCATTTGTGGATTAAATTTTTAAAACATTGAATACAACAAAAAATACTAAACTTAAACCCTGAACTCTAACCCTAATGCTAACCCTAACCCTAATCCTAAACCCTAAACCCTGTCCTAACCCTAATCCTGCATCCTACATCCTTAACCTTCAAACCTTATATCCCTAAATGAAAAATTGATTCTAGTTATTTCTATTCAATCTTTCATTCATATCTTTACTAGAGTGTTACCCGTGTCCTCCGGACTCAACATTTTTTTGTGTTCACTCCCCACCTCCCCGTCCCCTAGCCCTTTCCCTCCAATCCATCGTCCCCCCCGTCCCCGGACCCCGTCCCCGTCCCCGTCCCCATCCCCAAACCCTAATCCCCGCCCCGTCCTTTTATCCAAAACCCTAACTTTTAGCTGTCCATCCAAAAGTGTTATTCATCAATGCGTTCATCCATCGACATGTTTCTCATCCTGTATTCTTTTATAGATATAGATTCTTTTTTTTTATATAAATCGTATGAAGACAATAATATATATCGTATCGAGAAACAATTAGATATAAATCGTATGGAGATATAATTGTATGTAGAATATATGTATATACAACATCTGTGTATGTAAAGTTGTAGGTTGGAAATATATGTATATATATATAAAATGTATCCACATATAATTCTTGTATGTTGTATATATGAATAAAATGTATGTATGTATAATTGTATGTTGTATATATTATACATAGATATAAATCGTATGGAGATATAATTGTACAATAATATATATCGTATCGAGAAACAATTAGATATAAATTGTATGAAGATATAATTGTATGTTGTATATATATATACATATAACATCTGTGTATGTATAGTTGTATGTTGGATATATATAAATATATAAAATGTATTGGTATATAATTATTGTATGACATTGTATATATGTATAAAATGTATGTATGTATAGTTGTATGTTGTAGATATAAATTTGTATGTTATATAGATATAAATCATATGGAGATATAATTGGGTGTTGTGTATATATATATAACATCTGTGTATGTATAGTAAGATAGTTGTATGTTAGATATATATAAATATATAAAATGTATCGATGTATAATTCTTGTGTGTTGTATATATGACTAAAATGTATGTATGTATAGTTGTATGTTGTATATATAGATATAAATCGTATGGTGATATAACTGTGTGTTGTATATATATATAACATCTGTGTATATATAGTTGTAGGTTGTATATATATATAAAAATATATAAAATGTATCAATATATAATTCTTGTATGTTGTATATATGTATAAAATGTATGTTTGTATAGTTGTATGTTGTATATAAAGATATAAATCGTATGGAGATATAATTGTGTGTTGAATATATATAAAACATCTGTGTATGTATAGTTGTAGATTGTATATATATATATATATATAAATATATAAAATGTATCGATACATAATTCTTGTATGATGTATATATATATATATATATATATATATATATATATATATACATACATACAACATCTGTGTATGTATAGTAACATAGTTGTATGTTGGATATATATATATATATATAAAAAATGTATCGATATATAATTCTTGTAAGTTGTATATATGTATAAAATGTATGTATGTATAGTTGTATGTTGTATATATAGGTATAAATCATATGGAGTTATAATTGTGTGTTGTATATATATATATATATATATATATATATATATAACATCTGTGTATGTATAGTTGTAGGTTGGAAATATATACATATATAAAATGTATTGATATATAATTATTGCATCTTGTATATATGACTAAAATGTATGTATATATAATATATGTGAATAAAATGTATGTATGTATAGTTGTATGTTGTATATATAGATATAAATCGTATGGAGATATAATTGTGTGTTGTATATATATATATATATATATAACATCTGTGTATGTATAGTTGTAGGTTGTATGTATATATAAATATATAAAATGTATCGATATATAATTCTTGTATGTTGTATATATGTATAAAATGTATGTTTGTATAGTTGTATGTTGTATATAAAGATATAAATCGTATGGAGATATAATTGTGTGTTGAATATATATTAAACATCTGTGTATGTATAAGTGTAGGTTGTATATATATATAAATATATAAGATGTATCGATATATAATTCTTGTATGTTGTATACTAGTAGGGTACCCAGGTCCTTTGGACACCTTAATTTTTGACAGATCAACACAAATCAACCTTGAGGTCGCCATCCTAATGGAATTTAATGGACAATTGTACATACGTTCACATAATTTACTCTAATTACACAAAAAATGTATTAAAGTGAAGCAAAATAAACTTTTTAAAATAGAAGTACCACACCATACATGTCGACACAGTATAAGACCATTTTTTATACATGTAGTAGGTGAAATAATGATATGAATTTGAAACACCATGTTTCATTGAGTTGGGTTCAAAATTCTATCTTGTATACACTAAAATCCACATCGAGTTCATCACTCGTGAAAGAAGGCCACCTCCTGGATGCCGCCGAAGCAGGCCACCAGGACGCGGCACTGGCAGTCGAATGCGCCCTCGAACATGGCATCCGTCACGCCGTTCATGTACCGCGGCGAGACTACCATCACGCCGTGGCCGCGCTGCGCGAGCACGATTGGGAGAGACCCGCACACGTCGCACACGTCGCCCAGCCCACCCGTCTTGGAGTACGGTGCCACCTCCACGGACACGAACACAATATTAAAGAGCGTCTTCGCGCGCTTGGTCGGGTCAGAATCGGCCAGGTCCTTGAGACCAAATCAATAACAGATCAAGGGTTGGATGTCACCTTCTGCGACTTTACTTCCCCAACTACATCAATTGGAGAGGAGCAGTAATCACGGCTGTTGCTGCTGTAATCCGCATACGTACATTGCACTATTTGCCGCCTGCATATGCCACAAAGAGTACTTAGATAACTCGTCCCTCTCCCAACCAAACACTGAAATATGCTGCAAAATCAACCTGCGAACCCAATTGCGAGCAAATCACATCCCCGGCCACCAAAACTTCAGAAACATCCATGAAACCTAAGCCCGACCGCAATTCACGAATCCAGAAAACAGACCCCAAACCTCAACCAAACAAAACCACATCATTCCTTACCTGCTACTGCAAGGCCGCTGCAATTGGGTTCCGAGGGAAGTCGTCAAATGGTCCGTGCAGAAGCACCGCAACGAAGGTGGCGCCTCCACGCGCGAGATGGAGCTCCGGAGCAGGCACCGCCGGCCTTCGACAAATCGAGTGCTTCACCTTCTTGCCCGTTCCCGCCGCCGAGGTCAGCTTCATGTGCACCTCGCGGAACGCACCCACCAGCGCGTCCATCTCCGCGTCCTGCCAGATTTGCGCGCGACGCTTCTGCGCCATGCTGCCCTCGTCCTCGACCGCCGCCGCGCCCGCTCCCACACCCTCCTCCATCGCCGCGCCCGGAAGCTGAACCTGCTGCTGCTGCGGATGGTGCTGCTGATGATGCTCGCCTTGATCCAAGTCCAAAATCGTGAGTGAGAATCGTGCTTGATAACGCTCCTTCCAGCGGCGCGGGCGTCGGCGGAGCCTCCTCCTCCATCTCTACCTGCATCTCATGAGAACAACAAATGAGAACAACAAAGCCTCCCTGTTCACTTCTCAAACGCTAATATCAACGGGAAATTCCGGATGACTTACCCAATAACTTTGATGAGGCCTTGCAAAATTCATGTAAAAGTCACGGCTCTGTTCATGTGAATGCACATACCTTGCCATCCTTGAGTTGAACCCTAAGAGTGTGCTCCATGGAAGAAGACGCAGCCCATTCCAACCCCTCCACATTGTCACCATCGCAACCCCACTCAATCGGCATCTCTGCCCCGTCAAACTGCTCCCAGAACCGCCCACTCCGCCACTTCAGCACCCAATTCTCAGCATCGTCTGCTTCCCTGCAAGTCAATCAATAGGGTTAGGGCTGGAGGTCAGCGCTGTAATCTCGACTTCACCATCGGCACGCGGTGGTGGAAGGGCACGATCTGCCGCTGGCCCCGGTAGTCCCACTCCATGTGCTGTTGTGCCTGCTCCTCATGCTGCAACGCCGCCGCGCTGTAGGTGCGAATAGCTTGGCGCTGCTGCCTGAGCAGCGCGCGCGCTACGCTCCGGAGCGCCATCGCCAGGGTTCCTCTGCAATAATCCGAGCTCCAAACCCCGACGCTGGAGGAAAATCCCAGCACGATGCGAAACTGCGACCTGTTTCATTTCATCGAAGCTGCGGTTTCTCATCGGTGCGGCCTTCTTTCATCCACGAGTTCATCCATCAGCCGGATTTCTCATCCTGTATTCTTTTATAGATATAGACTAGAGGGGTACCCGTGTCCTCCGGACACAACATTTTTTATGTTGAGTCCCCACCGGTCCTCGTTAAACTCATCTCTGGAGCCGTTCGCGGTGCTCGTCCGGCAGCTGCCCCGACTTATCAGCTTTTCAGCCCCGCGCAACCCCGCCCCGCTGCACCGGCGCCTGGCGGCTCCCCGGCCCGCAGTCTGCGCCAGTCTGCGCGGCTCCCCGGCCCGCAGTCTGCGCCACTGCTGGCCCATACCGGAGTCGACTCTCTTCCCCGGGTATCAACTGCGCGAACTTCAAATTCCCCGAGTTTCGGAAACCGTAGTTTCAGGACTCCTTTCGGCGCCGCCTCCTATCAGCTCGGCTTTCTTCCGGCTCTCTCTGCAGCTCCGCTTCCTTTCAGCTCAGCTCCGCCTCCTTCCAACTCTCTCTCCCTCTCCTTACGTGTTTGTTTAAGCTTATGAACGTCTTCCTCTCCTACGTGTTTGTTGAAACTTATGAACAAGAGATGTACAGGTAGAAAGTCGTTGCGGCACTAATGGCTTATCGTTTGAGAATTGAGCGTGAGCGGTTCAAGGTTGGTTGTGATGCTTTTGGTTATATGTTCTCGCGGTGATTGCATGCGATGGTGATGCATTGCAGCATACCTACACCAGCTTTGACAACAATTATCGACTCTTGGCTCGTCAACTAGATCCGACTTCTCAGGATAATCATCGACTTTTTATTTGCTTTGTATCTGTGGGAATCGTTTTTGCTGCATGAATACAAGCTGACCTCTAGCAGTTAGAAGGACTTCAACTTCGACACGGCCAAAATCAGGTACGGTCACAGTTTACCTCGAAGATCAGTTACCACCTTCTCCTCCAGGAACGCATTCTACATTCCGGTTAGATCATGGTTCGGCATGCTGTCAGAAACGTTAGCATATGGAGAATCAATACCGTACCCCTGCAGGAAAGGCTCACTAATGAAATACCGTTCAACTGAGGTCCTCACACAAATCAGCATAGAACAAGGTAGTGCAGGCAAGGGATTATTAATGTGTCACCCGGGGCCCAGGTTCAAACTTTGGGCAGCAATCCAGCCAAACCAGCCAAAACCAGCCAAACAGTATTCATTGAAAATGTCACCAGTAGTATGCCCTTGTGTTGAAACTCATGCCTTGTGTTAAAACTTGTGCTCTTTCTGTACTATGCATTGAAACGTCACTAGTATTCATTGGCAGCTCCGTATGCCCAACTGCAGAAAATCCGAAGCTTGATAACTACATTGCGCATCGACATCGCGTTCATTGAGATGACGAGAGCACTGGTTTAGGTAATTTGGTACTTGAAATTCATCATTGGCTGCCTCATAATGAGTTCTGAGTAGTAGCTACACAATCTGTACACTTATTGCAGAGGTGGTGAGAGGTTTCCGTGGATTACGAGTGGAGGTATTTTGTCGATCACCGAACAACTGCAGCATGCACATCCGGGGAGAGATTATGAACTGTAATATTTTCCTTATGTTGTAGTTATGATCTGTAATGCTCCCTTCTCCAGAATCTGTAATTTCTAAGTTTGTTAACGTCTTGTTTATGGATAGGTGCAATTGAGAAATGGGGAGACACTGGAAACATGTGGATCGGTCTGACTGTTACAGGTGGCCACCATTAGAAAATCATAAGGTTTAAGGTAAGTCCGCCATAAGCAATGTGCATATATGGAGAGAGCATATAATATTTCATTCATTTTTCATTAATAGCCAATAGAATTCCAATGATAATCCAAATGATTTCATTTTTTTTTTTATGAAAATTGAATCAGCCATGAAATTTCAAAGTGTGTAGTGATGTTTAGAGGGTGGCCTAGGTTTAGTACCCCATAACCACCAACCGAAAACAAAAGTCTTGACTAATAGCAAATCTCCATTTGGAGCTGCAATGGCACTAAAGGGATGGAAGTGAGTTGGAAATACCCCAATTTTATAGGCATTAACTATAGATTTTGGTTGATTATGGGAGGATTTGACTTAGATATTGAAATGACCTCTGTATGCACAGACGGAATATCTCATTTGAGCACGATTTTATTTGAAGGATTTTGGAGCTTATTATGGAGCCTAATCCTACAACTGTACTCTATGAAGGTATCATGGACATGAAGTTTGACTCCTTGGATTCGGAATTTTCGAACATTATAAATACTGCAACTGGGTTTGATACACCAGTTGAGCAGCATGATGATTTACACAAAGAATTGACAAGCAATCACTATGATGTCAAAGAGAAGAAGGTGCCACAGCCAAAGAGAAAGACTATCTTGAAAGTGCAGAGCAAGTTACAGATTCCCCCTGATGGCATATTTGATAGAGATGACTTGCAATGGGAGCCAAAGACAACGAGCTCAAAAGGTATTGAGAGAGATGTCTTTGAAGCTACAATTCCTTGGGATCGTTTGAGTGATTTTGTACAAGGCGAATCAAGTAGACGAGATTGGCCGTGCACCTTTCTAGAGGTTCCGAAGCCAAAAAAGGCTCCTGGAAGTGTGTCTTATGCAAGAGAAGGCACAGCTACCAATGAAATCAGGTAATTTTCTTTGGAATTCTTTTTTTTCACATGTATGTTTAAAAGAATGTGATTTTCCCTCTTCCAATATATATGTAATTGTTTGATCATTTATGAATGATTTATATATCCAAATAAGCCATCTTTAACCAAAAGCAAATGTTTGTTTGTTTGTTAGATATTGGTGTGAGTTTGGATCAAAGGATTGCTCTGGAGATATCAAAGGAGAGGTGCAAAAGCTTTTTGCTCATGTTTTGGAGAATAAAAAATCCTCTAGTCAATTGAAGGTACAAGAGAAGGTAGAGAAAGCCAAACTGAAGGCCGCTAAAGCCCTTCAAAATGCAGAGAAGAAATCAAAAGTTGTTGTGGATAACAGTTCTCTTTTGCAAGAGAATTTGACTATTGCATCATCTCCACACTCTGTCCAAGGGATAACTAGATTATCGTTACCGATTTCGGCTGTCCCTATTGTTGCTAAGCCAAAGAAGAAGTTTAGATTAACAAAATTACATTCAGGAATGTCAAAGAAACGGGGTTGTCAGTGTAATTTCACGGCTAAACAACTCTACTTGGATAATGCATTGTGCAAAATCCGTTTCCATTGTATGACACACACTAACTTGGCTGGAAGTGAGTGTCACGGTGTTGCTTTTGTAGGAACCAAATTTGCTCTGGCTGGAAGGCTTTCTGCCAAGACTAAGCGATGGATCTTATCCATGCTCCATATGAACATGTCACCAAGTCAGGTTATGGCAGCACACAAAAGTGAGGTTCTTGAGTTGGCCAAAAAAGACATGGTACCAACGCGTGATACTTTTCTTATGCCACAAGATGTCTACAATCTTGCAAAGGGGATAGCTAAAGAGAAGTGGGAGCGTCATTCTCGTGACGCCGTTAGTGTCCGTATGTGGACAGAAGAAGAGCCCAATGAATGGTTTTATTACAACGAATGGGGCACTCCTGATCTCAATGAACTCCTTGGAGAAGAACATCCTTTTTGTCTTGGCATTCAAAGCGAATGGCAATTTGGAATGCTTCTCAAATTTGGTCATTTCAAAGCATTGTCAATGGACTCCACATTTGGCACAAACGACTCACGGGTGCGTTTAATTTTTTTCCTAATCTTTCTTAGTTTGACTCTTTATTTGTTTGCAATATTTATTTTCTTACTGACATCATTATATTGTTATGAATACAGTATCCTCTTTACACTATCATGGTGTTTGATGAGTGGCAGAGTGGTATTCGTATCGCTTATATTATAGTGGGGAAGTCTCGAGAAATTGACATCACGCCTTGGCTTACGGCATTGCGAGATAAATGCATTTCGGTTCAACCGGATTGGTGTCCAAATGCAATTATAGTTGACAATGCTCAAGCAGAACTCAATGCTATTAGGTGGGTCAATTCTGCATATGTAGTCCATATTAATTTATAAGATGTATAATATTATGCAATAACTTGTGTTTTTTAATTTTTCCTTTTAGGGCTGCTTTTCCAAGTTCGAGGATTATGTTATGTCTGTGGCACGTTCGGAAGGCATGGTTAGAAAATGCAGTTTCCAAAATCAGAGCAGAATATATTAGAGTACTCGTACTTAAGGCCCTTGGAGACATTATGTACACGTGCGATAATTACACTGGAGAGGAAGCTATTTCTCATACTTGGGAAACATTTCAAGGGTTGAAGAGAATGTATCCAGGAGCAAGCGTATTCTTGAAGTATTTTGAACAAACTTGGATGAAGAAGACTGCAATGTGGATCACAGGTTGCCGCAACATTCCCCATGCGAACCAAGATACAAATGCTGCCATAGAAAACTATCACGGGAATCTCAAGTCTGTCTTGTCAACATCTATGCAACGCTACAATGGTCGGCGCATTGACTGGCTCATTTGGATGCTTAAAAAACACGTGACAATTCACTATTGGTATGCGGTGCAATGTCGAATTTATGGGTTTGTGAAGAATGGAAAAGCTGAGGGCATTGTAGCAGGTGCTGTTCTTCGTTCTTTTGAAATCCCAGATTCTAGTGTTTTATTATATCCAAATGGAGAGGATGTTGCCCTTTGTGCATCAGTCAATCATTTTCCCACAGTGTACACAATCACTGCACCGAACACAAATTGGGCTCATTGTGATTGTCCAGTTGGACAAAGGGGAAATATTTGTAAGCACACGGTTAAGGTTTTCAAAATGATTAATCCGGAAGTCAGTGATACAATGATAATCCGTCATGTTGGGACACTTCGAGGCACCATTGGAGGGGGTTTTGACGTGTCTGGCATTGATTCATTTCGCCAAGGATCCTCAATTATTGAAGAAGAGGTAAAACCTATTGACGAAGAGGTACAACCTACTGATGAAAAGGTTCAAGATGTTGATGAAGAGGATAACTATGACTCCCAAGTTTCAAATTCCTCAGAAAAGCAACATTCAATGATCATGGACAAATTGAAGTGCATCGAAGAATTTTCCACCCGAAACGAATCGCTTCGCTTTCACGTATTGTCTGCTTTAAATGAAGCAAATGGTACTTTGATGGAGTTGGAAGCAAAGTTTGCCGCCGGTATTCTTCATCCACTTTCGCAAGCTGATTTTGTCCTTGGAGAGCAAGATAAGAATTTAAAGAGGCACAAAAGTTTCTTGGAATGCAAGGCACGCAAGGGGGGAAACAAAAAAAAAACTAGAAAGTGATTCTATGACGATATAAAATTATGTGGCATGTCCTTAAATAGTGCCAAATAGGGCAAAGTATGGCAAGTATTGGTTGGATGATTGCATGCTATATAAGGTGATTTCAACATGAGTATTGTAGACATATGACAATATAGTTTATTATATTTTTTAGAATTTTATGAGGTGTATTGTCTTTTGAGCTCTTCAAGAATGGAGCATATATTTTCATCATTGATTTATAAATGATATTGTTTGATTTTTTTTAATGAATAAAAATCTAAAAGTAGTTTGATAATGGATGAAAATATTGAAGCAAGGTTGTAATATGAAGTAGTTTTATATGTTCACTTCAAGTTTTGATTTTACTTTCGTATATTTTTGGCGTTAAAAATGAGACATATGACGCTATTCTATAGTACTTCTATAGTTGTGCTTTATTTACAAGAGACTATTTTGTTATAATTCATTCAAAGAAATAAAGTGGGTTTTTTTCATCTTGTTTAATTTGAGCTCCCTTTATTATTTTTTAGATAGGTAAAATGTACTTGAAGTACTACTTTTGATTGACTTAGCCCATTAGTACCTTGGAATTCTTTCTATAATCAAAGATTTACACTAAGTTATTCTTTGAGTTGCTTTTTTAAAAAAGGAAATCTAGTTTTAATATGTAACCTTACATTACGCTTTTTTCATACAAGCATGTGCTACAACAACAAATTTTGTTATAACAACAACGTAAAATCAGAACCAATCTTCTCTCATTATAACATCAACAATTGGTGAACACTCATTAACCCCTAAAGGACCAAATCTCCTTCGGGGGGATTTTTGATTTTGGGCAGGTTCCTAAAATTCGAAAAAAAATCCTTTTTCTCTAAAATTTTTATTCTAGATTGCCTCTGATAAGAGCTTCGTGGACAAATTTTTATTTTATTTTTTGGATTTGTGGTTTGAAAGTTAGTACCACTAAAGGCCAAAAGTGGGGACTCCGGGCACCTTCAAAAACATTTGACAAAAGTTTCTATTGACATTGAGATTTTTCACACATATGAAGAATATTTCCTTCTTTGGAAATTTTCAAAAATAATTCTTGTCTTTAGTGTAAAAAGGCATTTTATTCCAAGTCAAACATTTTCTCACATTGTCGGGCAACGGGGGAAAAAAATTCACATTTTCTACATAAAACCAAGAGATCTTCATAATTTTCACTTTTTATTTTTTCAACAGCAATATGTGGTGAACACCTTCTTATTGACCGTTTGGATTATCATTCAAATACATACGTAGTTCACAAAAAAATAAAACGTGAAATGGCAATTTTTGAACCTCCACTCCTTGCACACTTGTTTTGAATATGCTACACCCCTTTTTTACCTCTAAAAATCGGTGTATCCATAAATAACATCATGCTTAAGACAATGGTAAAATATTTAGACCTTGTACAATGCAAAAATTTGATACAAAGTGAAGTCAAAGTCTACTGATCTACTCAACGCAGGGAAGAAAATGAACCATTGTTTTGACTTTAAACACTAAAATCTATCAATCCCTGCGGTGGATTGCAACCAAAATTGTATGGCATGTTTAGATAGAAGTCTATTTTAAGATCTTACAGTTGAAAATCCGACATTCACTTTGAATTGTGATTTTCATGTCTCTTTTTGGCAGTGGCAGTTTTGGACTGGTTTTAGAGCGAAAGTGGTCGTGGTTCTTTAGGGGTTAAGACCAATGGATTGTTTTGGCACAAGAACCTTTGTAGCAAGCGCTATAGGCCACCTTAAAGGAAAAAATAGACCATGACTCAAAGGTGAAAGAAGGTGGGCATCTATTAAGACCATTGCCACGACAATCACTACAAGTATCGGCAAGCTACATTGATTTGCGTGAAATGAGTAAATAGATTTTTGTGTTGAAATGTATCGAGTGCTTAAATGTCATTCTGCATGATCTAGAACACTCATAGATTCTCACGGGCTAGAAAAGCTCATTGGCCTTAAATGAGAAAACAAGTTGTAATATGACCTCTTCTTCTATATTTGCGAAGGCGGTTGAAACTAATTTGAATTAGAATTTAGAGACCATCAATTAAACCATTAATCATCCAATTATCATCTATTAAACCATTAATCATCCAAGTAAGCATTCTCATCCAACCGTCGCTTCGAAGCGCATGCACGGCACAAGCACAGAGCCTCTCGGGGCTTGTTTTTCCAGGCTCCGGTGTTTGGTTGGGCATTCTTTTTTGCAGAGAACACATACAGAAGAGAAGGGAGATGGCAGCAGCGGCGCGTGGACTGAGCCGCAAGGCTGTGGCGGCGTCGCTGCGGGGCTACAGCAGCGCTCCGGGATGGAGCGTGCGCGCTCTGAGCGACAAGGCGACCTCGGGCCCGCAGGCGACCGCGCCCCCTCCCCCGCCCCCGCCTCCGCCCGCCGAGAAGGAACATTTCGGGGGGCTTCGGGACGAGGACCGCATCTTCACCAACTTGTACGGCATCCACGATCCCTACCTCAAGGGCGCACGGCAGCGTGGGGACTGGCACCGCACCAAGGATTTGGTGCTCAAGGGCACGGACTGGATTGTGAATGAGATGAAGAAGTCGGGGTTGCGCGGGCGCGGCGGGGCCGGGTTTCCGTCCGGGTTGAAGTGGTCGTTCATGCCCAAGGTTTCGGACGGTCGTCCTTCGTATTTGGTGGTGAATGCTGATGAGAGTGAGCCTGGGACGTGCAAGGACCGGGAGATTATGCGCCATGACCCGCACAAGCTGCTGGAGGGGTGTCTAATTGCCGGAGTCGGGATGCGCGCGCGCGCTGCCTACATTTACATTCGCGGAGAGTATGTGAATGAGCGGCTCAATTTGCAGCGTGCTCTTGATGAGTGTTACAAGGAAGGTAAATTGTACTCTTTTCCCCTCAAATTCTCTCTTTCTTAGGGCTTGCATTGCACTTGTACTGGAATTAAGGTTCCGGAGCATCAGGTGTTAGTCTAGGGTTTAGAGCGTCGCCCACGAGTGAAGTGAGAAGCTGCCGGGGTCGAGAGAGGTGAGTATCTTAGTGAAGGGACAGAATTAGGGTTTCTAGATCACTTGGTTCGATCAAACATCTCTTGAATGTTGAGAATTTGGAAACGAGTTGCACTTATGATTGTAGCGTTGAAGCTAGGAAGCTACCAGTTCTGCAGTTTGATCTGTTCTAGATTTAAATTTCTGAGGTGAACTGATGCACTTGACGGTTACTGTGAGAAGATAGGGTTTGGGGGCTGAGGGTAGGGTTTATAGATGTCATTTTTGCTGTTGAAGAGTTTGTTGTTCAAACCGTCTATTTGCTGCAGTCCGGAAGGTATTTGAAGCAGTTATTCACTCTGCTAACATGCTTGTGATGATTTATTTTCAGGTTTGCTTGGAAAGAATGCCTGTGGTTCAGGGTACGATTTTGATGTTTACATTCATTATGGAGCCGGTGCGTATATCTGCGGGGAAGAGACTGCACTTTTGGAGAGTCTTGAGGGAAAGCAAGGCAAGCCGCGACTGAAACCACCGTTTCCTGCAAATGCTGGTCTTTACGGCTGCCCGACCACTGTTACCAATGTCGAAACCGTTGCCGTGTCTCCTACAATTCTACGTAGGGGTCCTGAATGGTTTGCTAGCTTTGGGCGGAAAAACAACTCGGGGACAAAGCTGTTTTGTGTCTCGGGACATGTGAACAAGCCATGCACAGTGGAAGAGGAGATGAGCATCCCGTTGAAGGAGCTTATTGAGCGACATTGTGGAGGAGTGAGAGGAGGATGGGACAATCTCTTGGCTATCATCCCAGGAGGATCTTCCGTGCCTCTTCTTCCGAAGAACACCTGCGACGATGTTCTTATGGATTTCGATGCTTTGAAGGCTGTTCAATCGGGTCAGCATCCTCATATCAGTAGAGCTCCTCGATTTGCCATCAAATTTTATGAGAAAGGATCATCTAGCGAATGAACCTGTTTCATCAGATGCTTATAACGTTGACAACCCTATTCTATGATGGAAGACTATCTTTTCATTTGCTGTTGACATCCAGAATTCTGGCGTGGGGTGCATCTCGTGACTTGCGTGAAACAGCGATTAACCCTCTTGTGTGGAATTGAATTACAGGTCTCGGCACAGCTGCCGTGATTGTGATGGACAAGTCCACCGATGTAGTTGATGCAATTGCTCGCCTGTCTTACTTCTACAAGCATGAGAGTTGTGGGCAATGCACGCCTTGCCGAGAGGGCTCTCCTTGGTTGTGGACTATGATGGAGAGGCTCAAGGTCGGAAATGCGAAGTTGGAAGAAATCGACATGTTGCAGGTATCCCTTCTGCGTTCTTGCACTTGTGATGTCGTGAATGGGTAGAATTACAACACGTTCTCTGCCTCGGGGCGGGAGATTACGTTCTTGCATGAAGCACTTTTTATTTGGGAATCTGACAAGACGTGCTTTTCCTTCCCAATACAGGAAATCACGAAGCAGATCGAGGGCCACACCATCTGTGCATTGGGAGACGCCGCCGCATGGCCTGTGCAAGGTTTAATCCGGCACTTTAGACCAGAGCTTGAACGCCGGATATTGGAGCGCGCAGCTAAGGAGAACGATGAGTTGAGAGTAGCTAATTGTTGAGCGGTCGAAATTTACAGATGATCTAATTTCTAGGGACACCAAGTCGCCTAGAGAAGGCACACACTGGTCCTCAAGAAATTTGCTGATTAATCTCAAACGGGGTTCATGTGATGAGAAACTCTCATCGCAGCGACGAATAATTTTGCTTCCCACAGCAGTTTTCTGTATCGGCCAGACATTCCAAGCAATATCACTATGGCCGTTCATGTCAGATGATCGGGTTCTTTTTCAAACTCAAACTTACAATCCTACAGTTTACCACATCTGCTGTGCTAAATCATCGACATGGGATAATAATTATGATCATAATCTAACATCCTCTGGACTTACGTTTCTACCTCTGCATGTACTACTAAATTCTGCAACGACAAGGCGAGTAGATAAATATTATCCTCGGGACTCGTGTCACGCCGCCGACCAGACAGTCGTGGAATCGAGTGTGGTCTCAGAAACCCTACGGTGAGTCACTGGTGTGAGCTGGGTCAATATTCTATTGTGAGAGAACAAGATCGGGGTGTGATTATGGTGTCAGAAGGGATTGGTTAGGGGATGTCCGGAGTGGCGGCTCTTTTGCTGCTGCTGCGGCGGCGGCGGTGGCGGCGGCGGAAGCTGCATACATATGGGTGGCCATTGTGGCCTTGAGTTCTAGGAGTGCTGTGAGAGACCATGTAGAGGTTTGTCTTGATTCGCGCAAGTAGCTATGAGCGACGACGATGAGAATGGCGATGGCGGTGGGGCTTCGAGCTGGCAAGGTGCGATCTCTAGCCTACTCCTCTCTGCTAGTTTTGTGCATGTTTTGAACGCACTTCCGTAGCTCGATAAACCTTCTCCTTTGTGCTGGTGGCGAATCTAAGGCATAACTGAGTTGTTCCCATGATTCTATCTCTCCTGTTGAGCACAAGCAGAAGGGGTGATATGATGGAGTCCACAGTTTATTGTATTTTTCGTAGGGTCCCTGTCTCTCTCCTCCCTTTTTCTAGTTTTCTCCCTCACTATTGCGTTTTGGACTCGGGTAATTAATGTTATGGCTTTCCCCTCTGACTATGTGCTATGTTTTGAACGAACTCTGATTTGCAGAGCAGAGCGGTGAACAGAATGGTGAGACCCAGTGGAGGCTTTGTTCGGCTGCTACCATGGATATCACCTTGCCCATCTCGGCATTGGTTATGTGGTCAGGTAACTCAATTCTCTCACAGGATTGAACTTCAAGTGTATCTGGTTTATACGAGGGCTTAGGATCAGAGTTTGAAGTTGATCGATTCGTGGTTTACATCAAAGGACAGAAGTGTTCGTTGACATATCTCATTAAATTATAGAAATTTCTTGGAAGGGGTGGATTGTATTAAATTCCATCACATGTAGGAAGTTTATATTTTGACCTCCCGAGGTTTCTATGTTAAGCTTTTTGCAGGAGCTGGATGCGTTGATCACAAATCACATTTGTGATGTGTGCCATAGCTTCTGAAGGTCTTGAAGTGGCTTACCAAGACCTGTACGAAGGAAAACTATTTTGTGGCGGTAATAATAGTGTTCTCCCAAAGTCACCTCACTATCGAAGGAGTTGTGCAGTATGCCTTTTTTTTTGTCTTGACAGGCGATTTTTTTCCTTCTGCATCAACTTCACTTTTGCTGCATGCAGGTAAAGCCCAGATCTTCTCATGTTTCTGAATGGAAAGTCACTATATGGGTTGAGTGTCATCATCGAATGAGTGGTTTTCTGATTTAGTTGTGTGTGTTGCAGGGTCATGTGCCAGGCACCATTGAGAACCGCGGTTTGTTTCCGGTTGCTCAAGCAAGTCAGAGAGATTGCTACTTTTCTAGTGTGGTTGTTCTCTGAGCTTGTAGTTCTATGTCACAAACAGTAGGCAATTATGGGTGGGAGGATCCCTAAAACTCACTCCTAGGCATTTAATTTTGTTGCCTGACACTAATACGCTAAACACAAGTGCCTAGATGTTCACAGTGATGTTTGAACATAGTGAATGCTTACATTATTATTGTTATTATTAGGGAGTTGTAATCGGACGATGGGAGTAGCCATTTCGTGGCCTTCACACTCTCAGAAGTTTGGCAACCGCACTTATGATGTGTACAGCCCTTTATCACCCAAAACACAGAATGTAGCCAATAACTTTTGCCATACTTTAAAAAAATATCAAACCTGGTGGGCCTTTCACCATGAGATGATCTGATCCGTTGAGATATCAATGGTCCAGATTGAAGCAGTCCTATGGGCATCGGTATAGTGACAGGAATGATCAGGTACTCTGTTTCTGCTGCCCTTCTCATGAAGGAGGCAGGAGTTCTTACTATTTAGAAGGCTAGGGTGAATTGATCCCCTTGTTAGGACTTACTCGAGGTGGGCTTGGTCTAAATTGCATGGGGTCATCTTTTTGGCCCTCTTAATTGGGGGTTCCAGGGGCTTTTTTGGATTTCTTTTGGACAAATTTGGGGCCCATGGCCATTGTTTATCCTAAAGGACCCTCCCTTTTTATAAATAGGGCCCCATCCAAAAACAAAATAGTGGCTAGGTTTGGCCCCACCACCTCGTGGCCCCCTCACACAAGTCCGAGCGAGGGGGTCAATTCGCCCTGGCCCTCTTTCTAGGATCATGTCAATTTACTACTCTTTCTAGGATCATGTCAATTTACTACTCTTTCTAGGACCATGTCAATTTACTACTCTTTCTAGGACCATGTCAATTTACTACTCTTTCTAGGACCATGTCAATTTACTACTCTTTCTAGGACCATGTCAATTTACTACTCTTTCTAGGACCATGTCAATTTACTACTCTTTCTAGGACCATGTCAATTTACTACTCTTTCTAGGACCATGTCAATTTACTACTCTTTCTAGGACCATGTCAATTTACTACTCTTTCTAGGACCATGTCAATTTACTACTCTTTCTAGGACCATGTCAATTTACTACTCTTTCTAGGACCATGTCAATTTACTACTCTTTCTAGGACCATGTCAATTTACTACTCTTTCTAGGACCATGTCAATTTACTACTCTTTCTAGGACCATGTCAATTTACTACTCTTTCTAGGACCACGTCAATTTACGTTTGGTTGGCAGTCTACTTCCTCGACAACTTGGTGTATTTTTCTTGCATACGTCGCTTGATTATGCAGATGTTCGGTGCTATTTCCAACTTAAGGAATGTTGTCATCCTCCTGAAATGACATGAAAATGCTGGAGGAGTAACCCTATAAGGCCAATGAGCTTTTTGGGCTTGTGAGGATCTACGAGTGTTCTAGATCACACAGAATGACATCTACACAGTGGATACATTGCTACACCAAAATCTACAAACTCATTTTGCGGAAATCACTGTAGCTCGCCAATGCTTGCCTCAATTGCAGTGGCAATGGTCTCAACAAATACCCATCATCCTCCACCTCCAAGTCATGATCTATTTTTCCCTCTGAGGTGGCTTGTAGCACTTTCAATAAAGGTTTTTATGCCAAAACAACCCACGTATGGTCGATCAACCTTAAAGGGTTAAGAGGTTCAAGAGTACCCCTTTTGCAACGACGGAGGAATTAGTACGACCTGACTTTGCTGCTGCATCTGTGAAATTCACTCAAAGCATGTAGGAAATGTGTACGATTTATGTGCCAGCAAGAGTCGGGACGCTTCAGAGAATCAGATTTCTTCACATGACCTTACGAAAAAAAAATATAAAATTTCTCGACGACGTTCCATATTGTGTTTGGAAAACGACCACGAGGGGATTCGAACCCCCGACCTTCAGATCCGAAGTCTGACGCGCTAATCCACTGCGCTACGCGGCCCCGGCTGATTCCGATGCTCCACGGAATGTATATATAAACAAAAATTGTATCTGCACAATGTACAATCTGACTGGCATCGGTAGTTGTTCATCTGAACATGATGAAATGAAAAACTACGATGGAAACGCATGTTGCGTGTCCAAACTCACAGAATTGCTGATGGAAGTTGGCTGCGTAAGTTGAAACTCTCAAACTCCCACGGCATGGCTGCCATGTCCATGTCCATGTCCACTATGAGCATGCCATTCTGGCCTGAGTAGCTTGTCATTGTTGATCTTTTCCTGCGTTTCTTGGCAACGATGCGGCGGTCTTCTTGAAGATCATTACGAATCAGGCGCGGACCGCAATGTCGATGATGTAAGTCCTCTCTAACCTGTTGAAATTTCACGTTTCTGCGTTCTTGGACATACCTGTGGCTGGAGTGATAGAAACCGCGTCATACTACAGAAATTCTTGCGCGGTGAGGAGTATGTTTCGGTTTTCTTCTGATTGCTCTTGAAATTTACATTTCTGCATTCTTGAACTTGTGAGGTCTCGAAAATTTGCTGTTGAACTTGATATCTCTGCATTCTTGGACATGTCCTTTGCTCATTGAGGTGAGCGATGGGAACCGTGTCGTCCTGTAGACATTTATGTGCGAATCAAGTGTGTAAGTGGACGATTCTGTATGAATTAAATCGTTATGCGCAGTGAGTAGGTTTTATCCGTTGTTAATTCAGTGCCTCATCATCTTGGAGAATAGCGAAGGTTTTGAAACGAAGATTCGGTTTCACGTGCGATCGTAGGATCGAACATTGTCCGAGGATATATATTCTAGGATTTGAGAGTAACTTGGAGAGTAATGGTTCTTTACTGAGACATCTTTGCTTTAATTTGTGCTACAGCGTCACATCTGTGAGCAGGTTGATGATCCCGCTTGTAATAAGTTTCACAAACAGGCTACCCGAAGGATAGCTAAAGACGAGCTCCATTGAAGTGCGTAATCCGGTCTGTGTCTACTTTGTTTACGTCACAGGAAGTAACAAGTATGCATTTTAGGTCTTCTAAGAAGAGAACGGAGGCCAGATTCTCTCGCTCTGACCTCTGCGTTGTTCCCGTGTGCATTTTAGCTGGATGGTTCTCTATGCCAGCGATCGGAATTGGTGAAATATATTCAGAGCGAAGACATTCGCACCGGGAATACTTTTTAAAATGTCGGTAAGGTTCCCGATAGTTTGATTGCGTCAAGGTTCAATTTGTCAAGGTCACCATATATTGCACTCTCATTTTCAGTCTTGTGCCAGGATTATATATTGTGTGATGTCAATTTGCAGGTCGATATAAAAACCGACGGGGCACGGTATGCGTTTATTTGTAGATGGCATGACCCGATGACGGACATTGTTTGGAGATACCAGTTTATGTATCATACTAGTGATCGGTCCATTGAAATGGTAAGGGGAAAAAAAATTGAAACATTAAAGTATCACACTGATGAAGAGCTATTTCTGTCTATACTTGTGGTCCTGCTTTTACATCATATCACAACCATCAGGTGTTGTACATATTGCAGTATGATATCAAGAACCAAAAGACATTTCTGAAGCGGGTGGCATATCCTGCTATTACTCTCGAGCAACTCTACATAGGCTCCACCATTTTGGTGTATACACGGCAGCTTCTCATCGAGGATTACGGTGATGAATTCACGCGCAAGCATTTGCGTGGCCTGCAAGAGACGTACGTTATCTTCACGAAATCCTCTCATGCATCAATCCAGTTACGTCACAATCTGGTTGTTCCAAAATAAAAATAATCTTTTCGTTTGCTATGCTTAATGTTGAAATGTGCAGGACGTGCGCCATGATAAAACCTGACGCTATATGTGCCGCTGGAAAGATTATAGAATGCATATTGAGTAATGGATTGCTTATTAAGCATATGCGCATGTGCCAACTTTCACGAAAAGAAGCTGAGGAGTTTTATAGAGTTCATCAAGGAAAGCCTTTCTTTGAGTGAGGCCGCCGCATCCTTGTGGACATTTTCTTAGCGTTTTTTGCTTTCCCAGCTGAATCAATCTGGAAACTGCCACAGTGTTTTCTTAACGTGCTCCTGATCGTTGTATTCACGCTGCTGTTAATTGCGATTTCTAATTCATCGTCTAGGATACATGACTAAATGCTCACATGGTATAGGTTCTCAGAATCTGAATGCATGACACTAACAATCAGGACGCTACTGTGGTGCTGACGGTGTGCTTTGTTTTGACAGAGCACTCATCCTACTTGTTTCAAGTGGGCCAGTGATAGCGATGGAGCTAGTAGGCGAGAATGCACTTTGCAGGTGGAGGTTACTACTTGGTGAGCTCACTCTTTGTCCTCGATCTTTGTCCTCGATCTTTGTCCGAGTGATGAGTGATGAGAATAGATTATAATGGGGGATATGCACCTACTTTGAAAGTACCAGATTTGAGGAAAGCGATGTGAGGAAAGCCTGTGGTCATAAATTTGTTCAATTATAATACCAGAGAGACGGCACCAAAGGTTAATGCTTTCGACAGTTGGCACCTTGTTGTACATTCTTTGAAGGCAGGCCCAACGAGTACTGAAGTGGCCAGAATAAAGGCACCAAGTTCTATCCGTGCTCAATTTGGCTCAGACACAACACGGAATGCGTGTCATGGCTCGGACACACACGAAAATGCAAGAATTGTATGTCTTAATTGCATCTCATATTATTTCGCCCAACTTTGATTTTATGTTGAATGCCCTGCTGACTGGATCCAGTGTGTGAAATTTGATTCTCCTATTCATATATTTTCTATTGTATTTCACGACCTGCAGCTTAAACGAGTACGAGATTTAAATGTGGGTCTGTATATAAGTTATGGACTAACCTCGAAACGTTTCTCTGTAGGAAACACTCTTTTTCTTCAAGTGCTGGAAGATGGGCATGTGTGCCCGCTTCCGGAACTGCACCCTATGTGTCATTAAACCTCATATAGTCATGGCCGGTGTGTCCCTCTAACTTTTTGGATTATGTTCATTTTTTCTCTCTAAATTTCTTTATAGAACAACATTTTCCAGAATGTATCAAGAATACGTTTTGTACTGTACAGGTTGTGAAGGGGCAGTATTGGACCGAATACTGCAGCAGTTTGACGTCACTGCTTTGGAATTGGCCCACTTTGACCGACATGCTGCAGCTGACTTCCTTGCAGTTTATCAGTATATATGCCCCGATTTCTGTGTACTGCTACTGACCATCTCATTCTATCACTCTGTTCTGTCACCTGATTAATCCATCTGAGAACAACTGATCCAACATATGCCTCTCAAAATCTTACAGCAAAAGAAACTGATAACACCTGGCATGGCAGTCGATGGCATGCGAATTGGCATCTGGCGACTTCATTATACTAGAAATTTGTGACAAGACCAATCCCAGCAGCAATCCTGTGAACAAGTTCCGGGATTTTTGCGGGCCAGCCGATTCGTGCATTGCTCGGGCACTCAGGCCGCGGTCTATCCGTGCAGAATTTGGCATCAATAAGGTACCTTCAGCATTGTGAGAGTACGAAGGTAATTTGTTGGAGCTGTTTGTAAACTGTTACCTGGTCCATGTACATTGTTATTTCAAGTTGAGACTCTTAGATTACCAAGTTAATCCATGAGGCAGGCTGCATTAGCTAGCTTTCCCATCCTGAACAATTTGCTTGTAGCAGAAGGAAGTCTTGTTGCTTATAACATTCGGTTTTTCATTTTTTGAGGTTAATGTGCAAGGAAGCTAGGAATAGAATCATATCCAAGAACTTCAATATTATCCCTTCTCCAGGTCATGCTTGCCATGCATAGCAGCTATCTTCCACATTACAGAGTCACTTGAATGCATGTTTGAACCACAGTGAGCTCTGAAACTGGTCATGTGATCGCAAACATTGCAGGTGAAGAATGCTGTGCACTCTACCGATATACCCGAGGACGGAGAGCTTGAGGTCGGGTACATGTTCACACACCAGTGGGAGCGGAAGTAGGGACATTGACATGAATAAACATGTAACTCGAGTATTCGACACAAAGTACGCTATTTTCTGCCCTGTCTTTCTTCGGCCCCATCTAATTACCTAATTACATGCTTGATAACTCAAACCGTAATTTAGTCCTTTGACTATACTCCACAAAAACACTTCAAAATGTCATTCTTATGCTCGTAGAAAAATTATTGAAAAAATAAGACATTGACTCATCTTCGACTGATGGGAATTTAACCCCTAAATGAAAAAAGTCCCGAGGTGGACTTTTGCAAATCTCGGGCACGTTCCTGTGGTTGGAACTAATATTTACAATTCTTGAATTTTTGTTGAAAGATGCAAGAACATAGGATGTATAGTACATGGAAATATAGTTTTTATTCTCATCGGACCCACCAACAAAAAAAAAAGTGATGTCGTCTTAAAGAAAAAAATGTCGAGTGCGGGCACGTTGGGCAACTCCAAAAACTTCTGCTAGGACACTTTTTTAAATGTGAGATTTTCAATATTAGCAAGTAGTATTATTTTCTTTCATATTGTCAAAGAACAGTTCTTGTCTTTCGTGAAATATAGCATTTTAACCCAAGTCTAAAAAATTCAAAAATTATTGCACATTTTTGGGCAAGGTACCAAAAAGACTTCTTCTTTTCCACATAAAACTTTGAGATCTTCATACTTTCTCTAAAATAACATGAGGTGTAAACCTTCTTATTGACCGTTCAGATTATCATTCTAAAACATATTAAGTTCATAATAAAATTAAACGTGTATTGGCAATTCTTGAACCTCTATTCCTTGCACAATTTTTTTGAATATGCTATACCCATTCTCTACCTCTAAAAATTGGTGAACAAGGAACTAATATCATACTTTACATGATGGTAATGAATTTAGACCTTGTGTAGTGCAAACATTTGACACCAAGTGAAGTCAAAGTCTGTTGATGTACTCAGCACAAGGATGAAAATGAAGTCTTTTCTCTACTTCAAACACTATAATCTTTCAACCCATGGGGTGCACGTTCTTTGAGTGGCTATATGATTTGGAAATAAATCTTCTGTTTTTAGTAAGTAAATTACATGTTGAACTTAAGCAATGATCTTAGCTTTTGAGGAATATTTGCACAACATCTAGCAATTGATGTTATAGGTCATACTAAGTATTTGAAGTCAACATATATCACTAATGAAAATTATGGACTTTTGAAGGTGTATATCTTTAACAATCAATAGAATCTTAAAAAAAATCATGAAGAAAATGGACAAGATTGTGATGTGCACTTTGTTGATAGCTTTGCATTGACATATGACACACTAAGTCATCATGCATAAAATCATCAAAAGTCATGCATTGTCATGACTTTTGATGAATTTTCATTTATTGTCTACTTGATTGTATATGAAGATGTTCCAAAACTATACAAAACTAACATAAGTTTTATTGTGATCATAGAGATCATACTTCACAAAACATTGGAGGGTCTCTTGGAAATATATTTCAATCAAATTTTGAACCAAAATCATGTACATGTATTATGTAATTACTACATAGGATATGACATTGTATTTGAGTTATCTCGTGTATTTGACAATGTAGTCCAAGGTATTTCAAGAGTTCTATAATTCTAAATCATGGTCTGATTGTTGAAAAGTATGCGTGCAATGTGTGCAAATCTAAACTTCAAAGATCACAATCTATATCCTTGTGGATCTCATGCAAATTGAGATATAAGACATCCAATTAAGACCAAAAAATGTTTCCAGTCACTAAATACCCTTATTATAGAAATTAATATGCTTAGGACTTCAACATAATCTAAAGTGAAAAAACTCTCTAGATGAAGACAGAGGTACACAGTTACACTAAAATTGATGTTTAGTGTTGTGTTACAATCATCATTGTACCCTATCTACTATACTACTTGTGAAGAAGTTGACAATTTCCACAACATTTATAATAAAAATCTTTGTTATGCAAAAGAATTCTAGTATAGAATCATGTACTACTAAAAATATCTTATACTAAATGTCTGCATGTAGAAACTTCAAACAATGTCATAATGGTACACTAAATTTGATGTTTAGTGTAGTGGTACTTTATGATTTGAAAGCGTTATAACTTTTTTGTTCAAATGAAGATTTTTACTAAGAGTACAACTATCCATACTGCTCAAACAGGGTGATCATTGTCAACATGGGTGGTAAGTATATCCATCAAGAGTAAAAACTTATAGCATTTATAAATCATACAATGTGCCCACACTAAACATCAAATTCAAAGTACTATTGTCATTCAAATAATATGATCTCTCTAATTGGATTCAAGGACATTACCAAAATGTGACATGTCCTAAGCTTTTTAATTGTTCACAAATTTGATAAACCTTAAGGCTTGTCATGACAATTCATAGACAAGTTGTGGGCCTTGTAAAAAGCCCATTTTTTGTGGAGTTACAAGCGGAAGCTTCATCAACCTGCAAGTGCAACATAAGTTATAACTCATTAGCAAGATCTAAATTTTTATTTTAGAAGAGCCAGAAATCAGTTGTTCATAAAAACACCACGGAATCCATCATTTATAGAACCTTTGCTCTCAAAAGCTTTTACCCCAAGAGGACCAAGTGCCCGTTTGGGGGACAAAAGTTTTCACTTTGGTTGCAACAATTTTCCATTTTATAGAGTCAAAATTCATAGAACTTTTACCACTGTATTATCTCATATAAATCTAGGAAAAGATCCTACGGTTACATTCTTAAAAAGTTCATCTTGGCAACTTTTAATCAATGGAGTAGAGATTCCTCTAAAATGCCTTGGTTCTTCAGGGGTTAACTCTTAAACATCAGAAGATGTCACTGGTGGTCACAATATTCTACATGTATGGTGTTGTATTTGAGCATAATAAGGTTCAGATATTGAAATGATCTCCAAAAGAAAAATGGTAGTTGAAGAATCTTCAATGGAAAAGGTGTAAGTCTTGTTAAAACCTCAATACATTTTTGTATTCTACAGACCAAAATACGTGCATGTATTTGAACGTTCCCGAATGACGTTCAAGGGTAAAGCAACTCAAGTTTTGTTATCAGTTAGGTCTCATATGTCATCTTGTTAAGTATGGGGACACCGAACTTAGCTCTTGCATACACATACCTATGCTAATGAGGTGGGGAGAAGAAACAGGTACCGAGTCAAATTTATGTGCATGTGTGTAACTAGCCATCTCAAAATGCTGTAGGTGCTTAAGAATCTGCACAAATCGTATAAAATGAGCTCCTGACAAGTCTCTGTACCAAACGAAACATAACCATACACTAACTACAATATTTTCCTGAACAAATACAGTATACGCCATTCATTACCTCACAGGAAGAACATTACGGGCTGTAATTCCCATGACATGATCTGCCTAAGAATACTTGAACAAATGCAGGTCCAACTAATATATTGACGCAATCTGATGCTGCATGTAAGACTGTTTACGTTGCCATGACCTTAATCCTAGTTTCTAGTAGAAAAATCCGTCAAGTTGAGTGCAGAATATAAATCAAAGGCTGGAGCAATAGCGTATTCCTCACTACATTACATGCAGCATGTGATTGACTGTTTACCTTGGTGTGATGTTAATTCCATCTCTAGCAGTATCCATCATATTATACATACGACGTAGGAGAGTAGAATCACGTTTAAGGTGGGATTAACTATACCTCATTGAAGTTAGCTTGATTCATTGTAGCTGGTTATGATGACTACTAGTACCGAAGTGTGCTGGGTGTCAACAGCGTGTCTGACCTTCTCACCACCAACACTAGCCGGTTTGAAGAGTCCATCCAGCTGTGGCCTGGGCATACAAAAGTCATGAGCAAACAGTGATGTCTCCAAAAAAAAACACATATTACAGCTCTAGTAGTAATAGTTTTCCTGGTACTATGGAAGTGGTAAACTATTCTCATCAGTCGACGTGATCTATCTCTGAACGGGCTTCGGAATAGGTTCGGCGTTGGATTCGATGCAGCACACTCAGGTGCATGCATCTATGGTGAAGTGATTGGTGATCACAACTACGCCTCTGAAGGATCGACTCTAGTAGGCAAATATATACTTGAAAAGGATTCTGAAGTGAGTGTCACTACCGGCTCAAGTGTGGAAGTCGGTACCGGAATCGTGACGTTGCTAGAAGTAGCTCATCGGGTGGTGTGAAGGTGCATTCTCAAGGCAGGATTTTCCGAAGATTACACGTAGGTGACGACGATGAACTCGGAGGGCACGAACGCGATGAGCAGGAGCAGGATGAAGATGACCACGGGGACCAGCATGAGGAACGGCGGCGGTGGAGGCAGCGGCGGCAGCACCACCGGGAGCACCAGCAGCATGAGCGTCAAGCTGGAGAGCAGCATCACTGACACCAAGGTGGAATTAACCATCAATCCGAACCTCCTCGACGTCCTCCACTTGTCTGGAGTATGAATCTCTCTCCCGAAGCAGGAGGCCCGCCACAACACACCACGCTGCTGATCGCGCTGGTGGAGCGCCTTGCATGAATGAAGGGTCGGGTGACGAGCCGGGAGATCAACTACGGCCACTGCCGGAGCCGATGGCTGTGCGCTTCCGAGGCCGAGCATGAAACATAGCGATGGTGGTCGTGTCTCCAAAGCCCTTTTCCTAGCCTGGGCCAAACTCCAGGAGCTAGCTAGCGGTCTGGCCGATCGGCAATAAAAGCACGCCTGCTGTGCTCCAGTACAAGCACGCAACCAGCTCCAGCGGTGGCATGAGCTGCAAGTGAGGGGGTCCTCCTAGTCGCCGACAAAGCTCCCGAACCATAGCATCGATCAACTTGACAATCAGGCAGGTGGTTAGCGACCTAGCTGGCTTCCCTGCTGCAAGTTGCGATCGGATGCGTGAACATGGTGAACCGCGCCTTGTTCCTCCAACTTAAAGGGCGGGGCGTGGCCGGGCCCACGGAGCCGGGCCCGGGGAGGTTGCGACTCGCGACCAGTGACGAAGCTGCTTCTGCTGCTGCAGCTGACAACCAATCTCACTCCACTGTTCCGTACTCTACTGAGTCACTGTGAACAACCCTGTCGGACCAGGGCGTAACGTCGCACCTGGTGCATGCACCTTCGTCCTGTAGCCACCACGCTAGCTTGCTAATTCTCCCCACACCTCCACCACCAAGACACCAACCGCCCCGTACCACCCCAATTCCTCAAACTCCGCACGCTCCTACAGTAATCCAATGTGCACTGCACTCAGTGAATTATCACCCGCACCAGCCCCGATCGATCGGCACCAAACTTACTGAGGTCCTATATATAAACCTCTGAGTGCGTCTGGAGCTCGATCTCCCCGCCTACCACACCAATGCGCTCTCATGCTAATCGCAGCTAACCAAGTCATCAGTAACAGACGTATCTAGAAAGCAAACTGAAAAGACTTGGTAGTGAGCACCAAGCAACGACGTCAAGTGCAGGCGGCGCTACGAGACCCAGATCTCACAGAAAAAATGGACACTGGAAAACCTGGAAAAAAGGTTAATACTATGTTACCAGTGAAGCTAGTTGGCGTGACCCGATCTACTAGGCTGGCCGAATACTCCTCACCGCTTCCGGTGTACCCACTTGCGGGGAGGACGTTAGCTATGGCGGACAGTCGACCTTCGTTTGGCTCCAGCGTCATCACACAGACGCGACCCCTGGCGACGGCGACGGCGTCACTAGTGACGCTCTACTGAGCTCGCTGTGGATGGAGGATCACACCTGGATGGATGAATATATGGTTGCTCTCTCAAAGCACTTGAATGCAGCTTGCTTTTCTGCAGTTGCAGTTGTACTTTGGAACCAATTGCGTGCTCGGAAGTAATTTCCCGCACTTCACTTACTTTCGGTTATCAGGCCATGCGGGTTCTATTTTTGCATGGTTTTGACTTCCGTTCCGTTTCATGGTAACAAGTGGACACCCGAGCATCCACATACTGGATTGTACTGGATCTTACGCGGTCAAATCATCCATCCAGTTTTTGTGAGCTGTTTGTTTTATTGTATTTAAGGGTGATTTCTTCATCTTCGGTAATTTTTATTGATAGATGTCAAATTTTGGTTCTCCGTTTTTAGTGTAGGGGTTTGTATGTACTTCAAACCTATTTAGTAACCCTACCAAACCCTGGATCCATCTGCAAGATAGTGTACGTCAAAAGAGAATTTTGATGGTGTTGTGTGCCAGCATGACAATGGTAAAGACTCGCCTATTTCATTGTACCATGTTGTCTACATTAACCCCTAAAGTCGAAAGCCCTCAAAACTGCCAAAAACCCTCAAAACTGCCCTCTTTCAATGCAAGGTGAAAATTTTTAACTTTTGACAAATTTTCGAGTATGTAACCGTAAGATCTAGTACCTAACTTGTACATGTACATGCATACCAAATCTTAGATTCAAATTCCTCTCCATTTGTGAGATCGTAATGTTCAAAGTTGAAAAAAAAGATTTTTTCCTTGTTTTAGAATGGAAAACTAATGTTTTGGGGGCCAAAAAAACCAATTTTGAAAGGAAATTTGACATGAGGCTCTTCAAATTCTTGTTCCTATGTGAGTAAGGAATATGTCCATATAATTTTTACCCTCATAGGACCTACAAAACCTAAAGAAATGCTTAATTTTTCAAATGGAGGTATACTGAAATACAAATACAAATGCCCATTTTCAACAATTAAAAAGGCATGTAAAAAATAATCTGATTGAAAATCCAAACTGTGAGATCATGCTTTACTACCTCTTTTACATGTACGAAAAACAAAATTCGACAAAAAAGTATAATCTCAATTTTTGGTGAATTTTTGAAGTTTCTGCGATCTAATTGATTTTGGGCAGATTTTGAGAATAATTGAGCATATACCGCAGTTCTGGGCAGATTTCAGCATGCCCTAACAGTGTTTTCAAACTTTGACCGTGAATATCTCCTAAAGTATGAGGAATTTTGAAGCATGAATGGTGTCATTTTAAAGGTATGGGAAAACCCTACAATCTTCCATAAAAGTAACTTCATACGATCTAAATTTAGTAACTGAGAGCCTGACCAGAGTCAGATCGACCACATTCTGGTCGATTTCGACTTTAGGGGTTAAGTGCACTCAGGCATCATATTTGTTGAGGCTGGTTCAGAGCATGTCCAGAAGAAGTCCACCCAGGAATCCGCCTCGGTCTGATTCCCCTTCCCCTGGCACAGTAGCACAGACGACATCTTAAATGGTTAATCCCTAAAGGAGCAAGTGTCAAAAATGGCCTTTTTGAAAGTTCGGTCGGGTTCCTATGGTGTCAATTTCCAACATTCCACTTTGAAACTTTTATTGTAGGACATTATTAACCCCTAAAGTTCCTTGACAATTTCCCTCAAAAACTACAAGTGGTACTAACTTTCAAACCACAAATCCAAAAAATAAAATAAAAATATGTCCATGAAGCTCTTATCAAAGGAAATCTAGAATAAAAAATTTCAGAGAAAATTGATTTTTTTTCGAATTTTAGGAACCTGCCCAAAAATCAAAAAATCCCCCCGAAGGAGACTCTGGTCCTTTAGGGGTTAAGACATGAGTGGGAGAATAATCTTTTTCCGAAATCCGACATATAATGAAAAAGTTATAGGGTTTTGAATTTCAAATGGGGAGAGTGGGCACTTTGGGCACCTCCAAAAACTTTTGCTAGGACACTCTATTGAATGTGAGATTTTCAATGCTAGCAAGTTATTTTTTTCCCCTTCATTTTGTCAAAAAAAGGTTCTTGTCTTGAGTTAAAATTAGCATATTAACCCAAGTCAAACATTTTTGCACATTGTAGGGCATGGTACCAAAAAAACTTCTTCTTTTCCACATAAAACCTAGAGATCTTCATATTTTTGACATTTTTTGTCCCACAACAATATGTAGTGTGAATATCCTCATTGACCATTCGGAGTATCAATCTATTAAAATTAAAATACATATTGGCAAAAAATTCATACTAATTTCACAAAAAATTAAAACGCGAATTGGCAATTTTTGAACCTCCACTCCTTGCACAGTTGTTATGAATATGCTACACCCTCCCTCTACCTCTGAAATTTGGTGTATCAGGAACTAACATCACACTTAACATAATGGTAATGGATATGGACCTTGTGTAGTGCAAAAATTTGACACCAAGTGAAGTCAAAGTCTACTGATCCACTGATCCACTTAACGCAGGGAAGAAATTGAACCATTTGTTTGACTTTAATCACTGTAGTCTTTCAAACCGTGTGGTCAAAGTTTATGAATTTTTGTGAGTATGTTACTGAATAACTCGTATTTGAGATCCTACAATCTAAACTAGAAATCGAAGTTTTGTTTCCTTCTTTATTCATTGCACTAGAATCCAACTAGTTTGATTCAAGTGTTTTTGGTGTGAAGCTGTCACAATACCTTAGTGGTTAATCTTACTTGATTAACCCCTAAGGGCACAAGGCATTTTAACATCCAAACTCACTAAAAACTGTCAACACAAAATGCAAATAAACACATTTTTGCATATCTAAAAGTAGGATCTTGTATTAGAATTGTATAAGTATATCTGGTTAAAGTTTTGTTGAGTTTGACCGCACGGATTGAAATTTGAAAGATATCGGCCTTTGAAGTGAGACATAAACTCATCTTGAGGTCATACAAAACACCTTCAACAAACTTCAACCACCTTCTCTAGCAACTTTTTGTACTACGCTCCATAGTTTTCTACTTTTAACTGAAAGAGGACCATGTTAGGCACATGTCCACCAAATTTTAGAAGTAGAAGAAGAGTAGAAGACATCCTTAAAAATCTTGTAATGCAACTATGTGCTGAGAATTAACAGTACATTTCAAGTTTTGCACATATCATATCCTTTTCATATTTTTGAAACTCAAAGATCCGTGCCGTCAATGCACATATTTTCATTTTCTTTCCAAGAGGAATTTTTATTTTTAAAAAATAGACAGAGACTCAAATATGTATAGAATTTAGAGTATATTATTGTTTTGCTACACTATTTGTTCTATGTCACACTAAACCGCTGCACTATTTGTGTATGTTACAAAAAAAATTGCAACTTTTGAACCGTAAGTCAAATTTGATGTGAGCAATTTCTAATTACACAAATCCTCATTTTTTTACTCAAGTAGACTCTAATCACGCCAACCTCCTTCGGAAGCTGGAGTTCTTACTATTACTACTACTATTCTTGTATGAAAAATTCTGATGTATACGCCGTCAGGGTGTTTTTTTTTAGACCTCCATTTTAACTATTCGATAGTCAACTGAATTGTTGAATTCCATTACATTTTATTTTGAAATGATTTGTTATATTACACACTATTGCATAAGTAGATAATCTTGTGGTATCTCTCTATTTGTTAATATTATTTAAATTTTAAATTTTAAATGATCTTCTAACCCCTAAAGGACCACGACCACTTT
This sequence comes from Bryoerythrophyllum caledonicum, assembly GCA_963971425.1. Taxonomy (NCBI): domain Eukaryota; kingdom Viridiplantae; phylum Streptophyta; class Bryopsida; order Pottiales; family Pottiaceae; genus Bryoerythrophyllum; species Bryoerythrophyllum caledonicum. The sequence goes on from OZ020517.1 coordinate 20,288,303, forward strand.
CGCTCTAAAACCAGTCCAAAACTACCACCGCCAAAAAGAGACTTGAAAATCACATTTTAAAGTGAATTTCGAATTTTCAACCGTAAGATCTTTAAAAAAACTTCTATATAAACATGCCATACAATTTTGGTTGCAATCCACCGCACGGATTGATAGATTTTAGTGTTTAAGGTCAAAACAATGGTTCATTTTCTTCCCTGCGTCAAGTAGATCAGCAGACTTTGACTTCACTTTGTATCAAATTTTTGCATTGTACAAGGTCTAAATCTTTTACCATTGTCTTAAGCATGATGTTATTTCCCAACACACCAATTTTTAGAGGTAAAAAAGGGGTGTAGCATATTCAAAATAAGTGTGCAAGGAGTGGAAGTTCAAAAATTGCCATTTCACGTTTTACTTTTTTGTGAACTACGTATGTATTCAAATGATAATCCAAACGGTCAATAAGAAGGTTTTCACCACATATTGTTGTTGAAAAAATAAAAATTGAAAAATATGAAGATCTCTAGGTTTTATGTAGAAAAGATGAAGTTTTTTCCCCCCGTAGCCCAACAATGTGTGAAAATGTTTGACTTGGAATAAAATGCCTTTTTACACTAAAGACAAGATTTTTTTTGAAAATTTCCAAAAAAGGAAATATTCTTTATATGTGTGAAAAATCTCAATGTCAATAGAAACTTTTGTCAAAAAATTTGGAGGTGCCCAGTGTCCGCACTTTTGGCTTTAAGTGGTACTAACTTTCAAACCACAAATCCAAAAAATAAAATAAAAATACGTCCACGAAGCTCTTATCAATGGCAATCTAGAATAAAAAATTCAGAGAAAAAGGATTTTTTTTCGAATTTTAGGAACCTGCCCAAAATCAGAAATCCCCCGGAAGGAGACTTTAGGGGCTAACCAAGCTACTCGGAAGCTTACTTGGTATGTGCCACTTGAACATATCATCTAGAGCTGCCACAGTTGTCAAACCATTGGAAGATCCCCACCTGAAAAGCATCACATCCATAGGTTTGCGGGATTTCCTTCAAAATAGGTCACTCGACATGACCTACTACTCGGATGCATGCACGGGCAAGATGGTGAGGAGCAGCCTGGGCGCACATACAAGGCTCCTGATCTGCAACTTGTCCACTTGATAAGTACGGTGGTACCTACTACCAAATTCCTGCAGCCCATGTTTGGAAATTGGTGACCAGCCAAACCTGGTGGTCCATGACATCACGCGACTGTAATAGGTTCCAATGCTCATGCTTACAACATGCTTTGAAGATAGTACCGTGAGTGGCACATGCTTACGCATTGAAGTAGGTTACATTTGTTGGACATGTAATAACTTGTTAATTACTTTTCATAACAGTGACCGGGTGTTGAGAGGAGATCAGAAACCCTAAAAATAAACCCTAAACCCTGAAACCTAAGTTCATGACTGATGGCTGCACCCAGCTTGCTGCTGGCATCCCATGGAATCCTGCCCCCTTAATTTACAAATCCATCACGTGTCTACTGAAAATGAATCTCATGGTTTCATGTTTACTATGGACGGATATGTATTATTGAGAGCTTCCGGATTCTTCCCAAGGGTCCACGACTGGTGCATGAACCGGGAGGCGCTTAGAAGTTAGTAGAAGGTTTATTTGATCTTCAGTGTTCATCAGGGGCAGTCACACCCATCGCTGGTGCCTTTTAAGGACAAGCGTACTTTGGACTATGGGAGAGTCTATGAGTGTCATAGATTATACAGAACATCATCAAGACAACGGATACATTTCACTATCCGTCCATGAAGGGTTGAATTCTATGCGTTGGAAAATATCTCTCTTGTCATGTTTAATACCATAACTTGATTATTCTTTAAGATACACTTAATATTCAAAATTTATATTGTTTCTAGGTGTAGAAAGTATAGGGTGAGGTCCTCCCGGCCGAGCCTCACCCGGCGTAACGCCCGCCCACGTTTGAAAATGAATTGAATATTTCTTTACGACTGCCCGCGCATATCTGCAAACCGGGCTTTTTTCTATGAGGTTTCATAACGCCATGTTGTCGCGAACATTCCACGGTATAATGTTCGCCGGAATGAACAGGCCAAAAACGTGGGCGGGCGTTACGTAGTGCAGTCACCTCCCTTTACAATAGGCAATTTCATTATGATAGTCTGGCTTGCCAAGTACATGTACACATTTCTAGACCAAAATTCCCTTCATTGTAACAGTCTCTCTTCATAACAAGCATAACTAACATGGATATTGTAAAGGAAGCTGATTGTACCTCTTGTGTTTCATGAGAATCTTGGGGATTTTAGCTAAATACACAAACAAAATGCCAAGTATAAAGTGTAATTATAAGCTCATGTATATATTGTATAGTAATTGTGTAAAGAAATTAAATATAAAAGATTGCCGTCTCAATGATCGAGTACTAGTCTCTGACATAAGTTTTATTGGCAAGGTGATATTTATTGTACTCTTTTCTGTGTCCCAGATCAAGTGGTCTGTGACATCCACAGTGGTACTATGGTGTAACTCTACCCTTACGTATGTCCAAAGAGTATTGTACAAGTGACCATTCCACCTAGTACAAACAACACAAATTATTTGTACTTGGAATTGACATTCTATACACAATCAATAAGGTAGGACAAATGACATTCTAGACACAATCAATAAGATAGGACAAACCAAAACCGACCAGTGACCCAATACCACTCCCAAGTCCCTTCTATACCCTTTCTAAATTTTAGGGAGGAAATGTAGCCAGTCATCATGTCACGTATAAATTTATTGGTCAATGCAAAAGTCATGTAAAGACATGCTACATTTCCTCCCGGAAATCTAAGAAGGGTATTGAAGGGAGCGGTATTGGATGGCCAGTCGGTTTAGGCTATCTTACCTTACACTTAAAGAATTACAAAAATCTATGCAAGTCAGGAACTTGCATTACAAGAAGTTTGAGTGTATACCTTTAGAACTACCGTAGGTGAACCTCTAGTTCGGTACCTTAATGCCGAATAATTAACTAAAGTGAAAAAATGACATTCGGCATTCAAAATTACAATAATGTTATTTTCGGCAAGAAATCAAATACTACTATATTTGGCCTATTTTGGCACCTATGGGAATTGAACTCAAGACCTTGGGATTCCAAACTCAAGTGCATATGCATGATTGCCATGGATGAAGACTTTTCCAAGCCTTAATCCCCTTTGATGTCTCTACATGTGCCAAAATCTGTAAATATGCAATTTTTACAATTTCGGCATTTTCAAAAAAACAATTTCCACTTAATTCGGCATGGGCTTTTCTAATTAATTTATGCCGGACTAGAGGTTCACGTACGGTAAAACTTTACTACTTTATTCTTGATTACTAAGGTTCAAGTATAAATATATGTTACAAGCCAATATTATTCATCTCAAGATGCTAAAGAAACTACATCTATCCTTTACATAAATACATGTAGTACTACGCTAGTGGTTGTAAAGATTACAAAAAATGCTTCTTCAATCTCTTAAATTTTTCAAATTTAAATATTACAAAAGTACCACAAAACATCAAAATTGAATGTTTTTATCCCTAGAATATACTAGAAAAAGAACGTAACTAGACCATGGTCCATGGACCAAAAACACTTTTAATTAACCTCTAATGACAAAGGAATCAAAATGTGGTCTATGAGACCAGCTTTCGGGGAGCCACAGTCGATTGAACCATCATATTTATCAATTTGCACTAATTGGAGTGGTTGTGCACTAATATGCTTTCCTCCATCTAATCCATCTTTCTTATCTCCAATCGGTTGAGGCAATAACATACACAACGATTTATGTGAAAAAAGTAAACAGTGGAACGTGCTCATCAAGTAGATGATGTTGTCCATAATCTATCCAATTGTAAAAAATTTAGGGCCTCGTCGTTAAAGGGTTAAAAAGAACAAAAACCTCTACATCAGGAACGGCATATTCCAAATTTATGAACACCATGATGATGTTGTAGACGATGTTCCATATTCCATGTTTACTATTGACCACAATAAATGACTTGTAAATGCTATAAGTTTTCACTCGTATAATGCTGCTGGTGGTGGCCACAATACTCTACACACGTATAATGTCGTATTTGAACATGATAAGGCTCAGATTGATTGAAATGACCTCCAAATGGAAGATGTTAGTTGAAGAATTTTCAAACCAAAGGTGTGAGTCTTGCTAAACTTGAATACATTTGTTGTAGTGTACATAGTACAATACGTCCTTTCCCGACTGATCTTTCAGGGTTAATACAAAAATACCAACTTTAGTGTAGTGAGTAGTAAGTTACTAATAGTGTAGCGACTAGTAAGTTAGTACTCCCGTGAATAGGAAGTGGGAAGGTGCACGTACGCAAACCAACGGCGAGGATCTGGAGGAGGCGCGGCATCGACGGCGCACGTTCAATAGAGCACATGCATGAATGGCTGCAGATCCACGGTCAGATTCATTGTTGGGGACAGTCCTCTGCGTCGTTGATGCCACCTTATTTTCTGGCAAATATATTGACTCAGATGGCTCTTCAAAACATTTCAATCCTGTACCCATTTTTTGGACAGAACTATATATTGTATTTTAGATCAGACAGTGACATAGGTTTCCACAAAAGGAGGCTACGAGTGGGGCCAACTTTGGGACTAACTTAGTTCAAAGTAGCAATGAATTGGAGTGATTTAGGTGAGTTTGAGGCGCTTGTGCCTTTCTTGGCCATCCATGTTCTTGGGTGCTGTGCCGGATCTTCATTGAGTCAAATTGTGTACAGTCTAACCTCTTAACCCTTAACCTCTAAAGGACCAAGTGTCAAGAATGGGCTTTTGGAAAGTTTGGTCAGGTTTCTATGGTGTCAATTTCCAACATTCCACTTTGAATTTGTTATTGTAGGACATTATTGAGACCTCAATGGGAGAATAATCTTTTTTCTAAATCCGATATATAATGAAAAAGTTATAGGGTTTTGAATTTCAAGTAAGGAGAGTGGGCACTTTGGGCACCTCCCATTTTTTTTTGCTAGAACACTCTATTGAATGTGAGATTTTCAATACTAGCAAGTAATATTTTTTCCCTTCATGATGTCAAAAAAATGTTCTTGTCTTAAGTGAAAAATAGCATATTAACCCAAGTCAAATGTTTTCAGACATTAGAGTTTTCTTGAATGTGCTTCCCAAATGGGCAAGTCAGGAGGAATATGGTTCCAGAGAGTATGAGATGTATAAACGGGAAAAAAAAGAGCATGATGAAATTTCATATTGCCTTTTACTGCACCAATGAAATGCTTTGCAATCAATGTTCTTGGGCCCTACCCCATGCAAGCTAAAGCTCTCCCATAGTACCCTAAGTTCTCACAGGGTTGACCAATAGTTCCCCCAAACCTTTCCCAAGCCAAGACACCATGTGCATGTGGTCCCGGTTACTAACATAAGACCTTAAGATTCGAGGTACCTACCCAGTGTATTCAGGTGACTTTCAGGAAATCTCAATTGTAGGGCATCGCACCAAAAAAACTTCTTCATTTATACATTAAACTTAGTATTTTCATATTATATATATTTTTTAAAATCCACAACAACATGTAGTGTACATCTACTTATTGACCATTCGGATTATCAATCTAAAACATATTAATTTCACAAAAACTAAAACGCGAATTGGCAATTTTTGAACCTCCACTCTATGCACAGTTGTTTTGAATACGCTACACCCCTCCTCTACCTCTAAAATTTAGTGAATATGGAACTAACATCATGCTTAGCACAATGGTAATGGATTTAGACCTTGTGTAGTGCAAAAATTTGGCACCAAGTGAAGTCAAAGTGTGTTGATCCACTGAACGCAAGAAAATGAACCATTTGATTAACTTTAAACTCTATAATTTTTCAATCCGTGCGGGCAAAGTTTATAAAAAAAAATTAGTATGTTATTGAATAAGTCGTATTTGAGATCCTACAGTCAAAACTAGAAATCAAAGTTTTGTTTTTTTCTTTATTCATTGCACTAGAATCCAACTATTTGAAGTAAAATTTTTGGTGTAAAACTATCACGGTACCTTAGGGGGTACCCCTAAATTTCCAAGAGTCCCCTTGGAGGACTGTAAAAGGTTTGGGCAAGTTCCTATGGTGTAATTTTATAACAATTTCTTTGATATTTTTTATGTAGATGAACATTACTAAAAGCTTTGTGTTAGTCCAGTATTTTTCCTAAATCCGACATTTAATGAAAAAGTTATAAGGGTTTGAAGTTCAAATGGGGAGAGCAGGCACGTCGGGCAACTTCAAAAACTTTTTCTAGGACACTCTATTAAATGTGAGATTTTCAATACTAGAAATTAATATTTTTTCCTTTCAAATTGTCAAAAAAATCTCTTGTTTGTAGTGAATAAAAGCATAAAAATCCAAGTCAAACATTTTCACACATTATCGCACATTGTTGGGCAAGGTACCAAAAAGACTTCTTCTTTGTCACATAAAACTTTGAGATCATCATATTTTTTACTTTTTATTTTTTCCGGTGTCGGGTAGAGAAGTCTTTGCCTTGGGAAAATACTGGATTTCTTGCTGCAATTAGTTTTGGCTTAAGACATGAAAGACAAGGATAATATAAGAAGTATTAATCCTTGAACACATCATGTATACATACTTGTACCTATACCTTTTTTGTACGTATACGTAGAGTATTCCTATCCGTATACGTAGAGTATTTTTATACGTACATGTAGAGTACTTTAATACTTGTATTTGTCATGTATAAATACAGTAGAAAATACTATACGGATACATGATTTATACATACAAGTATAATACTTTTATACATACATGTACAAAGTATAAATACGATCTACCGTATACAAAACCGTATAAGTTTTGTACATACCTTCAAAATCCCGAATCTCCCTCTAAAATAATAGCCAAACTTCAAATAACCACCAAATTAGCATAAACACTTCAAATCAAGAGTGCATTAGCTTTTTGGAAAGCTATCAAAGTGCTTAACAGAGAGAAAGAAAGATTAAAGCTCTACAAGGTACTGCCAAGAGTCCATAGCTCGTCAAAGGTCGTACTCCCAAATCCAGCATCAGCTGCACCTCCCTTTGCTTCACAGAGCACTCTGACTTCATACAAGCTTTGCCAAAGCCGAGTGATAGCTTCCTAGAAAGCTAATAACACCACCTAAGCTCTCTACAAAATTCGTCTTCAGAATCTATACCAAACGTTTTCTATGCTCAGTTGAAGTTGGTGCCTACTTCCACTCTTGAATTTAGTCGGTAGCTCAACACCCTCTCACTTTCAAAGCCATAACTTTGTCTCAAACAATCTAAATAAAAAGTTATAAAGCTCCATAGAAAACTAACACAATAACACTTGACTTGCTCAAATTTCATAAACAAAAACACTATAAACAAGTTTCTACAAGCTTTTGAAGTCTCGGTCTTCTAAATTTCTTCACAGCAGACACTGTCCCACTCAAACACTCATAGAAATTACACAAAGAGCTCAAATAGAGCGTGCTATATCATTATGAAACCACAACGACAAGATGTACAAGCTCCCAAAATCTCATAATAAAAATCGTAGTACACACTGAGCTCTTGCTCTCTAAAAACTGCACACCGAAAAAAACTCCCCTCTCCAGGAGGAGAGAGGGGAACCCGACCCCTTTGCCTCCCCCCAAAGTCAACACCAGCCCATACCTACGCCTCATGGGCCTCAACTAGTCATTGGCTAACTCCCTTAAGCTTACTTCAACCTTATCTATCCCTTATCTTAGCCATAAGGCATCAAAAGTCTACCAAATGGTAAACTATTTCTACCTTTCATCTACCAAACTTCTAACATGCAAGGTGAAGTTTGGAAACATTAAAAACTAAACAAATAAAATCAAATATATGTCTAAAAGAGCTTGAAAAGAATTTCAAGAGGAACTTCACTCCATCTGCAAGAACTTGAGGATGCGTTGAAGGATAAGAGCAATAAAGTCAACACGATCAGCCTTGGTCAAAGGATTAATTGGACCTTCAAGCCAACGTTGATGACCGCGACTCCCTTTGACAGGCCTAAGACAACAAGAGTATTGATTGTCATTTAGGCCTTCAAAAATCCCTCCAAACGTCACATCTCGAGTACCAGGTTCAACACACCCAACCTGTAATAGAATCACCAGGGCACGAGCATCTTGTTGAAGATTGCCGTGCCACCGCTGCTCCACACGAGGTTGCTTTGGCGGCCGAGAAGGCCCAGCTTCTTCTTGTGGACGCTCATGCAGTGGTGCAAGACTAAGCGGCAAAAGAGTACAAACCGGCAGTTGAGATAAAGATAAATCTAGCTCAAGCTCTGGTTGAAGCTCTTCATCCTGAGACTCAGAAAAAACTCTCCAATTCGACATGTCCAAAAAAAATTCAAAACAACTACATAAAACTGATGAAGCTCTAAATGAACCTTCTTCTTATAACACAAATACTTTGTAGAAGGCGTCACCTTGAAGCTTTCTCAAAGATGTGATCTCTTTTTCTCCAATCAAATCCACTCAAATAAAATATAAAATAAAAATATAAAATAATGGATAGAGATATAAATCCCTTCAGCATGCTCTGATAATCGCCAAGCCGCGGAAGTCCAACTGGTAAAGTGCTTCAAGCGCCATAGCACTGGTCCGGGTTCGAAACCCTTTGGACCCGTATGAGCATGCGAATGGCCACGTGGCTTGGCACTGCTAGTGAATCTAGGCAGGAAACTACCAGTTGGCGCCACCTACCTCCCCTGAGCATGTGAGAAGATGCAGAGACTCCAAGTTTCGTGGTTAAAACCACGGTCCTTTCTCTTCCCCCTTCATTCCTCTGATCTCCCCCCTCCCTTTTGTCTATACTTTTATTTTCCTTAGTTTTATTTCTATTTGCTCTGAACACTACTCTCAATCCATTTCACACTGTATTTACATATTAAACCGTTTCTTTACACGACATCCACCCCCTCCAAACCTGCACATCCACCGGTATGTGCCAATTTAGTCTTGGTCTTCTTCAGCTGCATCTAATCCATCATTATCTGATATTTCATCTTTTTCATCTTGATCTTCTGATGGTCTTGGATCAGTTGTGTCATTTTCTAGAGCAAATCCTATGGCTCTCCTTCTGAATGCCTTGATCCGTTTTCCTGCTACAGGAATCCTCAATAGTGTGCCATCTAACTCCCGAAGGGAATAGGTAGCATTTTCATGCACTGTGACCACTACATATGGCCCAAACCATCTCCGTGCAAACTTTCTAAGTGTACTGTGTTGATGTTCCAAACTACTATCAAATACCAACACCCAATCTCCAACTTCAATAGGTTTTGATCTCAACCGATGTGTCTTGTCAAATCTCTCCTTGTTGCTCAACCTTGAAGCCTTCAATTTTTCCAATGCAATCCTATGGTCCTCAGGCAATCTTTCAAGCTGTTGGATTCTAAGCTCCAATAATCTTTCTCTTGTAATGCCATCGTTCCAGTCCAACAACATCCAAGTAGGTATTGAATCTTCTGTAGGCATAAGTGGCTTTTGGCCTAACATCAACTCAATGGGCATATAACCTGTAACAGTACTATGAGTGGTTCTATCAGCCCATAATGCAAATGGTAGAAGTCTTGGCCACTGCTTTTGTTTACCTCTACAAGCTTTGACAAGAGCATTGATAATGGGAGGATGTCCTCTCTCACTTTTGCCATTAGCCTCAGGATTATATGCAGTAGTTAGCTTCAAGCGCACACCATACCTCTGAAAAAAGTCTCTGGCTTCTGCTGCATCCAATTCTCCTCTATCAGCCCTCATCCTTCCAATACTGCCATACCTGCTGAAGATATCCTCCAAGATAAATCTGCATACTCCTTCTGTAGTCTTGGTCCTCAAAGCTCTACCTTCGACATAGTTTGAAAGCTCTTCTCTTGCCAAAACAAGATACTTCATGCCCCACAATCCCAATGGCATAGCTACCAAGTCAATCACCCATTGAAAATGCATAGCAACTGGATAGGTAGGATGCAACTCATCTCTGTATCTGACTTTGGATTGTAATTGACATTCAATACAAGAAGCCACAAATTCCTCTACATCCTTGTAAAGGCCTTTCCACCAATATCTCTCCTTAATCTTATGGTAAGTGGCCCAAACTCCTCGATGGCCTGCCCAAAGTGTATCATGAAACTCTTTGAGAATTTGACTCTTGGTTTCTTCATCATCCACCACTCTCAATGGAACTCCATCCTTCCTCTTTGGCCTCTTCCATAAGAAACTATCTCTTAAGATATAGTTATAAGATTGGTGTCGAATGCCTTTAAAGGCCTTATCTGACCAACCTTCTTGTCTCTTCATGGTACTTAAATAGATGCCAATGTCTCTTAATTTTCCTGTATAAAGATCTTCTCTGAAAGCTTGGTCTTCATCACTTATGCTCGCTCCATCAATAGCTTGCACATATCCATAGCCTTCATCTTCTTCATCTTCACCAATCTCTTGCGTTTCCATCTCTTCTTCACAGATATATCTAGCCCTAGATAGCATATCTGCCACGGAATTCTTCTTGCCAGAGATGTGCACTAAGATAGGATTGAGTGATCTGATGTAGGCTATCCATCTCAACATGGCAATATCAGGAGTTGAACAATTAGCAACCATTCCCAACAATGGTAAGCAATCAGTTTCCAATACCACATTGGCTCCAATTAAGTAATTTCTGTCTGCCTTCATAGCTGTAAGTGCCCCCAAAAGCTCTCTCTTCACTTGTGGATATGCTCTTTGTCTATCCGTGAGAATTCTTGCTCCAAATCTGATGGCAAACCTTTTTCCTTCTGCTTCATCTTGGCCAATAGCCCAACCAATAGCAATTGGACTTGTGTCAACAGTAACAACAACTGGTCTGTTGCAATCATAGTCAACTTGCCTCAAGATTGGTGGTGACTTCAAAATCTCCTTTAGACTCTCCATGGCTAGCTCTTGCTTATGCTCCCACCTAAACTTGGTCTTTTTTCTTAACAACTTATATAGAGGCTCAGCTATGTGAGCAAAATGAGGAACCCAAATCTGATAAAAGACACAAGCTCCTAAAAACCTCCTTACTTCAGTGATGCTTCCACATGCTTTCATCCTAGCAATAGCATCAACCTTCTCAGGGTTAGGTTTTCTTCCATAAGTTCCACACAAGTGTCCAACCACCACAATCTCATCTACTCCAAACTTGGACTTCTCAAGGGATAAGGTTAAATCCACTTCTTCAAGCCTTTTTAAGATCTTCTCCACATCTTCAATGTGATCCTTCACAAACCTTCTACATCCATCAGCATCTTCTGTCAAGTCTTTGACCTCTTCTTTGCAACCTTTGATAGGTATGTCATCTACGAAAGGAATAGTCTTCTCAGGCACAAACTCCCTCAAGATTTGGTTCATGGCACTCTGCATATGAGCTACAGAGTTAGTAGCGCCTTGAGGTAATGTGCACATCCTCATAAGTCCCAATGGAGTCTTCATTGTTGTCAAATCTCTACTTTCTGATGCAAGTTGAAATTGATCATAGCCTGAATAAAGATCTCCAATAGAATAGATGGCATGTCCTGCAAAAGCCTCAGCAACCTCATCCACAATTGGTCCTGATCCTTTGTTTCTGATTGTCACCTTGTTGGCTGGCTGCATGTCTTGGATAAATCTTAAAGCCCCAGACTTTTTTGGCACTGTGAACCATCGGTTAGAGTATGGAGCCATAGATGGTTCAAGTATTCCCATCTGTATCTTCTCCTTCAATAGACTCACCAATTTAGGTAGCAAGGCTCTTGGCACAGGAATTGGCTTCAAATCCCAAGGCACATGTGGAACTGTAAAAATGACCATTGGAGCTACAATCTTTGGATTAACACATCCAATCTCATCTGGTGAAGAAGCAAAAGCCTTACCATGCTTAGAGATCATTTCTCGGAACCTTATCTTCTCAGGTTCTTTCAAAAACTCACCCCCTCCAATCTTTAGCTTGGCCAATGTCTCTTCTGTGAAATTGTGTCCAATTTTTCTTGTCTCCCTCAATCCAGGCTCGTCCTCAGCCTTTCTAATATGATCTTCAGAGTCTGGAGGTAATTGTGATGCCACAGGCTTCACCTTTTTTGCTACAGTTTTATACTTGGTGTTCACCATTGCCTCAGTTTCCAAATGGAAGCACCAAATGTCGGGTAGAGAAGTCTTTGCCTTGGGAAAATACTGGATTTCTTGCTGCAATTAGTTTTGGCTTAAGACATGAAAGACAAGGATAATATAAGAAGTATTAATCCTTGAACACATAATGTATACATACTTGTACCTATACCTTTTTTGTACGTATACGTAGAGTATTCCTATCCGTATACGTAGAGTATTTTTATACGTACATGTAGAGTACTTTAATACTTGTATTTGTCATGTATAAATACAGTAGAAAATACTATACGGATACATGATTTATACATACAAGTATAATACTTTTATACATACATGTACAAAGTATAAATACGATCTACCGTATACAAAACCGTATAAGTTTTGTACATACCTTCAAAATCCCGAATCTCCCTCTAAAATAATAGCCAAACTTCAAATAACCACCAAATTAGCATAAACACTTCAAATCAAGAGTGCATTAGCTTTTTGGAAAGCTATCAAAGTGCTTAACAGAGAGAAAGAAAGATTAAAGCTCTACAAGGTACTGCCAAGAGTCCATAGCTCGTCAAAGGTCGTACTCCCAAATCCAGCATCAGCTGCACCTCCCTTTGCTTCACAGAGCACTCTGACTTCATACAAGCTTTGCCAAAGCCGAGTGATAGCTTCCTAGAAAGCTAATAACACCACCTAAGCTCTCTACAAAATTCGTCTTCAGAATCTATACCAAACGTTTTCTATGCTCAGTTGAAGTTGGTGCCTACTTCCACTCTTGAATTTAGTCGGTAGCTCAACACCCTCTCACTTTCAAAGCCATAACTTTGTCTCAAACAATCTAAATAAAAAGTTATAAAGCTCCATAGAAAACTAACACAATAACACTTGACTTGCTCAAATTTCATAAACAAAAACACTATAAACAAGTTTCTACAAGCTTTTGAAGTCTCGGTCTTCTAAATTTCTTCACAGCAGACACTGTCCCACTCAAACACTCATAGAAATTACACAAAGAGCTCAAATAGAGCGTGCTATATCATTATGAAACCACAACGACAAGATGTACAAGCTCCCAAAATCTCATAATAAAAATCGTAGTACACACTGAGCTCTTGCTCTCTAAAAACTGCACACCGAAAAAAACTCCCCTCTCCAGGAGGAGAGAGGGGAACCCGACCCCTTTGCCTCCCCCCAAAGTCAACACCAGCCCATACCTACGCCTCATGGGCCTCAACTAGTCATTGGCTAACTCCCTTAAGCTTACTTCAACCTTATCTATCCCTTATCTTAGCCATAAGGCATCAAAAGTCTACCAAATGGTAAACTATTTCTACCTTTCATCTACCAAACTTCTAACATGCAAGGTGAAGTTTGGAAACATTAAAAACTAAACAAATAAAATCAAATATATGTCTAAAAGAGCTTGAAAAGAATTTCAAGAGGAACTTCACTCCATCTGCAAGAACTTGAGGATGCGTTGAAGGATAAGAGCAATAAAGTCAACACGATCAGCCTTGGTCAAAGGATTAATTGGACCTTCAAGCCAACGTTGATGACCGCGACTCCCTTTGACAGGCCTAAGACAACAAGAGTATTGATTGTCATTTAGGCCTTCAAAAATCCCTCCAAACGTCACATCTCGAGTACCAGGTTCAACACACCCAACCTGTAATAGAATCACCAGGGCACGAGCATCTTGTTGAAGATTGCCGTGCCACCGCTGCTCCACACGAGGTTGCTTTGGCGGCCGAGAAGGCCCAGCTTCTTCTTGTGGACGCTCATGCAGTGGTGCAAGACTAAGCGGCAAAAGAGTACAAACCGGCAGTTGAGATAAAGATAAATCTAGCTCAAGCTCTGGTTGAAGCTCTTCATCCTGAGACTCAGAAAAAACTCTCCAATTCGACATGTCCAAAAAAAATTCAAAACAACTACATAAAACTGATGAAGCTCTAAATGAACCTTCTTCTTATAACACAAATACTTTGTAGAAGGCGTCACCTTGAAGCTTTCTCAAAGATGTGATCTCTTTTTCTCCAATCAAATCCACTCAAATAAAATATAAAATAAAAATATAAAATAATGGATAGAGATATAAATCCCTTCAGCATGCTCTGATAATCGCCAAGCCGCGGAAGTCCAACTGGTAAAGTGCTTCAAGCGCCATAGCACTGGTCCGGGTTCGAAACCCTTTGGACCCGTATGAGCATGCGAATGGCCACGTGGCTTGGCACTGCTAGTGAATCTAGGCAGGAAACTACCAGTTGGCGCCACCTACCTCCCCTGAGCATGTGAGAAGATGCAGAGACTCCAAGTTTCGTGGTTAAAACCACGGTCCTTTCTCTTCCCCCTTCATTCCTCTGATCTCCCCCCTCCCTTTTGTCTATACTTTTATTTTCCTTAGTTTTATTTCTATTTGCTCTGAACACTACTCTCAATCCATTTCACACTGTATTTACATATTAAACCGTTTCTTTACACGACATCCACCCCCTCCAAACCTGCACATCCACCGGTATGTGCCAATTTAGTCTTGGTCTTCTTCAGCTGCATCTAATCCATCATTATCTGATATTTCATCTTTTTCATCTTGATCTTCTGATGGTCTTGGATCAGTTGTGTCATTTTCTAGAGCAAATCCTATGGCTCTCCTTCTGAATGCCTTGATCCGTTTTCCTGCTACAGGAATCCTCAATAGTGTGCCATCTAACTCCCGAAGGGAATAGGTAGCATTTTCATGCACTGTGACCACTACATATGGCCCAAACCATCTCCGTGCAAACTTTCTAAGTGTACTGTGTTGATGTTCCAAACTACTATCAAATACCAACACCCAATCTCCAACTTCAATAGGTTTTGATCTCAACCGATGTGTCTTGTCAAATCTCTCCTTGTTGCTCAACCTTGAAGCCTTCAATTTTTCCAATGCAATCCTATGGTCCTCAGGCAATCTTTCAAGCTGTTGGATTCTAAGCTCCAATAATCTTTCTCTTGTAATGCCATCGTTCCAGTCCAACAACATCCAAGTAGGTATTGAATCTTCTGTAGGCATAAGTGGCTTTTGGCCTAACATCAACTCAATGGGCATATAACCTGTAACAGTACTATGAGTGGTTCTATCAGCCCATAATGCAAATGGTAGAAGTCTTGGCCACTGCTTTTGTTTACCTCTACAAGCTTTGACAAGAGCATTGATAATGGGAGGATGTCCTCTCTCACTTTTGCCATTAGCCTCAGGATTATATGCAGTAGTTAGCTTCAAGCGCACACCATACCTCTGAAAAAAGTCTCTGGCTTCTGCTGCATCCAATTCTCCTCTATCAGCCCTCATCCTTCCAATACTGCCATACCTGCTGAAGATATCCTCCAAGATAAATCTGCATACTCCTTCTGTAGTCTTGGTCCTCAAAGCTCTACCTTCGACATAGTTTGAAAGCTCTTCTCTTGCCAAAACAAGATACTTCATGCCCCACAATCCCAATGGCATAGCTACCAAGTCAATCACCCATTGAAAATGCATAGCAACTGGATAGGTAGGATGCAACTCATCTCTGTATCTGACTTTGGATTGTAATTGACATTCAATACAAGAAGCCACAAATTCCTCTACATCCTTGTAAAGGCCTTTCCACCAATATCTCTCCTTAATCTTATGGTAAGTGGCCCAAACTCCTCGATGGCCTGCCCAAAGTGTATCATGAAACTCTTTGAGAATTTGACTCTTGGTTTCTTCATCATCCACCACTCTCAATGGAACTCCATCCTTCCTCTTTGGCCTCTTCCATAAGAAACTATCTCTTAAGATATAGTTATAAGATTGGTGTCGAATGCCTTTAAAGGCCTTATCTGACCAACCTTCTTGTCTCTTCATGGTACTTAAATAGATGCCAATGTCTCTTAATTTTCCTGTATAAAGATCTTCTCTGAAAGCTTGGTCTTCATCACTTATGCTCGCTCCATCAATAGCTTGCACATATCCATAGCCTTCATCTTCTTCATCTTCACCAATCTCTTGCGTTTCCATCTCTTCTTCACAGATATATCTAGCCCTAGATAGCATATCTGCCACGGAATTCTTCTTGCCAGAGATGTGCACTAAGATAGGATTGAGTGATCTGATGTAGGCTATCCATCTCAACATGGCAATATCAGGAGTTGAACAATTAGCAACCATTCCCAACAATGGTAAGCAATCAGTTTCCAATACCACATTGGCTCCAATTAAGTAATTTCTGTCTGCCTTCATAGCTGTAAGTGCCCCCAAAAGCTCTCTCTTCACTTGTGGATATGCTCTTTGTCTATCCGTGAGAATTCTTGCTCCAAATCTGATGGCAAACCTTTTTCCTTCTGCTTCATCTTGGCCAATAGCCCAACCAATAGCAATTGGACTTGTGTCAACAGTAACAACAACTGGTCTGTTGCAATCATAGTCAACTTGCCTCAAGATTGGTGGTGACTTCAAAATCTCCTTTAGACTCTCCATGGCTAGCTCTTGCTTATGCTCCCACCTAAACTTGGTCTTTTTTCTTAACAACTTATATAGAGGCTCAGCTATGTGAGCAAAATGAGGAACCCAAATCTGATAAAAGACACAAGCTCCTAAAAACCTCCTTACTTCAGTGATGCTTCCACATGCTTTCATCCTAGCAATAGCATCAACCTTCTCAGGGTTAGGTTTTCTTCCATAAGTTCCACACAAGTGTCCAACCACCACAATCTCATCTACTCCAAACTTGGACTTCTCAAGGGATAAGGTTAAATCCACTTCTTCAAGCCTTTTTAAGATCTTCTCCACATCTTCAATGTGATCCTTCACAAACCTTCTACATCCATCAGCATCTTCTGTCAAGTCTTTGACCTCTTCTTTGCAACCTTTGATAGGTATGTCATCTACGAAAGGAATAGTCTTCTCAGGCACAAACTCCCTCAAGATTTGGTTCATGGCACTCTGCATATGAGCTACAGAGTTAGTAGCGCCTTGAGGTAATGTGCACATCCTCATAAGTCCCAATGGAGTCTTCATTGTTGTCAAATCTCTACTTTCTGATGCAAGTTGAAATTGATCATAGCCTGAATAAAGATCTCCAATAGAATAGATGGCATGTCCTGCAAAAGCCTCAGCAACCTCATCCACAATTGGTCCTGATCCTTTGTTTCTGATTGTCACCTTGTTGGCTGGCTGCATGTCTTGGATAAATCTTAAAGCCCCAGACTTTTTTGGCACTGTGAACCATCGGTTAGAGTATGGAGCCATAGATGGTTCAAGTATTCCCATCTGTATCTTCTCCTTCAATAGACTCACCAATTTAGGTAGCAAGGCTCTTGGCACAGGAATTGGCTTCAAATCCCAAGGCACATGTGGAACTGTAAAAATGACCATTGGAGCTACAATCTTTGGATTAACACATCCAATCTCATCTGGTGAAGAAGCAAAAGCCTTACCATGCTTAGAGATCATTTCTCGGAACCTTATCTTCTCAGGTTCTTTCAAAAACTCACCCCCTCCAATCTTTAGCTTGGCCAATGTCTCTTCTGTGAAATTGTGTCCAATTTTTCTTGTCTCCCTCAATCCAGGCTCGTCCTCAGCCTTTCTAATATGATCTTCAGAGTCTGGAGGTAATTGTGATGCCACAGGCTTCACCTTTTTTGCTACAGTTTTATACTTGGTGTTCACCATTGCCTCAGTTTCCAAGCCATAACTCCCAACCAACCTTACTTCATCAGCTACCTTCAATATTTCTTCATATAAGCTTCTTGAATGAATCTCCACTGTCATAGTAGTAGACTCACCGACTTCTCTTTGCAAGGTCTCTAAAACTTGTAAAATATCATCTGAAAATCCTTCTTCTTCAACAACTCCAGAAATAAACTCATCACTCAAAATCACACCAACTCTTTTTAATTTTCTTTCCATTTTCTTGGTCAATCCTCTCTTCATAGAATCCAAATCTTCAACCTTTTGGAAACTTATAAATCCATCCTTTGTCAAATTCCAAACCTTGTATCCACTCCTCTGTACATTGGGGCTTGCAACAGTAGATGATTTTTTTGCACCCGTGGCACCCCATACTCCACGTGTGCAATTTAGAAATCCAGAAAATCTTCATGGACATAGTCCATGGGAGTTTCCCTGAGTCTGTCCCTATGCCTCTCATGATTTGGTCTAACTGTGAGAAATTGAACTGATCTCATACCATCATGGCTACGAATCCTGGCATAATGTGAACCATCATCCAATACCTTGGTCTCCATCCTTGTTGCAGTGATATATGGCTGTCCCAAAATGATGGGATAGCTTCCTTGATTTTGCACAAAGAAGTTTTGCTCCACCTCCACATCACCAATCTTTATAGCCACTGCTGGACATGCTCCATAAAGGTTGCCTCTTTCATTGTTGGCAGCTTTCAATACCCATCCATGATTGGTGTCAATTGGCCATTTTCCCTTCTCATAAATCTTCCGGGATAAAATGTTGATCTCTGAGCCATGATCCACCAATGCTAAGATTGGCTCCTCAATATCTCCAATCTTTACACGTGTCTCTGTGGTAGCTCTTGCCCAAAATGGATGTGTAAATGCTACCAAGGCTTCACTATCATGTGTCCATGACTTGTCAGCTCCACATCGTAAAACCTTGGCTTCTGTTGTGACAATTTTCTTTTGATTCTTGATAGAATCCTTCCTCTCCTTTGTCTCAACCACTCCATCACTCAAAAACATCTGCAACACTTCATCTTCCTCCTCATCACTCAAAACCTCCTCCATGACATCAACCTTGGTATCTTGGGTTTCTCGAGACATAAATCTCTGTCTTTTAGTCTGGTCATCATTCCCTGCATTATCACAGCTCAAGGCAAATACTTGTCCAATCTCCTCTTCTTCTTCTTTAGACATCAAAGTATCCAATGCCCTTGTCATCACTGTTTCAGCTGTCATCTGCCTCTTCCTTTTGATCACATCAATGATAAGCTCATGAAAATCTTTCTTTGCTATGCCAAGAGCCTCTCTGAGAGTAAACTCTATCTTGGCATCCAAAATTCGTTCTTCCAAAATGCCCTTCATATCCACTGAAGATTCAATATCGGATTGGAGTTTATAAGCTGGTGTCTTACTCTTTCCCTTAGCTTCATCCTCCTTTCCTTTTCCCTTCTTGTTGCCCATTCTTTCTTCCCACTTGTCTTTGGGTAAAGGTGTATTCTCACCTGGATATGGTGGTGACTCTTGCCTTTGCCTTGTGTTGGTTGTTGGTCCTTCCTTTGAAGATGCATCTTTGTTGTTTGATGGTTTCTTCTTGTTTGCAGGCTCTTCAGATTCACCTTCATCAACAGCCCTGCCCCTCTTCACTTCCACTGATGCATCATGGGGTTCCTTCTCCCCATTCTCACTCATCAAATAGGCTCTGATGGTAGTAGCATTCACTGGATCATCCCACCCAGTCAACCTTCTGATGGTTTGTGCTCCCCTGACCATCACCTCTTTAGATGCATAAGTAGAAGCTTGGATTGTGCTAAGATCAGCTCCAATCGTGTAGGTCTCTGTTTCCTTTCCACGTGAAGTATTGCTCCTTCCCAACTTCTCTTCCATCAATCTCTTCATGCCTCCCTTCCCAAAGTTAGTCTGAAGAGGCTCATCTGTTGCAGCATCTCTAATTCTTCCTTCTTTGAAAGTTATAATGCCGCTCTTCATAGCATCTGCATATGATCCACAATCACCACGTTTGTGATTGGGATCATCACACCAAATGCATCTCGCCACAAAATCCCTTTGCCCCGTCGAAGGCCCCGAGGATTTTGGCCTCTGATCCCTCTTAAGAGCATTCATCTCTACCTTGAGTTCCCTCATGCCCCTCATGAGTTCCTCAAGTGTGTTATCATCAAGAACTCTCCCTTTGGAACTATTCCCTGGTGTTGTAGTTGTCAAAGGTACACTTGATGACACTGGAACCTTTGGAGCTGTTACAGCTGAAATGCCCACTCTAGAGCCTAATCCCCTGGACTTTACACGTTGTTGTTTAGAGATGAGACTCACTGACCCTATCATCCTCTCCCAGTCAGTGGTAAATCCGCCTTCTGCTCCTCCATCTTGAAGGAGTATGAGAAGCCTATCTTCTAAGGCTTCATCTGAGGCTTGTAAAAACATCTCAGACTTCCGAGCTTCCATCAGTCGTCTCTCTGACAATGGAAGTTGGCCAAACCTTCTCTCAAACTCACGAAGCAACTCACTTGGTCCCATATGCTTTCCAGGCCGTTGCTCCACCCATTCAAGAAATGCTCCCTTTGTCATCCGCTCTGAGTCCTCATCAAAGTACTCATCCCTCAACCTCTCTTCAAACCTAGCCCATGTATGCACATGGACATCCCCATGCAGTTGCCTCACTCTTTCTCTGATCTCTGGAACAACTGCTAAGTCAAAGGTCTCAATCATCCTGATCTCTGGAACTTGATAGATTTCCATTTCACAAGTGTAGATCCTCAAGAACTTAGTGATATTCTTCCCATCAAACCTTCCCACCTTCCCAATAACATCCCTCAATGCTTTAGTAGCCCCTTGTCCCGTAGCATTAGCAGATTGCTGATCCATAAGCATCTGCATGGCTCTCAAAAACTCTCCAGCAACATTTGAACCTTCGCCAGGCTCCCGAGAACCACCCCCAAACTCCTTATCATGAACCGTGTCTCCCATCTTGCTTCAACCAAAACCAATGCCCCAAAGCTACTCTCAGTGGAAGCACCAAATGTCGGGTAGAGAAGTCTTTGCCTTGGGAAAATACTGGATTTCTTGCTGCAATTAGTTTTGGCTTAAGACATGAAAGACAAGGATAATATAAGAAGTATTAATCCTTGAACACATCATGTATACATACTTGTACCTATACCTTTTTTGTACGTATACGTAGAGTATTCCTATCCGTATACGTAGAGTATTTTTATACGTACATGTAGAGTACTTTAATACTTGTATTTGTCATGTATAAATACAGTAGAAAATACTATACGGATACATGATTTATACATACAAGTATAATACTTTTATACATACATGTACAAAGTATAAATACGATCTACCGTATACAAAACCGTATAAGTTTTGTACATACCTTCAAAATCCCGAATCTCCCTCTAAAATAATAGCCAAACTTCAAATAACCACCAAATTAGCATAAACACTTCAAATCAAGAGTGCATTAGCTTTTTGGAAAGCTATCAAAGTGCTTAACAGAGAGAAAGAAAGATTAAAGCTCTACAAGGTACTGCCAAGAGTCCATAGCTCGTCAAAGGTCGTACTCCCAAATCCAGCATCAGCTGCACCTCCCTTTGCTTCACAGAGCACTCTGACTTCATACAAGCTTTGCCAAAGCCGAGTGATAGCTTCCTAGAAAGCTAATAACACCACCTAAGCTCTCTACAAAATTCGTCTTCAGAATCTATACCAAACGTTTTCTATGCTCAGTTGAAGTTGGTGCCTACTTCCACTCTTGAATTTAGTCGGTAGCTCAACACCCTCTCACTTTCAAAGCCATAACTTTGTCTCAAACAATCTAAATAAAAAGTTATAAAGCTCCATAGAAAACTAACACAATAACACTTGACTTGCTCAAATTTCATAAACAAAAACACTATAAACAAGTTTCTACAAGCTTTTGAAGTCTCGGTCTTCTAAATTTCTTCACAGCAGACACTGTCCCACTCAAACACTCATAGAAATTACACAAAGAGCTCAAATAGAGCGTGCTATATCATTATGAAACCACAACGACAAGATGTACAAGCTCCCAAAATCTCATAATAAAAATCGTAGTACACACTGAGCTCTTGCTCTCTAAAAACTGCACACCGAAAAAAACTCCCCTCTCCAGGAGGAGAGAGGGGAACCCGACCCCTTTGCCTCCCCCCAAAGTCAACACCAGCCCATACCTACGCCTCATGGGCCTCAACTAGTCATTGGCTAACTCCCTTAAGCTTACTTCAACCTTATCTATCCCTTATCTTAGCCATAAGGCATCAAAAGTCTACCAAATGGTAAACTATTTCTACCTTTCATCTACCAAACTTCTAACATGCAAGGTGAAGTTTGGAAACATTAAAAACTAAACAAATAAAATCAAATATATGTCTAAAAGAGCTTGAAAAGAATTTCAAGAGGAACTTCACTCCATCTGCAAGAACTTGAGGATGCGTTGAAGGATAAGAGCAATAAAGTCAACACGATCAGCCTTGGTCAAAGGATTAATTGGACCTTCAAGCCAACGTTGATGACCGCGACTCCCTTTGACAGGCCTAAGACAACAAGAGTATTGATTGTCATTTAGGCCTTCAAAAATCCCTCCAAACGTCACATCTCGAGTACCAGGTTCAACACACCCAACCTGTAATAGAATCACCAGGGCACGAGCATCTTGTTGAAGATTGCCGTGCCACCGCTGCTCCACACGAGGTTGCTTTGGCGGCCGAGAAGGCCCAGCTTCTTCTTGTGGACGCTCATGCAGTGGTGCAAGACTAAGCGGCAAAAGAGTACAAACCGGCAGTTGAGATAAAGATAAATCTAGCTCAAGCTCTGGTTGAAGCTCTTCATCCTGAGACTCAGAAAAAACTCTCCAATTCGACATGTCCAAAAAAAATTCAAAACAACTACATAAAACTGATGAAGCTCTAAATGAACCTTCTTCTTATAACACAAATACTTTGTAGAAGGCGTCACCTTGAAGCTTTCTCAAAGATGTGATCTCTTTTTCTCCAATCAAATCCACTCAAATAAAATATAAAATAAAAATATAAAATAATGGATAGAGATATAAATCCCTTCAGCATGCTCTGATAATCGCCAAGCCGCGGAAGTCCAACTGGTAAAGTGCTTCAAGCGCCATAGCACTGGTCCGGGTTCGAAACCCTTTGGACCCGTATGAGCATGCGAATGGCCACGTGGCTTGGCACTGCTAGTGAATCTAGGCAGGAAACTATCAGTTGGCGCCACCTACCTCCCCTGAGCATGTGAGAAGATGCAGAGACTCCAAGTTTCGTGGTTAAAACCACGGTCCTTTCTCTTCCCCCTTCATTCCTCTGATCTCCCCCCTCCCTTTTGTCTATACTTTTATTTTCCTTAGTTTTATTTCTATTTGCTCTGAACACTACTCTCAATCCATTTCACACTGTATTTACATATTAAACCGTTTCTTTACACGACACCGGAGCACTATGTGGTGTAAACCTTCTTATTGATCATTCGTATTCTCATTCTAAAACATACTAAATTCGCAAAAAAAATATAACGAAAATTGACAATTTTTGAACCTTCACTCCTTGCACAATGTTTTTGAATACGCTAAACCCTTTTTCTACCTCTTAAAATTGGAGTACAAGGAACTAATATCATGCTTAACACGATGGAAATGAATTTAGACCTTATATAGTGCAAAAATTTGACATTAAGTGAAGTCAAAGTCTGTTGATCCATGAAACCCAGGGAAGAAAATGGACCCTTTTATCTACTTCAAACATTATTATATTACAATCCGTGAAGTCAAACTTTATGAAATTTTTCATGTAAGTTAGTTATCAAGTTTTAATTGAGATCCTATGGTTATAACTAGAAGTATTTTTTAAAAATTTGTCCTTATTCATTGCACTAAAACAAGCAATTTTGAAGTGTTTTTGGTGTGAAATTGTCAAAGAAATTTAGAGATTAAACGTTAGTCGGGAACCGTGTACACAGGGACGTGTTTTACTCTGTAGAATACCAAAAATAGTACTAAATTCTAGCAAGACTTACACCTTTGGATTGAAAATTCTTCAACCAACATCTTTCATTTGGAGGTTATTTCAATATCTCAACCTTATGATGTTCAAATACGACGTTATACGTTCAGAACATTGTGGCCACCGGTGGCACTTTCTGACGTTTAAGGGTTAAATGACATTTTTTTGTTTTATGTTATATTATTAGTACCCTAATGCATTTTGGATCTGGACGTGGACATAAAAAATTATCTTATAGTGCTAGGACTAGGAACTATGTAATGGTGGTACAAGATGAATTCAACCCTTAAACGTCAATAAGGAACCATATATACAGGCACATATTATACTCTGTAGAATACAAAAAAATGTGTTAAAGTCTAGTAAGACTTACACCTTTGGATTGAAGAATCTTCAACTAACATCTTTCATATGGAGGTCATTTCAATATCTCAACCTTCTCCGGTGGACATGGATTTAGTGGTGGAACAAATAGACACTTTATTCACTTCGGCCTCCTTTGGGGACCAGAGTTCTTCTTCTTCTAAACCTTATCATGTTCAAATACAACACCATACATGTAGAATATTGTTGCAACCAATGGCACCTTTTGAGAATCAACCCCTCAAGGACCATGAGTGTCTTCTCATAACCTCACTAAAAAACAATTGTTAACTTAAAAACATTAAAAACTTTTGATCATTTTTTGAAAAAATCTTGTTAAAAAATACTTGAAAGTTTTACAAGTTATTTGATTGCATGGATTAGGATATTATAGCATTTAAAGCAAGTTATACAATTTTTGCACCTTCATTTTACAAGGACCACAAATTGTGTTTGCTTAACAAAATTAAATTTTTACAATATGCAAAGTTGCAACTCTTCAATGCTATAATTCATACAATTAAAGGTACCTTACCACCAAATTTCAAGTGTAAAAAACATGCAATGGCTAAAAACATGTCTTGGTCTTTGAGTGAATTTTTTGCACTTCAGTAAGGTGTTTTTGTACAATATTGAAGACAATTATATTGATCATTTATATTAAAAAAATATCAAAGTAGATTATGATCAATTTAGTATAATTGCTTGAATTGCAAGCATTTAACAAAAAATTACTCTGGGTGGCATAATTTAAAAAAAATCATATATCCAATGGTTAAAGAAATTAGATCTTTATACATCACTTGGTCATTAACTCTAAAGGTTCAACTATAAATTAAACACTTGCCCCAATTCAAGGACCAAAGTTGTCTTATCAAACATAAGTTCATCCTCCTTCAATTGCCTGCATGTCTATACAATAAGCTCTAAATTAAAGTATATTACCTAGGTTTGTGAACATGCAAGTATATTCAAAGAATGATCATAAATTTCTAATAAAATATTATATTGATATGTTTGATAAAAATTTAGGGACAAATATGTCCATGATCCATCATGTCCATTGTATTTTGTCATTAACAAGTGGAAAGCATTTTCAATCTGTACAAACAACATAGCTAAATTTGGCTTTTTATAGTCATAGGAAAGTGTTTATTATCTTCTTCTTTTGAAAATTTCAATTTTTCTTTGCACTAGATATTAGAAAATTTCAATGGTGCTTAACTCAAAATTTAATACTTGAGCAATTATAACTGATGCTTATGCTACATCTCTTTACTACCCTTAAATTCTAAGATAATTAATAAATAATATCAATATCTCTCTATACCAGGTGAAGCCAAAACATAGGAAATACTTGGACTTAGAACATACCCGTGGTCAAAAGAAAACACAAGGCGCGGCGGAAGTGACACAATGCCGTAGGTATCAAGCACGTCGTTGTAGTGGTATTAGGGGAGTACATGGGTAGTATTGATATGGTATCAATACAATAGCTCAAAGCCAGGGCTTTCTCCAGTGGGCCAAGTTGGAGGCAAAACGACAATAGAAATACAATCAGCTCCCTTTACACAAGCATCTAATACAACAACAATCTCATTTTAATAGGCAACTTGGGTCAGAACCAATCTTCTCTCTTTATAACAGCAACACTTGGTGTATACTCATTCACCCCCCTTTCCATTCTGGAACAACCGCCCTACTAGAATCCTTTATAAAGTAAGCCCCTCCTATAACCAACCAAGTTCCATAATCAACGCCTATAGAATTGGAGTATATCCAACCCACTTCCATCCCATTCAGCTCCAAATGGAGGTTTTCTATTCATGAAGACCCCTCGCCTTTGGTCGTTGCTCATGGGGGGTACCTATTGGTGGCCACCCACTAAACATGGCAACACACTTTGAAAATTCATAACTAATTCAATTTTCATCGGAAAAATATGAAATCCCTTGGGTTCGAACTGTAATTCTATTGGCTATCAAAAATAATAGTACAATTATCTCCTCTCTCCATATATGCTCCACATATGCACATAACTAATTGAATTTTCATCGGAAAAATATGAAATCACTTGGTTGTCACCGCGCTTGCCGTGGCGGAGCATCATTGTATCCGAGTGTGGAGAAAACGAAGCGCACAACAGAAGCGCACACGGAAAAGAAGGCGTGGTCAGAAAACACAACGATGAAGAAGAAGGCGCTGACGGCAGAAAGTGTGTGGAGACAGAAACCGAAGCAGCGCCGGAGCAAGAAGAAACACAGCACCGTGAGCAATACATAGGGAGTCAAGGTGCTTGTTCTCATTGGCGATGTCGGCGTAGAGCTTCTTTCGCCTGCAAGGTTTGGAACTGAAGGAAGAAGCCTATCAAAAACAAAGCGGAACCAGAAACATCGACAGGAAAACAACGCGGAAATCAAACGCAAGGCTCGGGAGCTGAGGAAGGAAAACCGAAACGGGTGAAGCTCCAACGTAATTTAGTTTTTGGATATGTTGGAAGTCGGCGGGTGACCACCTCACAAGCTTACACTTAAAGTTGGTACATTTGTGATGCTTCTTTGCAATCAAGATGTATCAAACAAATTGTATACCGGACACGTTGTGCGCCACTACTCAATCCGTGTGATAGAGGTGGAATTTCTTGCATGTGATTGTGCAGGGTACGTTGCATTAATACCACAGATTCCTTTGGTTACTGAGAGCAAAAAGCTTCCTTTTTGAATACGCCACAAGAAGGTTTCCTGTTCATGTCGCGTGCTATGCCATGGCTATCAACAACTCACATGGACAAACACTTACTAAATTTGGCATCTGCGTGATTAAAAACAGTTTTTGAAATGAGTAGATATATGTTGCATTTCTACATGCGACAACTTCTGAACACGTGTTCAAGAATTGGATGAAGATGACAAAGATGTAATGCACAATGTTGTTTACAGCGAAGTGCTTCAATGATTGTAGGTGGGTTTCTATCTGACTCTCCAATAAGCTTTGTGAAGTAATTTGAATTTTGCATTTACATTAATTTACTTCATTGGGGGTTGCCTTGTCCTTTTATGGACCTCCGGGATCTACACTTGTAAAACATAATCAACTTTGAGACTAAAATTGAAAATATCCTTTTGTAGCACAAATCATTTATTTTGAAAGCAACCAAATGAATTGTGTTCGTTGTGTCAGTTACATTGCCTATGATATGTAACTAACTTAGGGCCGCTTCACACCAAATCCAAGGTCGAGAGTCCTTCAGTTTCCACCAATGAGATTGCTTGAATGGCCAAAGTCCGGCCTCTCGGCCTTCACACCAAAGGCCAAAGTCCAAAGGCCGTCATCTTCCAATGTGCCTACATGGCAGTACTTTTGGAGAGTTTTAGCGCCAAGGCAACAAACTCTCGACCAAAACTTAGGTCGCCGTTTTCAGTCGACCCAAACTTCCTTCGAGAGTCCGTCGATTTTTTCAACAAAATAATCAAAATCTGGACCGTTAGATGAAAGAAGCCGAATTTTTTGGTTGATTTTTTTGGCATAAGTGAAAATGACTTATTTTTTTAGGCGTAAGTAAAATTTTCAAACCCTAAACCCTGAATTTTGCAAAAGGTTTGATAATTGTGAGGTCAATTGGAGGCCCAATTTGAGGCTGAAAGGCCTTTGCCTTTCGCTACCGGCGCCCGGCCACGACGGCCTTCCTTTCCCCCCATTGCGAGGAAAGGCTGTCGATGTTGGGATTTGAGCCCTAGTCTCCCCCAATTCAACCAACACACTCTCCACCGAGCCCTACCTCCCTCCTTGATGTCCAATGCCTCATTCTCCTTCTTTATTGCAATTACAGTTTTTGTTTGAGCTTCCAAGGTGTGCTGAAATTGATTTTTCAAGGCCATTTTGGAGCATTTTCACTAATCTTTTTCATGTTTTTTGCATAGGAATTGACACATAGGAAAATTGCAAGTTTTTGCAATGCCAAAATGCCTACTATAACATATTTCATTACCATGAAAACAGAAAGTAGAACAAGAATACATTCCCTTCTAGAATCCATGATAAAAGAATGAGAAGAAAGTTTGAAAAAATTAATCCATTCATGTAGTAAAAAGTGAGTGGAATCTTGGCAAATGATATGGGGTTTGGACTTTGGACTTGGGTTTTGGGGCTTCACACTACAACCGCCCAAAGGCTTTAATATGTATATTTTAATGTTTTTATTTATCCAAAAGTCTGGACTCTCGCCATAGTTTGGGCAGAAATTTTGGCGGACAGACTCTTGACTCGGCCCGGTGTGAAGCGGCCCATATTTGGTTGTGCACGTGAGTCCCTATCATCATGTGTCTAATATTCATGGCACCTAGCAAACTCAAGTTAGGCCTTGATTTGTCTATCAAACAACTTTAGTTTCTTCTTGCTTCACTACCAATCTCAATCTTGCTTTATGTAGCCTACTCTTCTCACGGTGCTATCACTGATGTATTTGTTGCATCTCAATTTTTACAACAGTCACTAAGCAGGCGCATATGGAGGCCGTGCAATCTTGTGAGCACCTCATTTAGTCCTTGGAATCCCAGATTCGGGCCCGGGTGACCAGATGAGTTCAACGCATAGCCTCAAGCGGTCACCAGCCCATGGGCCTCTTCTTAGGCAAACTCTGTGGTCTTTCACACTTTTTCAATTGCGTTTTTTGACTTCCAGTTTTGTTTCACTTTACTGTCGTGACTTTTCACCTTGTTAAGCCTCCCAGTTGTGCCTTTCCCTACGATGCCTTTTGCCCTCGTTTTTCCTTCCTATCTATTTCACTTCCAATACCTTAATGAGATTCAAACATAAGATAATCAACCATAATTACTCATTTCTATATTTATTTAATGAAGAATAGTTACTTAATGGATTAATTTTTGTTATGATTCATTCATTAAAAAGTTACTAATTAAAATTGATATATAACTTTCATTGATTCACTAAAATGTAGGGTATTATTCATTCATTAATTACTTTCTCTATATCTCTCCATATAATAAGAGGGGTGGGGATAAAGCTTGGTCATGAGCAGATTGTGAACAATGTAAGTACACCAAAATCGTTTTGCTTAACAACAATAGCAATTGGGAAACTCTAATTTACATCCTTCAAATGTTAACATGAACAACTACTGCCGATGGATTCTCACCATAGCGCAACCTAGACTTTGATTTTATAATGTATGTGCTTGAAAGAAAATTAGGAAAGAAGTCCTTGAAATCTTTAAATGGTTCAACTTACAATGAAACCCTCAACTCACAATCACCCCATGAACTTTACTAGCCGCAGAATCGCTATGGAGATTGGGATGGGGGTGGAGATCGGGGTGGTATTGGTTGTTGTTGTGGTGGTGGAACCCTATTGAACATTGCGTTAACAATCACATTAACTAGTTCACTAATATGCGCATTGTTCTCCAACTGGATCTCTCGTGAAACGTGCAACTGCTCCCAATGGAGGTCTTTTTGTATTTGTATAGTATGAGCTCTCGCGCGTGCATCGGCCTCTATAGCTTTGCTATGAAATTGTAGCATGTCAACGGACATCTGACTAATGGTGAATGCTATCGCTTGATCACTTGTGGAACTAAGCCTCCTTCGCTTCTCGACACTTTGTCCTGAATTATGCGGGACCTGGGCCGCTTGTGAACAAGGAGAGCCTTGGGCGGCGGAAGTGCTAGGTTTAGATGTCGTAGTTGCTGTGGATGCCGCACTTGATGGGGAATTTCCCTCGTCATCACTAATGTCCACCGGTTCTTGCTCTTCCTGGTGTGTGCCTTGATCGACACTATGTGGTACCCCTACACAACTATTGAATAGTGCGGAACTTGAAATTAGTTCAAAACTTTGCACACGTCATCATACGGAAGATTGTAGTGTAAAACAATGGAAAACAACAATTACCTTGCACTTTGGCACTGCCACTGAACAAATTGTCGAACATCTTATAATATTCCCACGTTGAAGGTGCAGCTCCACTCTGTTGTTGCATGTCCTTTTGTTTAAAGTATTTTTTCTTCAGGGTCCGAAACTTCTCACGGCACTGCCCAAAAGTGCGCTGAACTTCAGTAGGATATTGAACATTTAGCTTGTTTGCGTATTCTTTCCAGTGGGCCTCGGTATTGAGTATATTTTGGGACTCCCTATACCTTTTGGCATAAAGAGAGAAAAGATATGAAATTTGACGATCTGTCCATGCCTTGGAACCTCCTATTTTTTTACCCTTACCCTTCTCTTGGTTAAGGTTTTGTAAAGGCTCCCCTTCCGCCATGATGGCAACACGGAAGAAAAGAAATCACTAAACACTTGCAAAGTGTAAAATTAAAATAAGAGAAGGACAAAAAGCCAAAAGAAGGGAGATAGGAGCAAAATATATTTGAAGAAATTACGTAGACAAAGGACATATTCCCATATATTTAGTACAAACTCCTTTACTTTATGAAATGCATTATGAAAGTAAATGTATAAAATAAGAGATTGAGAGCAAAAGAAAAAAACAAAATATATAAATATAGAAGTTCAAACTTAAATTTTTTCTTAACTTGTAGTAAAGTCTTTCACTTTGGTATTTAGTATTAAAATAGAAGAATAATATAAAAATTCAAAATTGAAAGGATAAAGTGTAAAGAAAAGGTTCAATTCAAAGATTTTGAATTACATTTATTGGCAATATAATTGCGGGGTTTCTATTATAAGTTACAAGCCTAGGCCCTATATGGTCTCATGTGCAGCATGCAGTCGCTGATAAGGGCCCCATCGAGTGGGGTCCCTTCACCACTCATACAAGACCTGACGGGCCCCTTGTGTAGGCCCATGTGCGCCAGCTTACTAAGCCTCTTGCTTTAGCCACACAAACGCAAGTTGTTCGATCAACGAGTGACAACACTCTTGGTCTCCCACCCCAATTGGACTTCACATCACTCAAATGTTGCCAACATGACTTTATCACCCAACTCTATGAAATCTACAATTCCTTTATAACAATTCTAGTGGAGCCACTCTGTAGCCTTTGGAAGGCTATGACCTTAACCATTTAAGGACGAGGCAATGCACACCACCTTGAATTTTTTACAATTTAATAGACATTGCACAATAGAATCTATACAATGAGTGCATTTCACTGTTTGCTTTGGTCACAAAAATCATTGTAGTTTGTTATGGCCCCAACCGATTGGAGATCAAAAAGATGGATTAGATGGAGGAAAGGATAGCCCACAACCGCTTTAACAAGTGCAGATCAATTCAACGGTTCAATCAGCCATGTCTCCCCGAAAACTGGTCTAATCGAACACATTCTTGTTCCTTCGTCGTTAAAGGGTTAAGTGTCCACCCAGCATGTGAAAGAGCCCGTAGTGCAACCATCACGGTGTGAGAAGCATGACAAGCTTTCAAATGTGCCCTACGTAATTCTGAACAGGTAGTCGTTTAGACTGAAGTCCTCGATTCCGCTCTTGCTGGTGACGATTAGAGGTACAAAAAGCCACATTCACAACAGCAAACCCAACTGATGAATCTAGAAATATTCGAATGTAGGGATCAAAAACTTGGATTTATTCCCTTGCAAGAAACATACTATGACTTCTTCACAACAGCAACTGGAAAACAGGGATGCTGAGAAAACTCGAAAGAAACCCGAAGGTTATCTCCCAGACCAGCCTGGTGCGCTATCTGCAGAGCTACACGATTTCGAAGAGAAACTTGTTCCATTTGCTTGACCTCAAGAGCCCACTGTGTGCGACTTACAGCTGAAAGCTCTGGGGCCTTGGCTGCGGATGTACCGAGCTCTTGCAAATGTTGCTGGACAGCCATTAAATGGTCATATGACAATTGGTACAACTCCTTAATCTGTCACAAGGACACCTCCATAGATCAGCCAGAAGATGCAGCGAACAAGTGTCAGAATTTTTTTTGATAAGATATTCCATGGATATAAGGGTACTAAAATCACTGCAACACCTAAACACCTGAATTGAAATCACTGGGATACACAATACCATCAACATTAACCCTTCAAATTCGGAGCACAACGTACCGATAAGTGCAGTTGACTAGTACTATCTTTGAAATGAAAGTACGACATGGGCGCTGGTATCAGCAATTTATGCAGCACATCAAACCTCTGGAAGAACCTCTGTTGTTCACAACCAACATACGGCAGAGTCAGGTACATCATGTCCAGCACCATCCACCACAAACTAAGCAACATATATTCTGAAAGCAAGATAATGTAGTGCAATAAATCTGATAAAACTTCGTGAAAAACCCAAGTGACCCCTACAAAGATATAAACTTGAAGAAGCAACGCTTTTCTAGGGCGGTCTGGCTCAGTCTTATTGTTACGTCAGATGAACGGATGATGGTGTCAGAATAATCATTTTAAAATCCAAAATGGTTCTAGGAAGTTGGTGGGCTTATCATGAATTAGGTTGGGGTGCCATCCTCACAACACTTGATATTACTAGTTTTTAAAGGTGACCTAAAAAATGCTCATGTATGCCAGACAAGTAAAACCTAGTGCATTTTATGAGGATCTTACCTCTTGCTCTGTATTAAAAATTGTACTCTTGTGGACAAGCTTGCGATCGCGTTTTAGCGCAGTCAACATCTGATCAAGCATAAGAATTAAACCATTAGAGCAATTCAAAAACTGGATCATAATTTGCGACAATTGGTTTAGTTCACTTAGGCAACTGAAGAGGAGTAAACAATACGATTGAAACCCCACAGGTAAATAATCTGTCAGAGAACTGTTAGCGTAAACGTAATCTGCTTTGCAGCCAATCAATATTAAGTGGAAATAATATTAACAGCAAAATAATTGAAATTATCAACAAGAGTATGGACACAAAACTAACCCAGATAAATCCTTTACAAAGATCGCTGTAGCACTGAAGTAGGAGGACGGAATATGTGAGTTTGCCATCCTTTGGTGTGGTTCCAGGCTGCTTCACAATTGCAGGTCCCTTCTTCTTCTTCCCCTTCTTTTTGACTGATGGTGGAAAATTCAACAGAGCAAGTGATGCCTTCCGTGTAAGCCTATGGAGGCAACCCCAACCGTCATCGCTCCCTCCCTGCTAGTCCTGCCTCAACTAATCTGTACCTCTCTTCACCCCTTGATCCTCCTAACCTGGTTTGTTCTCTCGATCCTCATCTATGACAAACGTATGCCTTCGCTACAGATACTCTAGAACAACTCTCTCAACATTAATGAAAGACAGACACCACAGAAAAACCAAACTAAAACCAATGTTGACGTACAAAGATATCAAAAGTCTCAGACACACTAGCAAACTTTGAAAACGAACAATAAATGTACTTGAGGGCAACTCAGCATTCTGCACTGCTAAAAGATATTTAGCATCACATAAGGAAGGAAAGACTGACACCTGCATCAGGAGAATCTAGAGTTGGCGACGTTTCACTCTCCTTTGCAAGCTTGTAGTGCAAGGTCGATAGCAACACATGATCCAAGTACCTAAAGCCACCCATGCATTCAAGCCTTAATCAAGTGTTGTACATATCTGGCAATCCAAACGTAGATAGCATGATAGTAAGATATTAGTTTCATCTAATGACTATATCTTGGTTCAAGTCTGAAAACTTCACCGCACCAGTACACCATGCAGTACTCGCTTAAGGAGTATAAGTCCAATTGAAATCCCAACATCAGAAATTGGCGTACGACCCAGCAGGTCTGTTCTGCTACCCAGGCTGTCAATATGTTCTCTGTCTGTAAAATCTGCCACCAGCATATGACTGAGAAATCAAATCTTCAAATTAGAGATGAACCAAAAAAAACTCGGTCAGATTTATTTACATCTAATTTGGAAGAGCTCATATGTCGAGCGCTTGGCTCTTCTAAATTTAATGGATTGCGAATACGAAGAAAAATACCTCATCCGGGATGCTTCCCACTTCATTACTTTCAGAAGGCACATCTCGTGTAACTTTGGTCTGTCACACGGGTAGCCAGGACCATGACATAAGATTCAAAACAAAGTTAAAACAAGAACAAAACAAAAAGGAGTCCAAAAAAATCTAAAATACACATTCCGAAACGATAAAAAAAATGAAAGTATTTTCAGCACTCTAGTCGTCTGAAATCAGAAAGACATCGCTCAGATTTCATGATAAACCTTAGGACTGAATTCTAAGGTCCTCCGTTAAATAGCACTTAGAAACAAGAATGATAGAGATTTTTCACCTGCTGTAGCAAATTTCCCCAATCTTGTAATATTCTACCAAGCTTGCGCCGTTGCCAAGCTGTATTAGTACACATGATTTTGAGAAGTTGCTGTGTTACCTGTAAGAAATCCAGCACAATCCACATACTTCTTAGAAGTTTTGGGTAGAAATCTTACTGATAATAAAACTCCATTCCCTTGCTGCCGATACATTATCACTGCACCATACAGATATCAAAGTCCCCTTCGAAGAGTTCCCACTTTTTCATCCACATTTATTTAAAACCCTCAATAAGTTCCGAACATTATGACATCACAAAGGAGCCTATCAGCCATTACTGGGTCGAATATGCTGGTAGAATGTTCCTATTAGACTAGAAGTAAATCATGCTCCCTCAGATATATGATGTTATATGTTGATGAGAGACTGAATTGCTATTGTATATCTGTACAGAATGCCAAGCCCTTGAATATCATGAGGGTCAGGCTTAAGGGACTTACTCGAGCACATTGCGTAGTGAACGCCTGGGTCTGGTGGTCAGACGTCATCACTTTTTGGGGCACATTGAAGACTTTAACCAAGGCAATCGCCAACGGCTCCCTCCCCAGTAGCTTTCCATCGTGTAGCAAAAGTAGCTGAAACAATTATTCCACCGTCATGGTGACGCTCTATACAAGATCGTTAACCTAGCTCTTTAACGAGGATGGAGAAAAACGTAGTGAAAATCGAACTCAAAAACCAGAAACATAAAAAAATGAATAACCAGTCTCTGCCTACAGCAGAATATATGGGGCGGTTGAGTACCTGTAATCGTGCCCGTGCAAAAAGATCGGGTTTTAATTTCTGAAAGTCTACCACAAACTGCATAACCTCCTCTAATCCAAGCGTCATGGGTAGGCAGCAGATGCGATCAAGGTCTTGTAGTAACTTCTCAAAATACACCATAGTCTGAAATATACACAAGATGAAAACAGGCAAAATCTTCCTAATTAGCTTTAATTCAGTCAATAAGACAAACAGTAGTGATCATGACTGGAAAGGCAAAGGGAGGAATAGACTGCTTACATCGTCCCAGCTAAGAATATTGATTGAGCGCGGAGGAGTAGGAGCTAACAGTCTTCGGTTCACACTCTCATCAAATCCTATAGCAGCCCTTCCGGAAGCAGTTGACCCACGCTCTTGACTTTCAATTGATGAATCAGGGGCCTGACTGAAAGACAAGAATGCCGACGAAGATCGCATATTCTGCAGTTCCGACAAAGCAGTTGCAATATGCTTCCGAGCCATTTCTAGTCCTCTTCCTTGTGGTTTATCCATGTATGTTAAAGTATGGTACAGTGCCTGTAACAATAATCATCGACCACAACTTTAGAACAAAACTGAAAAAAAATTAATACACAAGTACTTAAATCTCCCAAAAAAAAGAAAAAAAGAAAAAAGGATAGCGTCACAACCTTGCGAAATCGCAGTCGGCATAAAACAGCGAAGCAGTAACCCTCTTCAAGAGCAGGATCGTCTTGCAATGGTTCGGCATCTAAAGACCACGACCCCAAAGTAGACAATGGATCAAAGGACAGGCTATAAAAGCCCGGTTGATATAAATCTTCTGATAACAACGAAATTCATATAATCATACGATGTCATGCGTTAACTTCACTTCAGTCAGGTATATAGTTGAGGGATATGGAGGAATTTTTTTTAGAATGAAAGTAACTTGGAAGTAAAAAGTTGCCCAGTGACACAGAATCCTACCCTCGAGCCCTCTCTTTTTCGTAGTTGAGCTGCCTTTACATCCACGCAGCTGTCTGGCAACAACTTCTTCTACTGAATTGAGCTGTGCTAAACACTTGGAATCGCCCTCTCCTTCGACAGGTAAACCGTAAGCCATTGTGACAAAATCCTCTTCCTGCTGGAAACACCCAGTACAACTTAGACCGTGCGACCACGTTATTCGACAGGAAAGGGCCAGACTTCGTCAGCCAAGGAAAGACGACTTCGTGACGACGATAAGAGAAGAAGAGAACTCAAAATGCAAGGACCAAGTGCATACACAACAACGCCAGTTCGAACCTCATGGATGTCTGCTAGTGCTATAGCCGTTCGTATCATGCTACATGTGGCCCGCGTGCTCCTGCTGAAAGCATGAAGCAAGGCATTCGGGGCTGTACGCTCAACATTCAGGAGGTAAAGGCAAGAAAAAACAGTTTGCGCCAGGGCATGACCATTTTGCCAGGTAGCCTGTAGAGTCATAAATCGATCTGTTAACTCAACTATTTCTGAGCCACCAACTTACAATGACAAGTTTTTAAGGCACAAGATAGCATAAACCAAAGTTTATATTGTATGTGTGTGAGAGTCAGACATACCTCACATGCGAACATGTGATCAAAGACATCCAGCAACTGCTGAATAGTCAGCTCAATTGGAGCTGCCCCGGTCTCTATGGCTTCTTCAAAAGATTTGAATCCTGTAGTAGCCATGCCCGCATCCATCTTCGGGTCCATAATCTTATTCAACACATAAAGATCTATTAGTGAAAATGACTATTATCTGTCGTCTTCGCACATAGCCGTCCAGAGACCGGAAATTTTTTAAAAAAGGAACTCAGAAGAACTTATTGCGATCTGATAAAAACATACTGATACACGTCAACAAACAAAGAATCTTGCAATACCTCCAAAGCGGACATCGCTTCGAACAGGCTGAAATTCTCGCCATGGACAAGCTCTCCTACTCCCAATTCTGCACAGCAGATCCAATAACACCGACAATCAGTTTCAACCAAGACCTGAAACCGCCAAGGCGGTGTTACGCTCAATCCTACATAGCCGCCTAAACTTGTCAGTCCCCTCGTGTAAGCACTATTCCGCAACGCGCATTGCAACAAGCAGCACAGAAGCGTTTCTACACGAAGCTCGGCCACCACGATGAGAAGCTCCAGCCGTCAAATTGAATCCCGCGCTAAATTGCAAACATCTCACGCCCGGCGGTAAAATCGTCACAAACTGCTCATTGAACTAAACTTAATCCGAATCAAACGCTCAATGCAATCCAAAGAACCGCCACGAAAAATCGCCTTAGAGCAAGCTGCAGCACCTCCAAAAAAGAAATCAAGAAAGCCTAAAAGAAATTACTTAAGGAGCAACAATCAACGCAATTGAAAGGTACCTTCGCAGACGGAGGAGAGGAAGGGCGAAGCGTCGAGCCAGAGCGTCTGGTCGCCCGCTTCCAGAGCGGCCATGGTGACGAGAGGTCCCCGCTACCAGCGCATGACACAGGGAGTGCGACAGAGGAACCCTAGGCGGTGCGGAGCGCAAATAATGCTGCGAAGGTGGAGACCTACTACGATAAAACCCTAGGTTCGGCCACCGATGATGCTCCTGCCAAGCACAGCCACCACCGTCGTCGTCGTCGCCAGTTCTCTGTCTGCGCTGCGTTGAGAAGTGTGTCTCCCTCGCGACGCTGCTCCTCCCTTTCTGTGCAGATCCAATTCACGTGAGTGCGGACTTCACTTCAGTGGCTCACTGCAGTGCTCGCCTCCGATGTTTTACCGTGCGTAAGTTCATTCGTTCCACGTTCGTTCCTCTTACTTTTCATCCACTTCTCATCCATTCCGTCTCCAGAAGCTTGCAAATCGTACTATGTACTTGTCTCTGTAGCACTACAATTAACCCTTAATCCTTAAACGTCAGAAGGTGCCACTGGTGACCGCAGTGTTCTCCATGGTAAGGTTTGAAATGACCTCCAAATGAAAGATGTTAGTTGAAGAATCTTCAGTCCAAAGGTGTAAGTCTTGCTAAACTTTAATACATTTTTTGTATTCCACAAAGTAAAATGTATGCAATTCCCGACTGATGTTTAAGGGTTTAAAATTAAAAATTTCAGAATTTCTTATAAAGATATATGATGTACATTCATCTGACATGTGTTTGCATTCAGCCACACATAATTTTGAAAACTCGGTACATTTAGCAACATTACATATTGTAGAATACTGCACTCAAAACACATATTGAATTCAAACCGTTTTTATGAGCAAAAGGTTGATGGCCATAACATGTGACAGGCTCCTACCACCTACTGCATCTCCTAGTTTGCAATTCTACATTAATCATTCGGCAAAGGGTGTCAAGATTACACTTGTGTGAGGCCTAAGAAACTTCCACAAAATTGGTGAATATCATTTGAAACAAGAGCAGAATCGAGGTCTATTTTTTTTTATTTCAGTTCAACCTTTCAACAACAGCATCATCAGAGTTATCTGTAGACTTTTTAATGCAACAAGTGATCTCACCTTATTTGCATCATGACCGGTTTCATCCACTAGATTAGAGCATTATATTTCAATGGATGTATCTCAGGTTACTCACCCACTATCTAACGAAAACAAGATGAGCTAACAAGCATCTCTATTGTTAAAATCATTTGAGTGCACTCACTGTTATCATTGGAATAAAAAATCGATTTGTCTCCAAAATAAATACCTCTACTTGTGTTGCACACGTTCTCTATTATTCCCAGAACACTGCGTCAAATAACAGTAGTTGGAAATTTTTAATGGGTACAGAGCACCATGTTCATGAGAAACCAAAGGTTATAAAATGCAGTCTCCCTCCAAATGACATGACTAAAAAATGTGGGAACAGATCATACTTTACATCAGGAAGCAATTTGCTGTCTGAGAAATCTGACTGGGATGAGAGATAAGAGCTAAATTTTGTTCAGCAGCGGTTTCTACAATTTCTCAAGCCAGATAAAGACTCACTTGTGGATCAGTCAAATGCAAAACCATCCAAGGCATCAACAAGCCGCGGTTGCCATTTATCTTCATCAAGACCTCCGGTATTGGAATCCTGCCAAACACTTAAAGCATCAGAAAATTATGTCCTACAAACATTTTTAAAACTGTGAGAATGTCAATATTCTTCTATCAAGGGAATGTTCACCTACAACTAATCCATCACTTCAGGCAGAAATCAAGTTAAGCTATAAAAAGCATATACTACTATTCACATTCACTTGAAAAACTGTGAAAGAAGTAAACCGTTACATAAGAAACATCACAGTAGAATTCAATTCTGCACCTTATGCAATTCGGGGGCCACCATTTTCCTGAGCCTGGACCAATCAAACCCCTGAAAAAAAGGGTGGTCCCTTATCTCATCGTAGCTTTTGACTCCAAGTCTTTCATTTGGATTTAAATTCTGCAGCCACGCACAATCCCTTTCCATTAGAAATTCATTTTTACTATGATTTCTACACAAATATCATATTCAAACCGACTACTCACCAGCAGACGTTCCACCAGGTCCTTAGCTTCAGGAGAGAAATGTGAAGGCATGGAAAGCTCTCGTGCCATTACTTTCTGAAAAATCAAGTATTCTGTCGCCGCTTGAAACGGCGGCCTGCCCTCAAGCATTTGATAAACAGTACAACCCAAAGCCCACAAGTCCACACTGTCGCAAAAAAGAAACAAGAATATTGCACATTCAGCAGAGAAGCTTGAATTCAACAAGGACACCTATTAAACATATTGTTGTCAATTCAGCAAAATGCTTTGAAACGTACGCATGGTTGACTGGATTCCCATGAAGAACTTCTGGCGACACGTATTCTGCTGTGCCAACGAACGCGGCCGAGTTCTCTCCTGACAAAACAAATTAAAGAGGTTTCAATAAGCCTGGATCTCTCATCAAGTGCCTTCGCACGAAACATTATCAAAGATGGTATGCAACCATAGTTTGCTTCATCTGAGTAGTACATTTGGTGATAACACATGTATAGATACACAATCAGGAAGGTGACGAAATGAAACGGAAACCTTGATCCAAGGAAACGCATTTCATTGCAAGAAAGAATCCAACATTATGTATCTTAGCATATCCCAACCTTCAGACTCAAAGAATCCGTTTGGCAATGGTCGGACCATCTTTGCACTGCCGAAGTCACACAGTTTAAGATGTCCATCTGCCGCGATGAGTAGATTCTCCGGCTGCCGCAAATTCACAAATCAGCTCAATATATTACGGTTCCAATCATGTACACGGTGTTCCAAAGATTGTGTGCAAACAATGAGATGTGAGGCAAGAGGAGATCAGAAAATTACCTTCAGATCACGGTGGATGATGCCTCGAGCATGTATGTGGTCCAGAATATCAACAATCTCCGCCGTGTAGAATCGAGTCTCATCATCGGACATTCGTTTCTTCTGGAAAAAAACAACGGAAAAAACAACAACAAAATGTTAGAATTCTTTCTAGAGTCTAAAATCAGCTCAAAGGAGAGAAAGGCGGCCAATCAATTCATCAGAGTTGATCTCTTGGAAACTCTTTCTTCACTCTCAGAGACGGCTAAAGACTATTGATCCAACGATCGGTTTAGGGTGAACAAAAAGTAGAAGAGCCTTCAAAAACCTAATTAAGAACCGAATAACATGATGACGAACCCTTCTAATCTGGTCGAAAAGTTCTCCATCAGAGCAACATTCGAGTCCCATATCTGCCAGCAATTCATCAACCAGACCAATTAGATCAAGAATCAAAAGGAAATCCAGACACTCAAACCCTAAAACAAACAATGCAACAAGAGCCAGATCCTCACACAAGGAGTGCACATCCTGGAATGTGAAGCACAGCTTGACGACGCCGGGATAATCGAGTTGATCAAGGATCATGCGCTCCATCTTCACGAACTTGACCTTACTTTCGCGAATGATGTGCCTCTTGTTCATGATTTTCAACGCAAAAACTTCCCCCGTATCTTTCCTCTTCGCCTTCACCACCTGCAGAACCCCCACAAAAAACAGATGAAAGGGATGGAGACGGAATGGAGATGGTAAGCACTCACTCACGGACCTTGGAATAAGAGCCGAGGCCGAGCAACTTGCCGAATAGGAAGTAATCTGCGGTGAAATCCTCCTGCGGCGCGCGCATCGCGAGGCGAGTCGGGCGCTCCGGTGCCGCAGCAGCAGCAGCGCCGGAGTTGGACGTGTCGAGGGCGCCCATCATGTTGCTGATCCCGTTGCCGAAGCTCGTCCAGTGATCCCCGCGTCGCGACTGGCGACGCTCTCAGCAGCCGCGACAAAGCTCCGCCATCATACCAGAGCCGCGACAGAGACCCACGACAGAGACCCGCGACAGAGACCCGCGACAGGCACGATAAGGGACGAAATGGACGATATGATGATTGCTCAATGCAACCTTCTCTCCTTGCACAATTTTTGGTGTTTATGACATATAGAAAGGACATGGCCCAAATCTTGTGGATTGGACGGCACTTCGGATGGACGGAACAATCGGTCCCCATATTATGTCCCGGGAGGATAGAAAATTAACTGAGTTCACATATTTTTTTACGATTTACCAAACGTTAGAATGATATGATGAAATGGAAAAGCGCTTCATGATGCGAAAATCCAAATGTGCAAAAGGGCGCAAATGTCAAGGGGGCGCGCATGTTTGGGGGGCGGCACGCGCGTTTGGAGATTGAAGGGGGACCGCTTAAGTTAAAAACTTGGGTGCATAGGTTAAAAAAAGTTGTTTAAGTTTGATTTAAAAACTAGAATTCACCGCAATGACAAGTGTGTAAAATTTGCAGTCACTAACTGAAATACTCTTCATTCGAGAATTGTACAATGTTTTGGATAATTGTGAAGCAAAAAATGTGTCATAAATATAACAATGAGAGGTTGTGAATACAATAATATGACCCAAACCTGCAATAGATCCAATTCAGATGAGGTTTTCCTTCATACTAGGCACATAACAAACGTTAGTTAACTTTAATTCACCATTGCTAGTGCACAAGGTGGAAGAGTTGGTTCCTCTCACACGGTGAGATTCATCACCGCCTATCTTGACATCGTGGTTGCTCCTTGAAGAACTAGGTTGTGCATCTAACTTTTGTGCATCAACAACAATGTGACCCAAAGCGCCGCTATCAAAATACCATGGCTCGTTGCCATAGGAATCATAGTATCCATAGTACTCGCCAAACATTTCAATTGAATTAGCGAAGACTTCCGGTGTCAGCGGAGTTAGCAGTGTTGCACAGTCACATGCAAAGTGGCCAAAGCCGCCCTAGTTGTAAGACACAAGTGGCCCTCGCCCGCCAGCGTGCGGCACGCAGCAGCTTGGTGCTCCACGGCATAAGTTGAGACCACGTCCTCCGACAAACTGAGAGTTGCCACCGAAATGCCAGTAACCGCGCCTTTAGAACTGTTGCCCTCTTCCTCGGCCTTGTGCTTGTTGCGGTTGTGCATGGTTTGTAACGCTTGCTTTCTCCTTGAAAGTTGTAGATGGGGCTTCATCATCGCCAGAAAGCAAGTTTTTGCGTTCTTTTCTATTTTCATTCACATTAGAGATTAGCACTTAGTTTATCAAAAGTCATGATTGAGTCAAGGTGAGCAAGGTTTGCATTGTGCCATCGTATGTTTGTGGAAGACCATTGAGCACAACTTGCTACATGCTCCGGCCACTGACCTTCTCTCCCATGTTGGTCAATCGGTTTTGAATCTCACACGCTTTCATTAGATAATCTTCTAAGGATCCTCCTTCTTGCATCTTCATGTTCTAAAATTGGTTTGTGAGTGTGAGGATTTGCGATTGATTACCGGATTAGTATTAATTGCGCAACACCTTCCAAAAACTTCTACGGTCCGTATGATCTCCAATCGGTTCATGTATGGTGTCGTCCTTCTATCCAAAGGTGTATATCTTACTAAATTTTTATATATTTTTGTATTCCAAGAGTAAAATACATGACCATATATATAATCCCCCACTTACCTCAAAAGTATCTTGCAAACATATAGAACAAGAATTGCCTTTGCCCTGTTAGGGACAAGGGGTCAGTATACTAGTTCACCTTGAAAGCCGAAATCATATTTTCCTTCTTCCTAAATATCTGTGAACGTCAGGTGAGGATTAGTCACTCAATCTTAAAAACAAATCATATTAACTATTACTTAATTCAAGTCACCTACTATTTTTAGGATATGTTTGCAATTTTCTTTGATAAAAAAGTGCTTAGCCATGGAATCTTAACTTGTTGTTCAAGTTGTATACATGATAGTCTTTTTGCAACTAACTTTGAGTGGCAATATTGTTGTGCCATGTGAGCCGCCAAAACGGCTCCCGACGATGAATGGATCACACATCTATTGGGTTAGGTTCAACTTGTAGTGAAGTGGGTAATCCAATAGGACTAACCCATGTTTTTTGATCAATATGGCTAAATGGCCTTTCCATTCACTAATTCCTTAAATAGGGGCCACTTTATGGCGACCACGGGTTTTATTAAGTTAACCAAAAAATAATTAGGGAGGAAAAATGAAGAGAAGGTTAGAAAAAGAAAAAAAAAGGAAAAAAACAAAAACAATAGAAAAGAAAGAAAAGTAAAGTGGTGGGGAAAACCACGGGGAAAAAATTAGGAGAAGAAGAAGAGGATGATGAGGAGAAGGAGAAAAGAAAAAAAGGAGGCTCAAAAAGCCCTTAAAAAGTAGAACAAGAAAAAAAGTCCAAAAGAAGTGGGAAAAGACGTCACCATCACTTGGTAAATTAATCCTAACCCCAAGCAAGGGGAACTCAATTTAGGTAGATTAAAATTTTATTTAGCACCCTTGGAAATTAGCTACTAGCTCACTTATTGAGATCATGCACCCATATGGCATGGAGTCAATGTTTAGATTTAGATATTCCTTGGTTAGTGGGACACCCACTCTTGTTAAATGCAAGGGTGGCACGGAATTAGTAGTTATAGGTTTAATAGGTTTTGTAAGAAGGAAGCCATTAATGGAAGAAGGCCAAAGGCGGCGGGGAACTTTTTTGGGAACTCAAGGAGAACGAAGGTTTGGGGGTTATCCCCTGGAGAGGTGGCATTCAGTTAGGAAGGAGAGAAAAAGAGAGAAC
Organism: Bryoerythrophyllum caledonicum; assembly: GCA_963971425.1. Taxonomy (NCBI): domain Eukaryota; kingdom Viridiplantae; phylum Streptophyta; class Bryopsida; order Pottiales; family Pottiaceae; genus Bryoerythrophyllum; species Bryoerythrophyllum caledonicum. Next base: position 20,332,677 of record OZ020517.1, read on the forward strand.
AGGGGTGTGGAGAGAGTGTGCGAAGAGAGGAATTGAGGGAATGAGAGCCGGAAGCCCCGGCCACTAGAAGTGTGAATTAGGTAAGAGCAGGAGCTGAACAGAACACGAAGAGGACGATATCACGAAGAGGACCAGAACTCGAAGAGGACGAGATCACGAAGAGGACCAGAACGTGAAGAGAGGAGAGCACGAAGAGGACGATATCACGAAGAGGACCAGAACACGAAGAGGACGAGATCATGAAGAGGACCAAAACACGAAGAGCACGAGATCACGAAGAGGACCAGAACACGAAGAAGACGAGATCACGAAGAGACCAGAACGCGAAGAGAGGAGAGCACGAAGAGGACCAGAACCCGAAGAGGACGAGATCACGAAGAGGACCAGAACACGAGAGCACAAGATCACGAAGAGGACCAGAACGCGAAGAGAGGAGAGCACGAAGAGGACCAGAACACGAAGAGGACGAGATCACGAAGAGGACCACAACACGAAGAGGACGAGATCACGAAGAGGACCAGAACACGAAGAGGACGAGATCACGAAGAGACCAGAACGCGAAGAGAGGAGAGCACGAAGAGGACCAGAACCCGAAGAGGACGAGATCACGAAGAGGACCAGAACACGAAGAGGACCAGAACGCAAAGAGAGGAGAGCACGAAGAGGACCAGAACGCGAAGAGAGGAGAGCACGAAGAGGACCAGAACATGAAGAGGACGAGATCACGAAGAGGACCAGAACACGAAGAGGACGAGATCATGAAGAGGACCAGAACACGAAGAGGACGAGATCACGAAATGGACCAGAACACGAAGAGCATGAGATCACGAAGAGGACCAGAACACGAAGAGGACCAGAACACGAAGAGGACGAGATCACGAAGAGGACCAGAACACGAAGAGGACGAGATCACGAAGAGGACCAGAACACGAAGAGGACGAGATCACGAAGAGGACCAGAACACGAAGAGCACGAGATCACGAAGAGGACCAGAACACGAAGAGGACCAGAACGCGAAGAGAGGAGAGCACGAAGAGGACCAGAACACGAAGAGGACGAGATCACGAAGAGGACCAGAATACGAAGAGGACGAGATCACGAAGAAGACCAGAACACGAAGAGGACGAGATCACGAAGAGGACCAGAACACAAAGAGGACGAGATCACGAAGAGGACCAGAACGCGAAGAAGACGAGATCACGAAGAGGACCAGAACGCGAAGAGAGGAGAGCACGAAGAGGACGATATCACGAAGAGGACCACAACACGAAGAGGACGAGATCACGAAGAGGACCAGAACACGAAGAGCACGAGATCACGAAGAGGACCAGAACACGAAGAGGACGAGATCACGAAGAGGACCAGAACACGAAGAGGACGAGATCACGAAGAGGACCAGAACACGAAGAGGACGAGATCACGAAGATGACCTGAACACGAAGAGGACGAGATCACGAAGAGGACCAGAACACGAAGAGGACGAGATCACGAAGACGACCAGAACAGGAAGACGACGATATCACGAAGAGGACCAGAACACGAAGAGGACGAGAGCACGAAGAGGACCAGAACACGAAGAGGACGATATCACGAAGAGGACCAGAACACGAAGAGGATGAGATCACGAAGAGGACCAGAACACGAAGAGGACGAGATCACGAAGAGGACCAGAACGCGAAGAGAGGAGAGCACGAAGAGGACCAGACCACGAAGAGGACGATATCACGAAGAGGACTTGAACACAAAGAGGACGAGATCACAAAGAGAGGAGAGCACGAAGAGGACCATCACACAACTGAAAGAAGGAGGGTGAATTGAATCGAATCAGGGAGCCCCTCCTTTCCCCCGGCTAGTAGTCAATTCCTCGTGCTTAAGGGAACCCTAATTTTTCTAGTCACACACGTCGCGCGGAAGCGCTGTCAAAATTTCACTAGAATTAGGGTTACAATCAACTCAACTTAACTAGGTGATCACTCTCTAAGAAATAGAGAACGCAGCTGGATGCTCATGAGTAGCTTAGTGTTAAGGTGGGGTTAATCATGTGAAGTATATGGGCGTGCATGTGAATGATTGGCTACAACTTTTGAGTAAACATGTATGTTGAAGGTGCACTGCTGGTCGCTGGCTGTGAGGTCCAGGGTCGAGTCAAATGATTAATTGAAGGCTGCCATCATGTTAAGCATAAAAAACTAATAGGAATAGAAAAAACAAACATAAGAATCGGAGTTAGAGTCGAGGAGATAATTAGGATTATAAGTTTGTAGAAAGTAGGGAAGCCTGTCTGCTGCCAACTGGTCCCAGGGTCACACCTAAGCCTGAAACTGATCATTAAGGGTCTAATCAAGTTCGGAATGCTGAATTGAACCCATAAGAGTTGGAAACGTTGCATTCGGAGCCCTAGAGTAAAAGTTACACTTGTTCAAAGGTGGGTTCAATTGGAAGGCTGGATTAAGTCACCACCTCACTAATTAACCACAAGGAACCCAAGTGAACATGAGATGTGTCACCATGCTTGTATAAGTTGTGTATGAATGGGTTGAGGATTGGTTACACAAGTAACTAGGCCCCGTATTAGGATCTTGTGTTCAAGATAAGCCACCCTTTAGGGGCGGTTTATTTGGCTCACATGCCACAAACTTGCATTTTCTTGTAACTCTATATTTCCTCATTTTATGAAGATTGTGAGCATATGCCGTACATGCGAGGTTGTTCAGTGGACGTGAGGACACGTTTGTCCGTCCGGTTTGCACGTTCGTCCGTTGAGGATCATGTCCGGTCCGTTATTGGTCAAGTTAGGGTTGACCATCCGAATGGTTAAAGGGGATTAACCTTGTCCATCTAGGATGCCACGTGTCCAACATGTCATCAAATATTTTGAAGAATTAAGATGACGTGGAGGAGGTGTGGATGTGGGGGGGCGCGAATGTCTAGGAGGGGCATGTCTAGAGGGGCGCACGTATTGAAAGGCGGGCGTGCTTTGGAAGGGGGGGACGCGAGTCCCTAAAGAAGGGACGTGCAAGTGTGTGGGAGGGGGCGCACACGTCTAGGAAAGGCGCCCGCGTATGGGGGGGCGCGCAAGTCTAGGAAGGAAGGTGTATTTTGGAAGGGAGGACGGTGTGCTTTGGAAGGTGCGCGCGTCCGGGAGGATGGGGCGTACGCTGGGATGGAGAGGCGTGCTTCCGGGAAAGAGGGCATGCATGTCTGGGAGGGAGGGGCGTGCGCTTCTAGAAGCAGAGCCGCACGTGTCTAGAGAGGGGACGCGCACGTCTCGAAAGGGAGGCGCGCAAGTCAAGGAGGGGAGGCACGCACGTCTGAGACGGGGGCGTGCTTTGGATGGGAGGACGCGAGTGCTTATAGAGGGGAGGTGCATGCAATTGGGAAGGGGGCACACACGTCTAGGGGGGGCGCGCACTTCTGGAAGGAGGTGGTGCACACGCACTCTCTCACATTTTTTTTCTTTGGTTGGCTCTTTTGGTTTTCTTGAGTATTGGCATTCTTGTTCTCCTTGTTTTTGCACAGTGGATCATTTATCTAAAAACATCCAATTTTTTCAATTAGTGTAGGAACTCAAACTATTTAGGTTCACTCTAATTTATTAAAATATGTTCTAGCATTGTGTTTCCCTGAAGTTTTTGTCCTTTGTTGTCTTCTTTTAAGTGGCCTGAAATAGAATTTGTTCTTTGGGAATTTGATGAAATATAGTCTATTTCTAGTAAATTTTTCTTTGCCCTTCAATCCCCCTGGGAGACGTAAACAAATATTAGTGGTAATAAAAACGGGTATTGGGGGTTTTCCTTGGGTCCTTGGGGGGGCCGCAAATGGGTCTAGGAGGATGAACAAGTATTAGGGAGGGCATGAACGGGTATGAGGGGGTGCACAAGCGAGTCCATTTGGTACGCACAAGCCGTTGACGGTGAAAAATTAAATCTAAATTCACATGTAAGTTCTGATTTGACCTTCATAAATATGAGCATTTTAAAGGTGGGATATGTGTATATGGACTTCTTTGTTGAAATAAATACAAATGGGAAAATATATTTAGAGGGTTAAGGTTGACTTCACCATGGACTACACCAATGTATACAATAAATTTCATAATAGCTAAACACGTTGTATAGGTGATATATTTTAAAGTATGTGCTCAGAACCCAAACATGTCATTATATGAAATATAGTTTATCCTTTTAGGGGTTAATAAACTAGACCACCGAGTTCTACCTATATGAAATACCTATTGAGAGTAATTAAATACCCATAGTATAAATATAAAGACCAAAATCTCCTAAAACTTTAGTTGCCCTTTCAAATAATCCAATGTTGTACAATTTTCTAGATTAAACCCTAAAGTTCTATGACCATGTTTCACCAAAATACACCCAAAATTTGACATTTCTTGGATAAGTGTTATAAATTACAACAAATCTAATTCCTTTGTTTTTTTTATTCTTGTAGACTCTAAATTTTTATTAATTAAAATTTAAAAATCCAACTTTCAATTTGAAATGCAACTTCTCTATGAATTTGATAATGCAATATGAAACTAAACTAAAAAAATTACGATTGTATATTTCCGTCTCTATAATTATAAAAGGGTCAGTTAAACCATAAAGGACAATTGACCTACAATGGGCAATTGTGTTCTTGTTATGTTTTCTAAATCATAAATTGTAATAAACAAAATCTATGTTTTTTCTTGTTCCATTATTATTATAATTTGGAAATTGCAATAAATTGTGTATTTGTAATACATTTGTAAATTTTTATAAATGATGTGAACAAAATTTGGACTCATATATTAAATAGATTGGACATTCACATGATTTTGATATGAAAATTTTGCCTCCTTTTTTATTGCTGGTAGTTTTAATTATTGAATGTTTTCAAATAAAATAACATTTATTGAAGAGAATGTAACGCACCATAGTAAGGACATAAGTTCTAATACCCATTTTCATTACCACTAATACCCGTTCACGTCTCCTGGGGGGATTGAGAGGCAAGGAACAGTTTACTAAAAATAGAACATATTTCATCAAATTTCTAAAGAAAAATGTTATTTTAGGCCACTCAAATGAAGACAACAAAGGACAAAAACTCTAGGAAAACACGATGTTAAAACATATTTCAATAAATTAGAGTGAACCTAAATAGTTTGAGTTCCTACGTTAATTGGAAAAATTGGACGTTTCTAGAGAAATGATCCATCGGGCAAAAACAAGGAGAAAAAGAACGCCAACACTCTAGAAAATCAAGAGAGCCAACCAAAGGAAAAAACTGTGAGAGAACGCGCATGCACCCCCTCCTTCCAGAAGTGCGCACCCCGCCTCCCAAACGTGCCCCCCCAGACATGCGTGCCCCCCCCCCTTACGTTTAAGCCCCTTAGACGTTCGCACCCCTTACACATGTGGATTTTCACGTCATGAAGCAATTTTCTATGTCATCATATCCTTCTTACTTTTGGTGATTTGTAAATTAAAAAATTGATTGGGCGATTTTTTCTCCTCCCCGCTATATCCGATGTTTAGACAGGACCGACGGGTCTGTCTATCTGTCCGTCCGGTCCTCCGGATATTGGCCATGTTTGTCCTTTATGGCAACCCTGCGTTTATGAAGTCGGCATATTTAGTTGGGAGTGATTGAGGGGAAGGTACTGGGCATAAGGCGCGGTTCACTTGTAAGTAGAATCTGTGATTATTACAGGCTTTGTTGAAAATTTGAAATAGCTTGCACTAGAATAATAATCGATTTTTTTCCTTTGTTACTGTGTGGAAATCAATTCGAACTTTAATACAATTGTGTTGCTTTGGTGTGTTATAGAACAATGGATGTATTGCCAACCTCCTGGATATGGGAAGTTATTCTCAGGAGAACGCAAGGGTCAAAGGTGCTATTGGAGTTGAAGAAAGACCTGCCACTTCCTGAAGGTGTAAAGTAGCGGACCACATTCCCACCCGAGTCCTAATGGCGACCCCTACGGTCGGGGGCTGGGTCCACAGAAGTGGACAATTGGATTTGTGAAAGCGCCCACGAAGGGGCTTTCACTATTTACTAGACAGGTTTAGGGGTAGATCTGCTTGAAGTAGAGCTTCAGGCTGGATGAAAAAATGCAGGTCGTTGTTTGGAAAGAGGGGGTAATGAAGTTGCAATTACTTCTTTGTAAGTTCGAAAAATAGCCCACATAGTAGGCTGATTTTTTAAAAAGGAGTTCTATTTAGTGCTTCCAAATGGGCGGCTTCAGGTGGCGGCATGGTTTTAATTGCAACCCATAGAGGACATGTTTATATGTAAAGGTGCTTGTATTTGTGAGGAACCATAGTGGTTTTAATACTGCAGCAAGTGTGAGGTTAGAGTGCTCTCTGGAGGATGATTAGAGTAGTCATGGGTACATTTGTAGAGGAAACTGAGGGCTTTTAGAGCAGTGAGGAGATATTAAAAGCTCAAGTGTGTGGTGTAGGAGGGCAGATTTCAATTGAGGATGGGCAAGGGGGGCTTAGACTTTGATGATCACATGGCTCAATTACAGCAAGGGAGGAGGAGATATAGAATTTGTACCTCTACTCTGCATGTCAATTCTATTGCAAATGCAACACAACAAGCCATATGACAAACTTTGATTGTGGAAAGTGAGAGACCAAGGAGGATAGGGTTGAGTAGTTCAGCCCCATGGGGGCAAAGAAACCTATTTTAATATGATTTCAGTGTGAGAGAGGTAGGGACCCCCATAGGTGGCTCCCAAAATGCTCAATCAGCTCCAATCAACACTACAGGGGTCACCAGAAACACAAACAGTAGAGGTGCAGGCAAGAAAACGGGGAACTGGACAGATGCAGCATTAAAACAAGCAATAGATGCAGTCACAGATTAGGGCATGAAGGTAAGAGCTGTTGCACGCACCTTTGGCATTCCACCTACCTCTTTGAGAGACCATTTGTATGGCAAAGTAGTGGGGACAAAAATAATGTTAAGTCAAGATGAGGAGGAAAAATTACTTGATTACTGTTTTAAGATGCAAGATCTAGGCCACCCATTAACCTCAGGTTAGCTGAGATTAAAAGTGGCCATGGCAACACAAACAAGGGAAACCCCTTGGCGTGCCAATGGAGTCCCTCGAAAGTCATGGCTTAGAAGCTTTAAACTAAGACATCTAGATCTAGTATCTAGGAAAAGTGAGCCCCTAGAGATGGGCAAAGCTAGGGGATTATGCCCCATAGGTGTAGCTACCCTATACTCTAACCTACAGGAGCTTTACAATACCTTTAACTATCCACCCTCCCACATCTGGAATTGTGATGAGAGTGGAGTGCAGGCTTCAAGATCTCGAGGAGCAACGGTCCTAGCAAAATTGGGTAGCAAGTCTGTCCACACCATAGAGCCAGACCAACATAAGCACTTGTCAGTCCTCTCTTGCATTAATGTTGTAGGAGGAAAAATACTTAACTTCTATATCTTGAAAGGGACTTACTTCCTACAAGATTACATCAAAAACTATGAGCCAAATGCTGTCATGGCCATGCAACCTATTGCATGGATGACTATGTGGCTCTTTGAGTCTTGGATCTCACATTTCATTGGCGTTTTAAAGGAAACAGCAGGAATTGATGATAGGAATATGCACTTACTTATTTTAGACGAGCACAATTTGCATGTGACCTTGGAAGTGTTTACAGTTGCCATGAATTCAAGTTTAGATATCATCTCCCTACCAAGCCATACTTCCCATGCCCTACAACCCTTAGATGTCTCTTGTTTTAAACCTTTCAAAAGTGCATTCAGACAAATTAGAGACTCCTGGATTATATTGAACAAAGGCAAGAAGGTAGAAAAAACAGACCTATGTGAATGGACAGTTGAAGCCTTAGAAAAATCCTTAACTCCAAAAAACAAGGATATGGCCATGAAATGATCAAGCAGTCACTGCAAGAATGAATTCCAATCAAGGTTTCGAGGAGGGGCAAGAAGGCTTCGACCTGGCCAATGCTGTTCACTCCACTGAGTCGGAGTCCAGTGACGAAGGTGACGAAGGAGGGCCACCGGAATGGGAGGACAGACCTTGGAATCCCATAGAGGAAGGCAGGGCCAGAGCGGGGCTGCAGGTCGGCGACAACGGGGCCGGATCTGCGATGCAGCGGGTCGGTGACTTCGGCAGTGTAGCTGCAGCGCAACACGTCAGCGACGTCGAGGCTGGATTGGAGGGGCAGCGGGTCGGTGACTTCGGCGGTGGAACTTCAGCGTAGTACGTCAGCGACGTCGGGGCTAGTTTGGCGATGCAGCGGGTCGGCGACTTCGACGGAGGAGGATCGGCGACGCAGCGGGTCGATTACTTCGGCGCTGGAGCAACACCGCAACAGGTCGGCAACGCCAAATCTAGATAGGCGCTGCAGCGGTTTGGCAAGGTCACTACTGGCCCGGTGCTGCAACGGATCGAGGAGGCCAAGGGAAATGCACACCATGCAGGCGACGAAAGAGACGAGGCTGTTGAAGAGAACTCCAGATGTGTGGGCAGGGCTGTAGCGCAATTCACATCTGCACGGAGTGACGTCGTCAGTCCCAATGTGAGGGAATCAGAGGCGCCTACACGACATTTCTATGTGGATGTCCAGAATGGAGAGGAGAACAACTATGATTTCAGTGAGCAACACATCAGTATAGATCTAGCATTTCGTGCACAGGTTCAGCAGGGAAATTAGGAGAACATAAGTAACTTCCTCTCTTTACCTGAGCTCATTCCAACTAAAAAGAGAAGAAGGCAGCAACCTCTCCTAGACTACACAACTAGCAGAATTTTAACTTCTAGGGATTATATCACAGGACTAGAGGAACTCCTAGCAAAAAAAGAGGCCAGAGCTGCAGCTGCAAAGAAGAGGAAAGAGGACAAGGAGGCCACTAAAGAGCAAGAAAAGGCTTTGAAAGAGCAACAGAAAAAAGACAAGGAAGAGCGCGCACGGGGACGAGCACGAAAAAAACAAGAGAAAGAGATGGAGAAACTCACCAGGAAAGGTTCCGGTTTGGAAAGGGGCCGTCAGGGGAGGACTGAGCCACTGCAAGCACCGCAGGACCCTGGCAGCTGCCTCCCGCACTCCCTCACCACTGCAGCACCGCAAGTGCCTCCAACTGATCCACCGCAAGTCTAGCACTGGAGCACAGATCTTCGCTCAGATTCGGCCTCCACATCGCAGTGCTCACAAGCACCTCAACCGCTGCGACTTGCCCTACTCACATATCCCTGGATGTACTCACAACCATTGTACCCACCGTATGGCAATCCTCACGGTCATGCATTCTATCCACCTTACAGATTCTAGAGCAACACCGGAACGACGGGGAGGACTGAGAGGCCAGGGGGAGCAGGCCGCAGGCAACATTGGGACGACTTGGAGGCCAAGGGACGTTGCAGAGGGCACGGCGAAGGCAAGACTGCGACAACGGGGAGAATTGATCGTGGAGGATAAGAGAGTCATTGAGTGCGCGGGAGCGGGAGGTCATAGTTGGCTCCACGCGGATTTCCCGCGCCCAAGTGGGTGGAGTCGGATGTTGCATGGGGCGATCCGTGGACCGCGGCAGTCTACTGGACGTCCTTGACAGCGCGGGTGCGCCACCCCACATGGCCCACATGTAGGACCCTATGGATTGCCTTCGGGTTCCCAACCAGCCGCTCCCTGATGCAGGACTTCATCTGATTCCACCCCCCACCCTCCCACATTACCCAGCCTGGCACGCTTTTTTGGGGACACCTTCGTTTGATGTCAGGGGATAAAGGTGCTCAGTTTCAGACTACCCAGCCTGTAGATTTAGAAATCCAACCTATGGATATACCACGTATTCTATGCTCGAGGACTGGTCACTCTACGAGGTTTGTTTTAAAAATTTGTCGGAAATCACAGACATGCTAGAAAAATTTGTTCTCTTCGGGGTTGCTCTTGCACCAACTTTGTGGAGCACTGAAAATTTATAAAAAAATTGTTTTACAATCCCAACTAGCCACATTTGAAATTCAGCCGGGAATGTGGTCCGCTACCTTACTGAGACTCAGGCAACTGTCCATTGTTCGTGATGTGATTTATATTTTGACTGCCCCTGAGCTGACGCACGTACACTACAAGAAAACAAGGTGTTTAGCAAAGTTTTGAAAAATTCCTAAGCAACGTCTAGGGGCTTGCTTTTTAAAAAACCGTTGTAGCGTGGTTTAATGTACAAAGCAAGTCTCTAGACGTTGCTTAGGAATTTTTCAAAACGTTACTAAACACCCTATTTTCTTGTAGTGCACGCTAGTTTGAGACAAATGCATCACCTTCTCGGCACTCTTGAGATTTTGATACTTCTGCCCCCCAATCATGAGATGGACTTGCTGCCAAGGGAGGATTGCAAGAGCAGCCTGTACTTTATCAAGGTCAAGGCTTGGACGAACCTCTACATGAATTGAAGAAGCAGGTCCAGGTTTGGCTATCAGATGGTAATCAAGACAATCTTCTCATCAGGGACAAGGTATCTTCCTTCACGTCAAGTGGTGCATGGGCTGCATTTGGTCCCCTGACTTTAGAGAATGAAGCCAGAGCCTCTCGAAGGTGTGCAGAACTGCAGCAGTTGGTCGATGAAATGGACGAGGATTTGCAGCAGTTGGTCGTGCAAATGGAAGACAAGCTGGAACGCAAGCATATATGCACATGGACGATAAATTCTCAACTTGCGTTACCAACTTCACTGTTACACAAACAAGCCTGGAGAAATAAATATCTAGCTGAGATACCTGAAGGGATAAATATATCTGATTTGAGATCAATACCATAATTTCCTATTCAACTTTGACCTTCAACCTATTCCCAGCGGAGCAATTGTGTTTACCAGCCAATAATACTACTCTACGAACAATGAATCATGTTCAAATGGGGAGCTAAAACACATGTTTGAAAATCATCTCGTCGCTCTTCTTACCTGCACAATGAACAAACATCCATCAAAACACAAGAAAGATTTGGGAAAAATAATACTTCCAAAAAGAGGAGGGAGTTCAAGCGTGTCATGCTATAACACTATTGGAGTAACTTTGTAAAGTCACCCAGAGCTTCAATAAGATACCCCCTCTTTTCAAGTAATTAAAATAGTTGAAGAAAAAGAAGAAATCACCCACCCGGCGGAGATATTTACTGTGAAGCTTCAAAGCTGCTTTGCATGCTTCCTTGGGGTCAACCTTTCCAGTAACATCATTCAGCAGCTGCAAAACAGAGGTCAAAGAAAGTCATATCAAGAAATAAACGACGATAAACTACTTCTGACAACTTTTTACACATGATCAATAATGTATACCAAAAATGAAGATGATGTAGGACCTTCATTAACACACTCAGTGTAAATATTCACCATGAATAACATTTTTCAGTGGTACTTAATCGAAACAAAGGTGTGGATTATTCTCAAGGATGTTGTTGAATCAAATAAGCTACTAAGTTATGTCAATGACTACTCACCTTCAATACTTCATCTAGTCCTTGAGTCTCCTTGAGTAGTCGAGTGCGCTGCATTTCAAATATAGCAACTGCACAAAACAAGGACAAGGGCGCGTTCCCACACGGAATCCGAGAAGCTCCATATTTCTCATTCTGAGCTTCGTACTTGCCTCTACCTTTGTACTTGCGCCGCAAACTCCAGCTCCTAGTTGTGCTCACTTCCTGTATAGATTGTGGAGCGTACTCCAAAGCCCACATCATCTGCCACAGAGATGAGAACACATCAGCGATCATGGTAGAGATACAAAAACCATAATGCTGAAGCTAAGACCATTCAAACCAGGCTCAAGCTCAAGATAAGGCTAAGCCTAAGGCACGCGTGAGATCCACTTCCTTGTACTGAACATTCTTTTGCTTTACAGAAAATGGAAGTTATATCATACAGCACAGTGAACCCACCTCCCATAAGTAAAGAGTGTCAATGAAAGAAAACTCTCGCCGGAACAGAACCATGATCATGCGAAAAGCAAAGATATAATTTCCACCTCCTATAGAGTCTGCCAAAGTTGAAAACATGCAAAATCAGACCTAAAAAGTGCATGGCTACAACATTTACTTAAGAAAGTCACAGCAAGCTCTTCAAGGAATACACGTCTTAAGCTCTTTAACTTATAATGATCTTGCTTCTGATAGGTGCAAAAGAATGTTACAGAACCAATCTAAAGTGCAGTACCTATATGCTGATGAAGTTTGGGATCTAAAACCTTCAAAAGGGTTGCCAACACGCCTAGTTGCTTCTGAACACCAACTTCTTTATCTGTACAACTGAAATTGTCGCGCTTCGCACACAACATTACAAAAATCAATGAAACTGAACACGCAGGTAATAATCTGTACAGCAATAGTAACTTGCTGAAGAAGTATGTCTGATAAGACCTGGGGAGAGTAGTGTACCACACGGCTCATGATGCGCTCAAAACACCAGAATGCATCCGCTTCATCCGAAAACATCAAAGCAAGTGGGGAGCAGAAATCACTCATGCCTGAAACATATGAACAACAGCATGACATCATCACAAAAAATGGCTCATAATCAGATCAGATGTGATGAGCAGTTCAAACCTGTGCCCTCTTAACAGACAACTCTCAACGTAGCAATCATCACAGTTTGAATTTGTCAAGTCACCCAAAGTTTCAATGAGATAACCCCTCTTCTTATTTTCTTTATCATGCTACTATTTTCTCTAAATAGTGACAAGATCAATGGAAGAGCTTCATAACCCCTAAACTCAAGTCAAAACAGCTCTAGGCGTCTTCGAGTGTGAGGGAGATTCCATGAGATCAACCATAAATATTAGCTGCCTTCTCTCCTTTTAGAGAATTGAACTACTTTGAAGCTATTAATAATGGAAAAAGCGGGGTATCTTATTCAAACTCTGGGTGACTTTACAAATAACTCTATCATTTGCAAACTGTAACTGGTCCCAAGGGAACCTAATGTGCAGAATAAATGAAAGGGTTGAATCTCACCTTGGCAGTAACCAATGGCAGGATCCAACCAGCAATACACGGCTAGAATGTCCCAAAGCTTTGACATGTGCTGTTGGCTTGCATAAAATTGCAGCATCCGATCTGTGCGGACCACATCCAACCCTGCACACATCCAAAAAGATAAGATAAAATAAAAGAATAGAAAGAGAAAGAGAAAGAGAGACCCACATGAATCAAGCCTTTGTTGCGTTAGTGCAACTAAATATGCCACTAGGACCTAAATGCGCGTTCTACCCTTAATACTCCTTTTGAAGGTGAACCCTAAAATCACCTACTCTACATCTAAGTAGATTAAGAAGAACGGATATGTTCTTCCCCTAGGACATATTTAAGGGTACCCATACAACAAGGTCTTGAGACCCCATCTCGGTTAAAAATAAGATAAGAAAACGACAAATAAGATGAGCTTAAAAAAGAGGACGCACCAATCTGATGAAGATTCAACCTCCACTGTATCGCCTTCTCATCCTGCTTCACAAAGGGAGGCTTCGAAGTGTCTTGGTACACTCCATTCATGTGACCTGAATTCATCTCTGAACTGTGAGAAATTTGAACCCCGAGTGCCCAAGCTAAATATATTAAGAATGACACTTTGAATATGTGGACATTAAAGTAGAAACTTTTCAAGTGCATTCAAAAGAGTCATCTGTGACAGTACCATATATAGATACCCCCTTCTTCTGATTTTACTACTACTCTTTCCTCACTCTCAATAGCTATTAGATATGGAAGAGCATGGTGGTCTATCCTTATTAAGTAAATGGACGAGCTTGGTGGTCTCTAAACTCCGGTTAGAGGTAGCTTTAGCCGCTTTTGAAAAGGAAGGAGAGGCCACTTTTTTTTCCTGTTTCAGCTGATTCTAGAAATTCAGAGCTATTTCGGGCTGAAAGAGAAAAGATGTCAAAACTTCTCAGTATCTCTTACCTCACTTCACAAATGACTCTAAACTAGTGTGAACTTTCTTCTTTCCATTGCTACAACAATTTGGTCTCTCGCTAGAATGATTTCTAGTGATTAAATGAGCTATTTAATGAGTTTACCATTTTGGTATTGACTGGTGTCATCTGCACCAGAAATTTCGCCCCCATGATACTCCTCCGCCGGACTCCCATCTTCATTTATACGTGGTGCAGTGGCAATCTGGCCACTGCCAATCATGTCATCCATGACCCGGCACTCTGACTTGAGCTTCGCATACTGCTCTCTGCAGGTGACAACAACTCTCATCAGAAGAAGATAAGAAGAAACAGTAGCATTAGAGCTCGTTTTAAAGCCACCCAAAGTTCCAGCAAGACACCCCTCTTTTCTTCACTTCTCTTCCCTCACTCTAGATAGTTATCAGGTCAATAGAAAGAGTTTCCTACGTGGTCTGATCCTTCAATTCAGTCAATGGAAGAGCTTGGTGGCCTAGAAAGAGTGGCAATACAGCTCTTTCTAAAGCCACCCAAAGTTTCAACAAGATACCCCCTCTTTGACTACTCTTTCCCCATTCTAGATCTGGCCATGTGAATCATGTTCAGGAAGCGGAAAGTTATCAGACCAACAGAAAGAGCTTGGTAGTGTTCTTTTTCAATTCGGTCGATGGAAGAGCTTGTTGGTGGCCTCTAAACTCAAGTCAAAGTAGTTTAGCTTTCGTTGAGAGTGAAGAAAGAGTTGCCATGTGATCAAGTATGAAAATCAGCTCCTTTGAGCTGATTTTAAACTGGAAAGGGAGGGGTGTTCTGCAAACTTTGGTGGACTTTACAAAATAGCTCTAGTGATGTAAGAGCACATTTGATACCTGCGAGATTCTCGAATGGCATCTCGTTCTTGTGCAGTGCTGCTGGAAGCAAAGCAGCCCAAGAGAAACTCCCAGACTTCCGCTCGAATTGCTGGATCCACACCCTGAGTTCACAAAAAATTAGGTGTTGATATGCACAACATATCGGATTCCGGTAAAGTTGTGAGTCAAAGATAGCGTGAGTTTTGACCTCTTTTCTCAGTTCAAATCAGTCATAAAAGCTCTGGTTTTTGCAGTGAGCAAAATGAGGTGGAAAAAGGGAACTAAGATTCATAACCTCTCCTTCATTCACTGGTTCTAACTTGAGTTTGAGACCACTAAGTTCTCACCAAGGACTCTAGTTGGGACACCACGAAGCTCTTCCATTGATCTAATGGCTATTCAGAGTGAGGAAAGAGTGGTACTAGGGGGTATCTTGTTGAGACTTTATGATGGAAAACATGCTCACCCCTCTTCGTATACGCTTGAGCACCCTGTCCAGCTTCAGCTGCCCTTGCTCGTTGAAGGCTCCATGCCATGCCCTGGGGCTCAATGTCTTACCAGCCTGCAATGCAACGTAAACTCAGTATGATGTTAGGCAAACAACCTAGTCAGACCATAAACCTAACCAGGCAAAAAAAACTAAACCCTCCCCTTCGATTTTCAATAAAACCATAGCTCACATCCAAAAGGCTCATATTCTTCACAATCTGAACACGATGCGGACCTAGAAACCCTAAACCTAACGTTCGATCTGACAATTGCACACACAAGCGAATAATACGTAACCCTCCCGTTCATAGAAGATGAGGAAACTGCTTTTATCCAAATCGAACTTTCCACCGAAAAAAAAAAAGGAAATACTAATCACAATCTGAGGATTGTTTGATCTCCACACCTTGATGCGGAAGCGAGGCGGAGCCGAGTCGGTGCAGTCAGGCCGAAGCGCGTACGGATCGTCTCCCATCGCCCTCGAACGCGTCACTTGCTACAACATCCACCAGATCCAAAACGCAAAACCCAACTCCCAAATCGATCTAAAAGGTCGAAAACTCGCACTACACGCCACAACACGACCGGATCGAAGTGAGAGGACAACCGCGTTCCTGCAACGGCGTAGGCTGCTTTGTTTGGCAAGAGCTTCCGGTAGGGCCAGCGGAAGCAAAATAGAGCTGCGTTACCCCATGCTCGGGAAGAAATACGATTACCGAGTGCGCACACACATGCTCCGGGTGCCTCGATACTGCGCCGAATCGAGTGCGGTTTGAAGCGGTTCGCAGCTGCGGCGTGCGAATCGCGCTCTTCGTCGGCGTCACCGGAGCATTCCTCTCAGACAACGCATCGAATTTCTGCAGCAAACACGGCTCACCTCGCTGCCTGCAATCTCTCTCTCTCTCACTCTCTGAGGCTCCGAAACTCCAAATCCGTCCTTATCTAACCCGAGAGTAGATCTTCACCTCCTGAATCTACATTTCCTGGAATGATATGGATAGTGTTGGTTTACGGACGCGCTATATGTCTGAATATGGGGAGCTTACTCGCGGCTTTTAAATCTCCTCCCTTTGTAGAATTTACAGCGCACGGGTATAGGAGGTGCGCCCTCATAGGCCATTGGTGTTGCTCCTCTGTGACCGTGTTTTGGTCCGATAGTTGGATGTACCTGGGTGTTGATTGTGGTGAGGGGGATTTGGGTAATTTTGACGGTGTTGGTTTTAGGCGCGCGGGGGTTAGTCAAGGCTAACTGGAGGAAGTGCAGGGAATCATCTCTAATTCGATTGCATGGCTCGCCGTGTTTTATCGAAATTAGGGGACCGCCAACTTTGCCCAGGTAGGATAGTCTATTTCTGTTATGTTGGTGGGAATGAAAATTAATCAGTCATCCTGTTTTGTCGCTCGCATATTTTGTGTTGGGTTGTGTGAATCACTCTAATTTTTAATTAGATATCAATCTTTTCATGTAGCAGGAAATTGTATTTATTAATTATTTTTAATTTACGATTTTGATTTTAAAACTTGGTCATTTATAATTGTACTAGTATATCAACCCATTAGAGTTTTCCTGAAAGTGCTTCGTGAAGGGGCAAGTCGGAAGGAATATGGTGCTAGACAGTATGAGATGTATAAACAGCAAAAAAAAAGAGCATGAGGAAATTTCCCACCGCCTTTTTCTGCACCAATGAAAAGTTTTGCAATTAATGTTCTTGGGCCCTACCCCATGCAAGCTAAAGTTCCCCCATAGTACCCTCAGTTCTCAAAGGGTTGACCAATAGTTCCCCCAAACCTTTCCCAAGCCAAGACACCATGTGCATGTGGTCCCGGTTACTAACATAAGACCTTAAGATTCAGGGTACCTATCCAGTGTATTTTAGTGACTTTCAGGAAAACTCTATTGTCGCCAACATGTAATAAAATTTAGGTAAATTAACTAAATTGCAAAAAAATAAAAGTAAATGCCCCATGTCGGTTGTCTCTAAGAGCATCTCCACTCCTGCCGTGGAATTTTCCATGCTAGGACGGAAAATCTTCTCCACGCCAGGAGTGGTTTAGGGTTTGGCATTTGCTTGGCTCCACCGCAAGCTCCAATTTTTTTTAATGAAAAGATGCTTTCACCTTTCACCTCCCACCACCAATGATACGGCGCCACGTGTCGCAAGGATATGGGTGTGTCACCAACATCAAAAAATGGCGCACTCCCCCATCCAAGGAGATTTCTCTCTGCCATGCACCAAGACTTTTAAAATTAAATAACGTTTCCCGATTTTGAGGTCTCGGGTGCAACTTTCTGTCCTTGCAAAACTCTGAATTTGTTGAATGTTCCATTTCTTTGTCTCCGCGTGGAGATGTTGTAAGGCAAATAGTGTAGGGAAGCACTTAGTGTAGAAAAGTGTTTACCCTCGAGAGGGGGGAGTAGTTCTATTACACTAGCCTATATCCCGTGGCCATATGCTTAGTAAAAAGAATGAACAAACACTATATTCACGTTGGTCTCCTTTGGAGACTGGAGTTCTTCTTCTTCTTCTTTTGGAAAAGGCTCCCCACCATCACCGCTCTAAAACTCTAATAGCACCGAGTTTTCCTCCACATGAAAATCAAACGCCACATGAAATGTTACATAGTGTCCATTTTTAGCCTCATTGTATCTACTATTCATTGTATTTATAGCATGCAATGAGGACATGGAAGCCAATGTGATAAAGAATGTCAAACTTAAGAAGTGGCCAAGGAGATAAAGGGTGACGTAGCTATATTATAATATATGACTTGGCACGACATTTATCCAAAAACTTTTGACCCATGCAACCTTTATCCCGTGTGCAGTAGAGCGACTTGGAAAATAATTCTTTTGTGGCTAAATTCAATATGGATGTTGGCAATGCTCTTACATATGAAGAGCTTGCTCTAACAACCTAATAAGTGTTTTAAAACAAATAAAAATACAACTTGAACACGCATAATAGAATATGCTAGTGATCGATTCAAAGTGAAAAAATAAAATAAAATTCTTGTCCTTATTAAGATCAATTCAAGAGACATTGACTTCAAGTGGTGGTATGTTTTTACCTTGTATAAGGACTAAATTTATTTCCATTATGCTTCACGTGATGTTACTTCCTTGTACACCAATTAAGGGGCGTTTCACACTAAGCCCAAGGGCCGAACTCCATTGAAGACCAAACTATGCCAAGGGGCCGAGTTTTGGAGTTGTAAAAAATTATTAAAATTATTTTAATGAGAAAATGTTCGGCCCCTAGGCAATAGTTTGGGTTTCTATTCTTGTTGGACCCAAACTCTCCTCGAGGGGCCAAACTATTGGCGCCAAAATTCTCAAAAAGTGATGCCATGTAAGCATTTTGGTGCCCTTCGGCCCTTGGCCCTTGGCCCCTAGTGTGAAGGCCCACAGGCCGATTTTCAACTCTAGGCCAATCAAATTGCTAGAATTGCTCGGCCCCTCGAGCTCGGCCCCTAGTGTGAAACCCCTAAAAGACACATGAAGCATGATAACACAAAAACTATGCAATATGTGTGACGGTGCTAATGTACCGAAAAGACCCGATTTGGGAAGAATTAACAGTAACCAAGAATTACAACGAGGCACGAAGCCACAAAGGAAAACCAACATTAGGCCCCAAAAGTAAGAGCAAACCAAGGCAAGAGCTGGAAAAAGCAACCAGTGCGAAGAGAGAAACAAGACAAACCAACCAAAGAGACGAGATTGTCAACAGAAAACCCTCCAACAAAACACCCCCAAGAAGAAGCCGCCAAGGGCTCAAAAGAATATAAACTTCAGTATGGTTCATGAGGAAATGAGCTAAAGAGCAAATAATTAGAAGAGGAAATTTCCGTTGCATGCTCTAGGGAAGGATCACAGCCACACAATGAGAGACAACTTGGAGGAGAGAATTTAGTTTCTTGCAACAAAAGTGTCATGGAAGGATGAAACAAAGGGCCTTAGAGAGAGGGCTGCCTCTTCAAGAGAAGAGGAAGGAAAGAGGCCCTGCCATAAGAGGGCAGGTCCACTCTATCGGGAAGGGAGAAGAACATATTAGAGCAAGGAGTTTATGAAGCGCCCCAATTCAAAGGATTCCCGAGCCAAAATTTTGCTTGCTTGCAAAGATTTGAGGCCCATTGCAACAAGTCAAGCAAGGCAAGCTTGTCTTGGTCCAACGGAGGGTTATCCTTCGCTTCCAGATTAGCAAGGAAAGGACCTTAAATCTCCTCCACAAGAAGCTTGGCTTTTTTTTGCACTCTTGCCAGTCCCGGCACTTTATCCACATAATAGGTGAGAGGAGGTGCCAAAAGAGAGAGAGAAAGATGTGACGGCAAGGAGGAAATGGGAGTATCAAGGAAACCAGAGCTGGAGGTGGGTTTGGTTAAGCCCGACAAAAAGCTATTGTACCTACTTGAGAGGTTATTCGGAAGGATATCTCTATGGAGGACAACGTTCCAACAAAGGACAACATCATTAGTACAAAAGACACTGCCAAGGGACCAAATAGAACAAAAAGTTGCATCTTTCTTTGATTGATTGGCCGACTTGAAACCATTTTTGTTGTAACAAGTAAGCTCTTTCCACACTTTTAAATAGCACTACTCTCTAAAGAATGCTACCCCAATATGAAAGTCTCTCTCTGTAAGGTTGAAGGTGCACTTCTAGCACCAAAGCTACCACAACAAACACATACTCCAAATTTCCCAAGGCCTTTCATCTACATGTTTAGGGGTCGGGAGCCTACCACGTTAGACGTGGTGACATGCGCCACCATCATAGATGAAACCTAGAAAGCCACAAGGGTTGTGGTGGAGGGCGTCGTAACAAGCCCAAAAGTGAGATCTAGCCCAAACTAGTAGAACACATAGACACACCCAACAAGATCTCCCACAAGGAGAAGATCTTTGGTCGAATGCCTGCAAACTAATGCATCTTGCCCTCATGCTGCCAAATGCCAAAAAAATGCTCTGGGGTTTCTTCAACTTCTAAAGTACATAGGTGGCAAACTCCATCACAACTAGAGATTATTTTTTCTTTCTTCCACTGCGCAAAGCAAAGTCCGCCGTGGCAGGTAAACCAAACCATGGTAGAGACTTTTTTAAGAACCCATTTGTCCCACATATCTTTGTAGAATTTTCCAATTTGCAAATTGTTGAAGCCTTTGCTTAGCATCAAGACCAAAAAATTGGGTTGGGCTCTAAGCTAAGAGTTCAAAATTGTATAGCCACATTTGGTGGAATAAGAGAAAAATTGCCATTGTTAGGATGTCCTACCTTGTCCCAAATGTCATTTCTTAACGTCGAACTCAAGGTCCTTGAGGCGGCCGTGTGAGATAGAAAAATCCCCTAGGCTCCATGAGGAGGCTCTTTGAGGTTGAAAGACACACGACCATCTTTTCAAGACTTCATTGGAATTTGTGCCGTAGTCAAATTTGATAAAGAGTCCCTGACATATGTCTTGTCTACGGGCTATTTCCTAGCTCTCATGCCGCGGGGCTATCCTCTCCAGTTTTCCATTATTGCATGACAGGTGAGTCCGCCATCGGGTGTTGACTTCGCCCGTCTTGCCACAGGTCCCCTAGGTCAGTTGTCCCATCATCGGATGAAGCGACAACTTTGATGATGAAATGGCGGCAACCAATGAGAATTCAAGAACGAGGAGTAAATGAACTATCGGAGCTTCAACCTCAAAGATGATCTCCTCCAAACAACTTCCTCGCAAAACATGAGCTCCCTCTCACACTCACAATTCAAAGAAATCTCACAAAAATATTGCAACCTATCACACAATATTTAGTGCTAAAATTATCCGCTCCTTCCTACTCTCTTCATTTTCTACAAATTCTTCAAATGCAAAATGGTGAAAATTAAAGTAGAAATGGACGTCTTTGTCAAGAGAGAATGTAGTGTATCACTATAGTAGTCAAGCATCGTGCACTCCACAAGGCGAGAATCAATGAGTGCGAGCGGAAGTAAAGGATGCGGAGCCCTTACTATTGATAAACCATCACTTACAAGCAAAAAAACAAAACACTAATTATTCTCAAAACACACTCACAAAGCTTGACTCGACAAAGACGTCAAGTCAAGCGCATACGCGTTGTTATACGCACACGCACGGATTCCTAACGGATGAAATACATCCATAGGTGGATGTGGTGTGGCGGACGTACATCACTAACAAACGTAAATTAGAACTATCTAATCTTTGCTAACACTATGCGATGTAGTGCGGTCGCCGACGCCACATCCCATGACAACTAGCAAGGTAGAAAGTATGCAAAATTTTGATTGAATCATTCTTGTGTAAATTGATATTCAAAATTGTCAAAATTAAAGCTTATCTCTTTGCAGAAAGAAATGAAATGAGAGCAAAATAAAAATCTCTAGTTTACATGAGAAAATGCAATTTTTTGGTGCACCTTGCTTGAAAAGGGTGAGAAAAACTGACTTGTCTTGAAGTGAAAGTTTCACACTATGGATTTTCTCAAAAATCTCAAATAAAATAATATTACCTACTTGTATAAAAAAAAATCTCATGTTTAGTAGAGGGTTGAAGCAACTTTTTGAAGTTGCATGAAGTGCCTGCTCCAAACAAACTTTAAAAAAGATGGCATAACTTGTTCTCTACAACTTTGATGATATTAAAACTATTGTCCCATGGAACTCTTATCTTCTTTGTATCTTTGTACAAGCTTCGAAAAACAAATTGCAATCATGGGAACATGCCTAAGATTTACCAAAGACCACCTCAGGACTTTTGGTCTCTAGGGGGCTAAGTTGGTTGACTGTAGTACTGTAGTCATAAGATATTTTGCAACAGTCATGAGATACATTAGTCAGCACCTCCACACAAGCACATTCCATAAAAAGGCAGGTATGATGTTTTCTACCTTACCAACCATCAAAGATGAAAGTCAGAAAAGGTCAACTTGCACCGCAAAGGATTGTCCAAATGCAACAGCTACAACCAACAGATCCTTAGGTAATGCTTTTGCCGTCTTCGTCGAGACACTTAACAAAAACGATTCTTCGTCAAGACTTTCATCAGAAGCCACATGTCCTTGGTCCACAACTCGAATGTCATGATGCAAGCATGGAAGAGTCAGAGACGATACTCCAGACTTTCTCCTGATCTCTGTCTTCCTGGTCTCCTCTCATTCTTATCTCTGGAGTCCTGTCCCATGAATCCCATGTACGGCACACTACCCGACCGATTCTCGTGCAGAACAGTCATGTGGGACAAACATCTCGCCCATTCCATCCCATAAACTGTCGTGTGGGCGCGAACTACCCCTGTATTGTCACCAAATGTAGGGCCAAACACCGTAGACGGCCATATGGGGCTTCATCTCCCAGATATGGTCCCTAAAAGTCCGGGTTGGGTTCCTCATGCCCACACCGTAAAATCTGATATGGTTCCTAACCAAACCATCTAGTTACCCTCTCCCGATTTACCTTTATAACCATATTATTACCACAACGTTCCCTATGCGTTCCCAAGCAGTTCTCATGTTGTTCCTTAGATTTCCCAACATGTTCCCAAGCATGTTCCCATAGAGTTCCTCGTTCCCAACGTGTTTACATTGGGAACCAATTTAAACTTTTAAAACTACATCCATATTTACCATCTGTTTAGTGGGGATCGTTGGGGGCCCCAACACAGGCTTGTGAGCTTTGTGACGTGTAGTTTATCCATCTGGAAGATACCTGTCTTCGCCAAAAGCTTGTCACCAACTCCTCTTTGTTGTATTCAGCCGCTCTTTCCTCTTTTGCTTCCTCTTTTTGACCTTCCGCTAAGTTTTTTGCCGCCTTGTGGCAATGTCGCACATTTTGCGTGTCTATGTTTCGAGAGGAAATTCTCCATGTTTTGAATGTGTTATTATATGATGTTTCATGCGAGAGGGAGCGGACGATGACAATGGCCCAAGGGGAGGTGCGTTGCTGTTAGTAATTGAGGTTAGGTTTTGTAGTCTGCACCCGCTTGCGATGGCGCTCAATCGGCGTGGAGTGACGGCGTTGTGGAATTGTAGTCGAGAGTTTTTTTTTTTGGAGTAATGGCGTCGGTTGATTGTAGTCGAGTGTTTCTGTGGAGTGATCGTGTCGAGGAGTTGTAGTTGAGTGTAAGAACGGCTTCGAGGTTGGAGTTTTTTTTAAATTTTATTTCGACGTTAGGGTTAGGGAAATTTGCTTTGTGAATTAGGACTCGGAAGGCGAGGGTTTGGTTGGCAGCCATGCCGGCGGAGGTGTCGTGTCCGGCGGAGGTGCTGAAGGCGGTGTTTCCGCTGCTGAGCGGGGCGGATTTGGTGGCGTGCATGTGCGTGTCGAAGCAGTGGCACCAGCTTGCCAAGGACGACTATCTGTGGAAGAAGCTGTGCGCGCAGAAGTGGCCGTCGATATGCCAGAGCCGCGGCGCGGTGCCGATAGGCGAATCCCGGGGCTACCACAAGCTGTTCACGAGCTCCATACGGAAGCAGCGCAAGCGGCCGATGCCGGCCCCGAAGCTGTCGTTCGAGGATCTCGAGCTTTACGTGGACGTTTGGCTGGGGGCGACCTCGGTGTACTCGGCCTGCGTCCCCGGGCCGGTGCTGCGGTCGCGGATTTACAACCCACCGGACGGCATCTGCGAGGCCATGCAGATGCACCTCACGTCGCAGTCGTACAAGCTCACCATCCCCGTGCAGAAGCCGGGGTTCGAGATCGGATTCTCGGAGGATATTCACGTTTCGTTGCTGGTGAGGCGACGCGACGACGAGCGCGTGGCGTGCATCATCGACAAGTCGGGGTTCGATTATGTCGATGGACCAGGTTACAGAGCGCACGCTTATGATTATCTGCAGATTTCGCCTTTGTATCCATTCGTGTCTGAGATTCGAGCTTGGCTCGCGCTTCTCTTGGTCGACGGCAAGGGCGGCCAATTGGACGTCTTTGGCATCGAGGTCGACTTCACGGACGCGGCCAATAACGACAGCGAGGTGCTCTGCTTGTTTGAAATTCTCGACTGGAAGTAAGTGCTGCACACAACTACTGAGTCCCCAAGCGACTGAGTTCTTTCTTCGTCGTTGTACAATTCGTGAGGGCAAAGCCCTGGCAACAGCCTTGTTTGTGGAGATCATGATATTTGGGCTGGGAAGTGATGAGGTAGACTTGTTAGCCTTGTAAATTACTTGTATACTTTTGTTTCGGTTCCACCACAGTAATATGTATCAAAGAATTATATCATGGGATAAATAAACCAACCTCCCAGTTACAATTTGTGTATGAATTATTACCTTGCCATGGAAAGAAGTCTCCATTGTTCTCTGGCTCGTTTTTGGAGACGATTGGTGTGATTTATTGCCTGAAAATGTATTTCTTGATGTCATTGATTGACCTCTTTCGTCTTCTGGACATGTTGAGATTGAGGGTCCATTGCTAATTATCGTGGGCATCGAGCTAGATGAGCTCAGAGTGCCACATCAGGAGCGTAATGCGACGGTCAGCGTATCACACACAAGATGATGCCGTGCTTGCCATGTAGACAGGCATGAAGAGGTTTCTGATTTTGCATCCAGATAGTGTTCTTTCATTGTGCCATCGCCTTCTTCGACGCATCGTTACAAGTGGTATGAAGCACGCAAAGTTTCAAGCTATTGCGTGGCAGGTAGTGTCTCAGTAGCTAGGTGCTCTGAAATTCCCGTGCTGCTTCTGCTTTTGGAATGGTCTTCTGGGAATCGGTGTGCGTCTCCGTTGACCCTCAACGCAATTTGATGTTCCCTTGCTCATTTATTTCTCATGTTGATCAAGTCTATTTAGTCTGAATTGTACCTGCAATACATCACAAACATGCCATGGTTGACAGGGCCAACCAACGAGCCATGTGTCCGGGGCTTTTGTTTAGGATACTAATGAATTATGTGATGAAGGAGAGCTCGGGCGCGTTTTTTGACATGTAAGTTTGGTTGAAATTTCCATGCAGGGATTGGAATGTTCGAGGTTTGAATAAGGTGGGACCATAGCCATTGCCATGAATTAGGATAAACATGAATTAAGCCCCTGAATTCACCTGCTGTCAGTTATTTTGTGTTCACTGCTCCATAACTAAAACTACCTTAACCTGCAAGCTCTTTGTGCATGAAACCTAAATATTTCCCACTGTTAGTCATGGAATCGAGAGATTAATCAGTTTTTTCTGTATTCATAAGTAGCTGTCTCGGGTTTTAGTCCAAGGACGCACAAAATTGACGCAATCTAGTTATGTAGCGCTTCGATTTTTGTATTTTCCACTGGATCTCCATTATGTATGCTTTTGTCTGACATTCTTGACACTGGGCGTGCAGGATTCTGTGAAAATGCTGTCTACTTTTGGTTTTCTAAATCAATCAGCTGTTAGGTTATTTTATTCCGTACACCCCCTCAAATACTTGTTCCCTTTGGAGGTGAGAATAGATCCCGTTAAAGATGATGTATAATGTGAAATTGGTGATTTGTAATGCTGTGACTATTTTTCTCATAAGAGGTAACTGGTGTTGTCTACAGCTTTATAATGGTTTAGTGAGAGGCTCAGACTGATCTCATAATGAAGTGTTTGTACGAAACAGTTTCGGTTCAACGCAGTTGGGAGCAGAGATCCCATCATTTTCAGTTAAGATTGTACAAAACTATTCCTTTGAAAATAGACAAGCTTTCAGTAAAATTGTGAAATGAACTTCATTTATTTATGAAGTTATATCAGAACTCATTTAAAAACGTATTGTGCACACCAGAATGTGTAGTGATTGCCAAACCTGAGGCTGTTTTTGAAGATTCTCCTTCTACATGAAGTAAATTCTACTAACCTCTAAAAAACAATTGTGCCCTTTGGGAGTCAATTTTAGTTTGGGTAGAGTCCTACAATCTCTTAGTTTGGCATTGGGTTTTGATTTTCTGTGATTTTTTTATTCAATGGCCAACTCCTTACGAGCTTCCAGTTGACATAATTTTTGTAGAAATCCAATGAAGGTTCAAAAGGTTATAAAAAAAATTTCAATGATATAATTTAGTAATTGTTACTGACATTTGACAAATAAGTTAACTCTAAATTTAATAGAATTTAGAGTTTTAGCCCAATTTTTCAAAAATAATTTCCTATTGGAAAGGAAATGGAAATCTATGCATCCATAGTCCATTCGATGGATCTAATTTATGTCGAAGCATCACTTGTGTACCAATTTTAAATGTAAGCTTATGTGGTGACCACTGACTGACTTTCAATGTATTCAAAAACTTGGACGAAATTACATTGGCTCCAACTTCATTGACAATTTCACACCAAAAACACTTCAAAATTGCTTGTTTTAGTGCAATGAGTAAGGACGAAACAAAAAACTTTCACTTCTAGTTTTAACCGTAGGATCTCAATTAAGATTTATTAATTAACTTAAATTTTAAAAATTAATAAAATTTGACCGCACGGATTGTAATATTATAGTGTTTGAAGTAGAGAAAAGGGTCCATTTTCTTCCTTGCGTTTTATGGATCAGCAGACTTTGACTTCACTTGGTGTTAAATTTTTGCACTACACAAGGTCTAAATTCATTTCCATCATGTTAAGCATGATATTTGTTCCTTGTACTCCAATTTTAAGAGGTAGAAAAAGGGTGTAGCATATTCAAAACAATTGTGGAAGGAGTGGAGGTTCAAAACTTGTCAATTTGCGTTATTATTTTTTGTGAACTTAGTATGTTTTAGAATGAGAAATCGAATGGTCAATAAGAAGGTTTACACCACATAATGCTGCGGAAAAAATAAAAAGTAAAAAATATGATGATCTCAAAGTTTTTTGTGAAAAAGAAGTTTTTTTTGAACCTTGCCTGACATTGTGCAATAATGTGTGAAAATGTTTGACTTGGATTTTAATAAATTTTTTCACTATAGACAAGAGGATTTTTTTGGACAATTTGAAAGGAAAAAATATTACTTGCTAGTATTGAAAATCTCACATTTAATAGTGTCCTAACAAAAGTTTTTGGAATTGCCCGACGTGCCAGCTCTCCCTATTTGAACTTCAAAACCCTATAACTTTTTCATTAAATGTCGGATTTAGGAAAAAATTGGACTAACACAAAGTTTTTAGTAATGTCCATCTACATTTAAAATATTATAGAAAAATATTATAAAATTAACACCATAGGACTGCCCAAACCTTCTACACTCCCCCAAGGGGACTCTTGGAAATTTAGGGATTTAGAGACTTTGACTTGCATCACGCACCATGTCAGGCATAACATGTTGATTCTTGCCAAGTGATTTTAGCATGCTGCAAGAATAGCACAACTATTGAAAAAATTTCGTCTATCGTGGCCAATCACAATTTAGAGGTAAATTGCATCCGTTAGACCCTTTATCTAGTCTGTTGAGGCAATAGCATATTGGGTGGATAATCGACATGATCTTGTTGAGACAATAGCATATTGGGCGGATAATGGACATAATCTTCTTGAACAATGTCTAGCTTGTCTTCTCCAAGCACCAAAGCCAATCCGCAAACGTTCAACTCCCCAAACCAACAAGCGTCATAGAAGTTGCAACAACATGCATATTTTAACTTATGGTACACACTTCAACATGTTGCATCATGTAAGACTTCTTGATTGATGCTGCGACAATGTGTGGCAAGCCCTTTGGAAAAAAAGGCTGACCCCGTCAAAAATCTCCGTACATCACAAAAGTGATCTCTTCAAAGGGCATATTTTGTATGGTTATGTTGCAAAGCTTACAGTTGACAGCTTCAAAAGCAAATTTCTTGACCATTGGAGCCTCGTCAAAGAGAATGAACTTTGTACATCGTATCAATTGCATTAAGTCACTTTCCTTGCAAATATTGTACTTAGAAGTTGGGTCCAACTCAATTGGAGTTTTAAATCTTGTGCAACGGTTTGGCCTTTGTGTAGCAACAAGAAGACAATTCTGGACAAAGCAACTGCCAACGCAATATGATTTTGGCACACACAGACTTAAGGATAAAACTATCTAAGTACATCTTCTTGGAATCACTTGGTCCATTGAAAAAATAAATCTTATTGAAGATGTCAAGAGCACTCGGTTCTATGATTGTTTTGTGAAAATCTTGTTGCTTGTTGTTCAAGGTTTCAATTTGTTGCTAAACTACTTCCCTCAATTATGCAACATTGTTGTTGATTTGCTCCAAAATAAGTTGGTATGCTTGTAGTTCTTCCATAAGAAATGGTAGTTGGGACAAATTATTATTGATCAGAAACTTGTCAAATGTTGCAAGCAATTCAACGATCAATTTCAATGACAGCTATGAATCTTGCTCCTCTGAAGGTTGCTCCACTCTTTATTGCTGTAACAATGTCCTCATCTCTTTGATAAGCTTTCGCAAAATTACTCCCATAGTTGTCATGGATCTGCCGGTATTCTATGCTTCAAGATGGTTAGAAAAAGTGAATGGAGGTGAGTACATGACTACATCACTATAGCTTCATGGAGACATTTCTTGTATTATTCATTGTTCTCGTAAAGTCCACGCGCAATGCATGCATCATTCAAAAGTGTCAAAGGCAACGCTGTCAAAAGTGCACATATTTAGAGATAGATTTTGTGCCTTTCACCACCGTCATAAGCATTCACCGATGGATTGACAAAGTAGATACAACCTTAACCCCTAAAGGCCCAAGGCATTTAAGCATCCAAACTCATTGAAAACTGCCAGTTTCAACGCATTCAACACAAAATGCAAATCAACACAATTTTTACATATCTAACCGTAGAATCCCATATTAGGATTGTACAAGTATATGTGATGAAAGTTTTTTTGGTTTGATTGGACGGATTGAAAGATATCAGCCTTTGAAGTGAGACAAAAACTCTACTAGAGGTCATACTAAACACCTTCATCAAACTTTGACCACCTTCTATGGCTATTTTTTGCACTACGGTCCGCAATTTTCTAATTTTAAATTAAAAGGATCATGTTAGGCACATGTAAACCAAATTTTAGAACTAGAAGAGGGATAATAGATGTCTTTAAAAATCTTGCAATGCAACTATGTACTAAGAATTAACAATACACTTCAAGTTTTGCATATATCATATCCTTCTTATATTTTTGAAATTCAAAAATCCGTATGGTAGATGCAAATATTTCCATTTCTATTTCAAGAGGAACTTTTCTTTTATAAGATGGACAAAAACTCAAATTTCTATTGAATTTAGAATTAATCAAGTTTTGCTACACTATTTGTTACATATCACACTAAACCACTGCACTATTTGTATATGTTATTGAAATAAAATTGTAACTTTTGAACGGTATCATAAAATCATGCCTAAATTTGAACGTGGTACCCTATTCAAACTCAAAATGTCCTTGAGGGGACATTGGGCCCTTAGGGGTTAATGCAAATCGCCTCATTTAAATTGTAGATTTATTCTTTGGCTGATATGTGAAGTGGGAAGGAAAGTCTTTGTTCTTTGTCTTCCTGACAAATGGAATTATCCAATTTCCCTCAAACCTTTTTGTCAAAGTTGTTTTTCTAGCTCAACCATGTTAATTGCTAGAGATCCATTGTGTATTGGAATCCTAAAAAGCCTTTACATTGTCATAGACACGGAAACGTAGCATGCATCGATGTACTGTTGAATCTTATTGGTGCTTATGAAAATCATAGTTTCCCGATAGTGACCTTTGTACAATACCCTCACACAAGTATACGTACTTTTTTGATTTTGTACGTTACCATATTTCACGGCTGCCAACTTTGGCACCCTCTTGAGGGCTGAAAATTTGTCAATTTACCATGAAATTTTTGGCACAAGATCACCTTTATATTGAAAACATGTGCGCTAGATTTCAAGGCCAGAAGATAAATACAAAAAAAGATATTCAAAATCTACCAAGATGTGTAGTTGTGAGCCATTCACAGCAAACCAACTTTGACACCCTCCCAAGGATTGATAGAATTTTTTTTGCCCATGAAATTTTTAGCATGAGACCACCTCTATGTTTATAATGAGTGAGCCAAATTCCAAGGCCACATGATGAATAGAAAAAAGGATATTCAAAATTGTTTCTCGTAGCTACATATTTTGGTAGATTTTGAAGAGGGTTTTTTGTATTCATCTTCTGGCCTTGAATTTTGGCGCACATGTTATCAACATGAAGGTGATCTTGTGCCAAAAATTTCATGGTCAGTTATCAATTTTTCCGGCCTAGGGAGCGTGCCAAAGTTGACAATAGTGAAATGGTTTTGCTGATTGTTTCTCACAACTACACATGTTGGTAGATTTAGATTTGTTTCTTTCTTTTGTGGGTCTTTTGGACTTGAAATTAAGCACATGTATAACCAACATAGATTTGGTCTTATGTTTAGAATATCATGGGAAAAAATAAAAAATTGAATCCTTAGGAGGGTGTCAAAGTTGGCAGCAGTGAAATGTTTCTCACAACTATACATGTTGGTAGATTTCAAAAATCTTTTGATATGTAGATATTTTGGCCTTCAAATTTGGCACGCATGTGATCAACATAGAGATAGTCTCATGTCAAAAACTTCATGGGAAAATACCAAAAAATCCAATCCTTGGGGGTGAGTCAAAGTCGGCTAGGAGTGGAATGTTTCTCACAACTACACATGTTGCTAGCTTTTGATGTAGTTTTAATTGTGTGGATCTTTTGGACTTGAAATTTTTCACAAATATAATCAACATAGAGTTCGTCTCATGCTAAAAATTCCATGAGCAAAAAAAATTCTTTCAATCCTTGGGAGGGTGTCAAAGTTGGCAGCTGTGAAACTTTTCTTACAGCTACCCCATGTTGGTAAATCTTGGATATCTTTTTTTGTATAAATCTTCTGGCCTTGAAATTTGGCACACATGTTTTCAACATAGAAGCAATCTTGTGCCAGAAATTTCATGGTAAATTGACAAATTTTTAGCCCTCAGGACGGTGCCAAAGTTGGCAACAGTGTAGTGTGGAAACGTACAAAAGCAAATAGTACGTGTACTTGTGTGAGGGTACTGTACATATATTTAAATAAGCAATTCAAAGCAATGATTGACAAACATGTCTGTTGGAAAAAATTATCAATAAACTAATAAGCTAGCCTTCAAACACCAATGTGAGGTGGTATAGAAAGCTTACGTCAACATTGATTTGCGCATTGTATGTTGATCCTAAAATATAGATTGTGCGGTATGATCCAACGGTTGTCAACCTTATGATCTTTGTTGTCAATAAAAGAGCGTCTGTCATCTCTCCTTTTGTATATGGGATTGTCATTTCTATCCGTGCATGCTTCTTTGGCAAAGTCGCACAGGTACAACTTGATGCGTTTGATATCCTTTATGCATGGGGTGCTTGAATTTTGCGTGCCACAAGGCCTTTGCACCAAGCAGCGTGTCACTGTCTTGTATGTTTCTGGGTTTGTAACCAAATCCAAAAGTTTGGTAGTCAGTGCTTAGTTGATCTCGTCTGTAGTCCTCAATTTTGACTACTTGTGGCGAATCGGAACGATGTGCATGTGCGATAGGCCTTTGCTGTGAAATTCAATCACTGAAGTCTATTCCACCACCTTGTCAATCACTTGGCAGTCCTTGAAATCTTGACATTTTACCTAGAAGGCTTATAAAAAAATATTTGTTATAGGGCTTATAGCAGTATAATCGAGAATTTCTACTAAAAATATACTACAACCCCCTCATCATAACTTAAACTTGAGAATCCACAACTCCTATTGATAGAAGAGATTCAATTTATATCTTATCTTGGATCTATTCTAGTTCTTCAAATTTAAAAGAAATGAGATCCTTTCAGGATAGTTCAATAATATTCAATCAACTTTGCAGATTAAAGTTGTTTTATCAAAAAAATCTCACTAATAGAAATTCAACTCCAAAATGCCAACAATCAATCTTTTAACATTTAAACATTACAAGTTTCAAAACTATAAAGTAGTTCAAATTCAATGTCCAACAATACTACTACAAAATTGTACAATTGAGACCTTAATATCCCTCTTCCATTAATGTCTATGGTACTTTGAAAGCAACGATGTCTTCCAAACAAAAGCAACCCTATTGGTACACCAAAGCTCATATTCTTGCGGTGGGTAAGCCATATTTACCATTGCTTGTGGCTACTGAAAAGTCAAAAGAAATTTGAAATAGCTTCTACGGAATGGCATCCATGTGGTAGACGTACATAAGCTACTATTTGCTCATATTTTTATGACAATTTTCTTTCAAACGTGTACTTCATTTTAACCTTCACAAGCTCTTGGCATTTGGTAGTAAAAACGCAAATCAAAACCAATTCTTGTACAATCAAATGAATGAACTATATACAGAACAACTTGAAGTATAGATGAACAAAAACATTAAAAAGTACACAAATGGACATTTTCAGGATCAATGGGTCCCACCCCAAGTGCTACATTAGAGAATGGTATGTTGAATATTACATGTCACATGTTGGCATATGAATGTTGTGTAGATAGCTTTGTTCCCAGCCTTTGAATTGTCCACATTGATGTGTGCAATTACTACAGTCTTCGCAACAATAAATTACCTCACATTAGAAAAGTGAAAAAAGT
Source organism: Bryoerythrophyllum caledonicum (assembly GCA_963971425.1). Lineage (NCBI taxonomy): Eukaryota > Viridiplantae > Streptophyta > Bryopsida > Pottiales > Pottiaceae > Bryoerythrophyllum > Bryoerythrophyllum caledonicum. The sequence goes on from OZ020517.1 coordinate 20,365,490, forward strand.
GAAAGAGGACAAAACCAGAATACATGATTCATGTTTGTAGAAATTCATTGAAAGACCGTAATGACAACAAAGTCGTGCCTTTGTCTCCACCTTGGATTTTTACGAAGCTGTAGCGTACAGTAATTATGGAGGAGTTACCCTTTTGCTTGGGCTAAATTTAGTTCTAAAGGAATCTATAAATTTGGCATTTTTGGTGTATGATACATGAACATGTATTGTACTAGACCTTTCTTTACTATTTGAATTTGAATCTGACATGTTATTGTTAAATTGATTATGTATCTTACTTTCACCTTTAACTTATTAGCATACATGCCAGTCAATTTCAGCACCCACGTGTCAAAATAGTGTCAATATTCGACACAATAGGTATCACGTAGGCTTTACATGGTTAAAATATAGGCATTCGATGAGTATTACCGAGACAAAATCTCTTGACTACATTGAAGACTACTTTATCTTAAATCCATGTAACTCTTAAATTTTGCTCACAAAATCCCATAAACTTTCAATGCACAAATTAGAAGATTATAGTGTCAGCATAACTTTGCTTCTGGAAGTTTGGTATGAAAGTAGATTTATTCCCACAAAGCTACACTAAAGATCACATTTAGTGTATGTCACACTAATTGATTTATAAATGCTATAAGTTTTTACTCTTGATGAATATTTTTATCAACTATGTCTATAATGATGCACCTCTTTGAGTAGTATAGATAGTTGTGCTCTTAGTAAAAATATTCATCAAGAGTAAAAAGTTATAGCATTTATAAATACCTTAGTGTGACATACACTAAATGAGATCGTTAGTGTAGTACTGCGTTGTATTTTCATTAGAAATTTCAAAATTTATGATAAAATCTGAGATCTTAAGAATCCACCCAAAATGGAAAAAGCCATGTAAGGGACACATGGTCTTTTAGTGGTTAAGAACATTGTGAAGAATAAGTTGTCAAATTGTCTTCATTGTATTTTATTTAAAAGTTGTTTATTATGAAAATGACTAGAAACGCATACTTGGGAAAAAAATTCTTGGCTTGGTTTGCAATTGGAAATTGAAGATTTTGCAAGAAAGGGCGTTGTGAAGTTTAATTAAAATTTTAATGATATTCCATCAATTACAAATGCTTAATTCCTAAAGAGCATTATTCCCCAAGATACATTTTGCATTGTGGGCAAGTTCCTATGATGTCAATTTTAATATCAAATTTTGAAGTTTTTTGTTACAGTGCCATATTTTTTTCTTCATGGAATTTGTTTTTCACATCAAACTTCTAGATCAAAGGTTATGCTATTCTAAGGGTAGACTGTTCCCATTTAACTCCCAAGACTTTTTCTACAACCTTCTATAGACATTAAGAACGTGTTTATAACTACATAATATCATCTTGTTTGATGTTGTGATTTTTTGTCTTTAGTGTAGAATTCCTATCTCAACTGAAGTCAAACATTTCCACACTTCTTCTTTTCTACATAAAAAATTAGATATTTAGATATTTGTTTGAATTCTCAATCTTATAACAAATTTTAAAGATAAAAAAAAAATGTATACTTGAACCGTTGCTCTTTGCAGAATATTTTTGAATATGCTACATCCGTCTTGTACCTCTAAAATTTGGTGTACAAGTGAGTGACATCATATAAAAAGTGACATTGGCCTAAGTTATAGACCTTGTGTAATGTAAAAGTTTGACACTATGTGAAGTCAAAAAACCATTTGTCTCCATTTCTACACTTTATGCTAGAATGGGCTAATTTTTAATGAGAATAGTCAATGAACTTTAAGTGTAAAAAATGATTACACTTTTTTTTAAATTACCAACCGAGACTTAACCAAAGCTTCCTAAGGAGTCAAAGAACAATAAAAAAATAAAAAGTGAATTACAATGATTGGAGAAAATTGAAATGAATGATGGATGAAGAATGGAAGGAGTTATCAAATGAGATTTTTGTAAGTATACAAAAAACCAAATTATACAACTTTTTGAGTTATATTCCTGATAAATCAATAGAGTACCAACATCTTCTTTGATACTATCTGTAAACTTCAATGACTTATTTAAATCTCCTTTATTTTAACATACTTCAAATACCAAATCATTCTAAATAAATATTTATTTCTTATTTCATAATATCCCATCATTTTTTTTTGGTTTTTTTTAAGGAAAGATAAGTATAATATTTTTGTGTATAAAGGAAAACTAACATGCTTTTACATTTATATAATTTTTTTATAAGTTCAACAAAAACTTACCTCAAATATGACATACATTATGGACCTTAAATATTAAAATGATTCAAGAACAGAAAACAATATCAGTGCCATCTTAAATATTATATATCACTTGAAAATCTTTATAAAAATGACTAAGCTAAAATTCTAGAGTACTTGATGATGTTATCATCTAATTGTCTTTTGAATTTGATGGCATCATATTTAGCAAGTTTGGAGGTAAAAATCAACTAATCCAATCCACTAAAATTCTTTTACCAATGTTCTAGGTTGTCTTGACTACTGGTATTGTGTACTATGTACAATGTATTGTAGTTAAATATACTATATATTATATATATAAAGAAGATGCACCATGATATAAAATTGATTATTTTGAATGAGATTTTGTACATGAAAATGTGTGGCCATTCTCGGCCCAACACACATTGGAGAGAAAATGAAAAATATAACAACTAGTCCGGACATTGAAACCCGTGCCTTATGGATCTTCTTCGCACTGTACAAAACTGAACAGGTGCACTTCAGTTGCAGTACAAGTCATGGCATGTTTGTTGAGAGATCCTCAATAATTTTGTCATTAAAATTCATAGATCGCATTCAACAAGTTGATGTAACTTCAAAGAATGTGACCTTGAATTCCGCTGCCACACTCCACCATATTCATCACCTAATATGCGGTTCTCATGGCTATGGTGGTGAAACTGAAATCTTTAGACTGTCAGGTTTATCGTAAATAGTGTTATGCCACAACCACTACCCCATGTATGTATTTAACCCTTAAACATCAAATAGCACATATTTTACTCAGTATTAAATTTAAATCATATTATACTTTAGCAAGTCTTGTACCTTTGGATTGAAGATTCTTCAACTAAAATCTTTGATTTGGAGGTCATTTCAGTATCTGAACCTCATCATGTTCAAATACAACACCAAACATGTAGAATATTGTGGCCACGAGTGGCACCTTGTGATGTTAAGGTCAAGGGTTACTATGTGAGGTACTTCACTTTGTTGATCTTAATCAAATGCATCCTAACCCTTTAAGGCCAATGAGCTTTACTGGCCTGTAAGAATCTACGAGTGTTCTAGATCATGGAGAATGACATCTATACATTGCGTACGTTTCAGTACGGAAATCTACAAACTCGTTTAATGGAAATCACCGTAGCTCGCCGATGCTTGCATTGATTGTCGTGGAAATGGTTTCAATAGATGCCCATCTTCCTTTACCTCCAAGTCATAGTCTATTTTTTCCTTTGAGGTGGCTTGTAGTGCTTGCTACAAAGGTTCTTGTGCCAAAACAACCCATATATGGTCATTCGGCCTTATAGGGTTAAAAGAATGCCTCGGAATTTACTTTGTTCTTGTGGTTCATATCTTCTTGCTTGCATGTTTTATTAGTACCACAAAAAAATTCATCCACCATTGTTTTTCAACCGTTCCTTTATAAATGCCATTGTTAGATCCAAATTTTATTTTTATAAAAAATAATAATAATAAATAAGTTTTTGTTTTTGTTTTTTGGTTTACTAAGTAAAAGGCTACTTTCTATACCCCAAGTCATTGCAAGTCCATTTATCTTATCATAAACACCTCCATAATTTGTGATGTTTGGTGGACAATAACTTAAGTTCAGAAGGTAGGACATAGACTTATAATTTTTATGCAATGTGTAGTGGAGAATATGCCATTATCTTGAGTCAAATTATGTTGACCAAATGTCCATGCCCAGAAGAAAAACCATATTGCACTTCTCAAATGCATAAATCTTTCAATCCGTGTGGTCAAAGTTCACAAAATATTTTGAGGAATTTCTTGGAGTAGCTAACTTGAAGTTCCTATGGTTGAAAGTAGTAGAAAATTGTGTCAATTAGTCTTGCAACATCTCATCTTGGAGAGACAATTTTTGGGTGGTTTTGGTGTAAAAAGTCTTAGGGATTTTAAGATTAATTGCACATGATTTATCATATGTATCGTTATAATCAAAATTATAATCAAAATTAATAAATACCAACCACTCATCAACGACATTACAACACTTGGATGGAAAGTAGACCCCCTTATTGTCATTACCGCCGGAGCTAGAGCCACTACCTTTATCCCCTCTATGAAAAGTCTTGAAAAAACATGTAATATCCCCACCAATCCAATAAAAAATACATTCACAAAAATTAACACCATCGCTATCCAACATGCAATGTCCATACTTCTACATATACGCAAACTAGAAAATAGCCAATCCCTTCCAAATTCACATGATACACCTTAAAACCTCTTAAGACACACAATCAATTTTAACATATCACTTCTTGGAATAGAGCCGTGTGGCTCTTCTTTGTCTTTGGTCTCTGATTACTGGTTACTTGCGACTCGTCCCTCGTTACATAGTGTCTACCCTCAAGAGGGGGGAGTAGTTCCATACTACTACACCTATGTCTGATGGACATGGATTTAGTGGTGGAACGAACATACACTTTATTCACTCCGGCCCCCTACGAGGACCAAAGTTCTTCTGCTTCTCTATTGTTATAGTTATTTTAGATTAGTTTTTAATATTCAAGATGATCTAAATTTTATGCACTATTGATGCCTATTGATCAATTGGAACATAAGATAAAAGCATCTAGCTTTTTGCTTTCAAAGTTGATATTTTAGAAATTGTACTATATTGCAAGAATGCTAAGGTGTGACAAACAACACGATTGACTTAATATAGCCACCGTTGCATCTCATCACCTCGAACTGTTCTATTGATACCATGAACCTTCTCTATAAAAGCACAACAAATTCTAATATCTATTGTAACCATTTAGCCTTGTTGCTTGAGCAATGATTGAGTGCTATTCAAGAAGATATTGGTATTGGGATGTAGAAAGTTTAATTTATCCTAAAAAAAACCTCTATGCATTCTTATACTCAAAAACATAATCAACAAAAAGAATGATAAAGAATGATTTCTTCTTTAATAAGCTATATTCTACTTGTCCAAATCAAATTAATATAAAGTGATAATCATGGTTGGTCACAATGGGACAAAAACTTTGCTTATATCCTACTTTAAAATCAAAATACATTAATCTCCATTTATAACAATATCTTTAATTCGTGATTAGCTCCAATGTTCCTAAGCTAAATTCTAGGATCATCTCCATAGGACACGGGCCCTAAGAAATTTGCAGGATTGACGATCAAGTGAGCAATTCCTCCTCCACTAGGGGGGTGGGGCTCGCAACGTAGGTCCTCAAAAACATTAGATTTTAATTTTTCCGGGACGCCACTATTTTTCTCCAATCGAAAGGACCACTCACATATCACCATGTGGCAGCGCCAAATGCATGTGTGGCCGCTAACTTCTAAAGACTCGCGATTAACTACATTATTGGAGAACATGTTCAGGAAACACATTTTTAAAAATTTGGAAACACAGAAACATTTGTTGCGAACACGGAAACATTTTTTGTAAACACAAAAACTTTATTTATCGATTTGATGAGCCTAAGACCCCGGTTGGCGGTAGACAAAGTTGGCCACAAGCCCGTTGGGACGCTTGCTCCAAGCGGGCGTCCGTGGCCCATTGTGGCCGAGCTGGCATTTAGTTGTGGAGCTCCTCTAAATAGGAAAAATAGATGTGTCTAATTACACCATCAATCAAGCCTTTTGAAATTGTCAACTGGCTTTTAAAATTATATATTTATCTTACTACACATGAATTTTTTTTCTCCTTAATCTTTTTTACTTAATCATAGATTCTACTTTTTTCCCACTTTTGAATGTTTTTCATGAATTGTACGCATCGGTCAATTTTGGCACCTTCTTGCCGAATCATTGAATTATCCAAATCATAATAGTTTGCACACAATGGATATCACCTAGACATTATACGGATATCACATAGGCATTTCATTGGTATCACCTAGACAGATCTTTTGAATTTTCCAAAATTTTGGACATCCTCCATTGTTAATTAATTATGTACAAAACTGAACAATGTGTAGGGTATCTTTTCTCTTCTAAAAATATTTATCAAAATATCTTGCTCCTTTATCTTCTTAGAAAATCCTTCATCATTTTCCCTTAGGAAAAAATACAAATTTAATATAATTGTCACATAATGTGACATCAAGAGCAAAGCATGTTGAAATGGTATGTTTAGTAGATTAGTATATTTTTGCTATATCACTTTAGTACTGAATTTTTTCATTCATTTGATCCATTGGATTTTTAAATAATTTACCTAGAATTTGAAGGCATAATGGAAAAACCCCTTTGCCTCAATATATTTTCTAGGTCAAGTTTTTCTAGTGAGTTTAGAGAGGTGTGAATTCAACTTTGCTTGAAGATAATGTTCAATATAATCTACTTTTGATTTTATAGAAGTGTACTTTCGATTTTCCCTTTGTGAAAGAAGAACCTTTCAAAAACTATTATGTTTGTAAATCTCCACTTTCTCCTCATGTTTGTATTTGTTATGTTTTCTAATAATTTAGTATTTGATTGAATACTTGATGGTTTTAGCACTTAACTTGTTGTATGATTGTATTAATCTATACTATAAGCATTCAATGCAATTGTTGAAAACATCACTTTCATTTACATGTGGTACTATAGAAATATCCAATCGCTAATGGAATTCTACAAGTGCCAAAATCTATAATCAGATAAATCAAACATCTATCCAATTCTTCAAAGACAATAATATCATAGAAGTTGTTATTTGATAAAATGATGGAAGTTGAAGTTAACTGAAATGATTTATAACAACATTTGATCTCACATTCTTGGACCCCTTTATTAGAAAAGTAAAGAAAATTATATTGTATATTATTATATTGGATATTAATCCCTAAAGGACCATGACATTTTAATACCTAGACTTAGTGAAAACTGCCAATTTCAATGCATTCAACACAAAATTCAAACAGACACAATTTTCACATATCTAACCATATGATCTTGGACTAGTATTGTATAGTACTTGGCAAGAGAGATATGGACAACCTTAACAAGGCCAAAAACATGGTGAACTTTTGTGAATGCCAAAAATTATATTTTTCATAAAATTGCATAGGGCCCTAGGAGCACCTACATATTGGGGTTGTTGCCAAGTGGCAAAGGTTAGATTAATCTAATTGCAATGTCTTTATGATCAATCAAGGATTAAGTGAACATGTGTTGTTTTGGTGTTCTGAATTAAGTGAACATGTGTAATTTTGGTTGTTCTTATTTGAGACACTTGTGTTGACATACATATGTGCATTTCAACTTGGATATGCACAACCTTCTTGTATTTATGCACCATGACATATCTCCAAGGCAAATTGAAAGAGAAATAAGGTAAGACTGGGAAATTAGTTGACTGTCCTCTTTCAAGTAGAATTGTGCCATTTTAAAGAAAGGTGGTAGCTAGCTCTTTGTTTGCAATGAAGTCGAGGAATCTCACAATAGAAGAAAAGGGTCGTATTGTTGGTATGCACGAAGCGGGAGTCTCCGGTGCTCAAATCGGATGTGAATTAGGTATAGCGCATTGAATTGTTCCTGCTCTTATAAAGCCGTATCAGCTTCATGCTATTGTTGGTTCTCCGAAGTCTACAGGTAGAAGATGTAAGCTTGATTTCCGTAACAAGTGACAACTCAAACAACTTGTGCTTGGAGTTCGTCGTACACCTATTGCTGCAATGAAGGCCCAAATGACAACAAAAGTTTGCATTCGTACATTGAGGCGATACATTCGGGCTCTTGGCTTCAACAATCGTGTTGTAGTCAAAAAGTCTTTTTTCAATGATGCACACAAGCACAAAGGCTTGTTTTGATGAAGCTCATGCACATTGGAGTGAAGAACAGTGGAAGAATGTCATATGGACGGATGAATCATTGTTTGAGGTTGGCAAGGATTCACGGTTGATACGAGTTTGGCGTCAAGCTTACGAGACGTACTCATGGAATTGCTTATGCCCAACCTTTAAGTCCGGAAGTGTTTCCATATGATACGGAACGCTTTTAGTGGCTATCATAAGTCTTTTATAATCATATTCCCTGCAGGTAGTTCTTTGTGAACTACTGCTGACTTTGTAAACATTGTATACGAGGGAACATTATCTACCTTTTATATCCTCCATGATCATCCAAATGCCATGATTTTCATGGAGGATGGTGCTCCAATATATTGTAGTTCCCTACCTAACAGACCAAAAGAAGCTTATGACATGACAAAATCAAATTGGTTGCCTAACTCCCCAAATTTGAAACCTGTAGAGAATCTATGGAAAGTTGTGAAGGACCATGTTTAGAATAAGTATCGGCCACTTTCTTAGGAGAAAATGGCTTTACCCATTCAACGGGAAACGAGCCTCTAGAAGTGTGCTTGATACACTTATATCCACAATGCCGTATAGAATGAAGGCTATCATTGATGCTCAAGGTGGTAGTACTAGATGGTAGACACCGTGTCAAAAAATATCCAAATTGTTGTATATTTTGTACTTTTCAACATGAAATATTATACAATTTGAAAATATACTCTCTACGCTTTTTATTGCACTTTACGGTTCTCAATTTCATGCATTTTTGAATGGTTTACAACATTTTGAATTTAAGAGTTTTCACAGGGTTGAGGCTTGAAATTGCTTTGTCCATATCTTAGCTACTGAGTACTGTACAAGTATGTGGTATGAATTTTGTTGAGTTTGAGCGCACGGATTGAAAGATAGTAGCTTTTGAAGTGAGACATAATCTCTTCTTGAGGTTGTTCAAACACCTTTAACAAACTTTGACCACCTCCAATTATGGCAAATTTTTGCACTACATGCCGTGAATTTCTAATTTTAACTTAACAATGCAACTATGTGCTGAGAATTAACAATCACTAACAAGTTTTGCATGTATCATATTCATCTTTTATCTTTGAAATTCAAAAATCCGTATGGTGAATGCAAATATTTCCATTCCCTTCCAAGAGAAATTTCTCTTTCTTTTAAATGGACAAAAACTCAAACTTCTATTAAATTTAGAAAATAAAAGTCTTGATGCACTATTTGTTATATGTCACACTAAACCGCTCCATTACTTGTATATGTTATCAAAAAATGTTTGTAACTATTGAACTCTAAGTCGAATTTCTATTAAAAATGATGTCCTCAAAAAGCTATTAGAAAGCTGCCCATTCAATAAAAATCTCATAAAATCATGCCTAAATTTGAGATTGAGGGACTCAATTAAAACTCAAAGTGTACCCTGAGGGAACTCTAGTCCTTTAGGGGTTAAGGAATTTTTTACCTTATTGGGGAAAAAATGAAGCTTGGAAGTGGGCATGGGAATTCAAGGGTAGATGTAGGATTAAACAAGGAAAGTTGGGAAGTTTAAATAGTTTCATTAGCTATAAGAGACTATAGCTAGGAATAGAAGAAAATAAAGGGAATCTTTGAATAGTGAAGAACAACTATGAAAGGGATCTCAATAATTTGGTTGCACAAGGTATTTCTGGGGAGGGGTAGAACCTAGCCCTTATTTTATTTTTGGACTGGGGATCTATTTATAGCAAAGGAGGCCTCGAAGAGTAATTGGGGCCACACGTCCCAAATTTGTCCCAAGTTTTCTAAAAAGTACATGTGGACTCCCTAAAACGATAGGGCTAGAAAAATGAGAAGGAGCCATTAAGACAAGGGCCCACCTCCCCAAAATACCTTGTGCAACCACGATATTGAGATCCCTATGAAAGAACTTCATGTTGCATTGGAACTTTAAAATACCTTGAAAAAAATAGTTTCAAATACAACCTAAAAAACAAGGTATTTTTATTTGCCACTCAAAATCAAAATCCAATTTTGTAGATTTTTATCTTCTTTACTATTCTAATATGAATAACCGGACACCTTCACCGTATTTTAGTTGAAAATGAGAAGGAAGATAAATAAAAAATAGTTGATAAATAGGTTCTACTTCAATAAAGATAAAAAAATTTAAAATACAATAATATCCACTACTCCCAAGTATTCATTTATTTTTATACTTCTTCAAAAGAAAAAGTACTATCATTCTTGAGGCTCTAATATTTTTAACTTTATTTTACTTTAAACAATTTTCAGATATTATTATCAATATTTGACAAGTTTTAAATATTTTCTTCCAAATTTCTATGGATAACAAAAGGTTTCAACAAAAGGCTTCAGTACTTGTGAAAGCTCGGCCAATAGAAAGTGTTTGCAAGTCAACCAAGGGCTTTGCTAGAGGTAAGTTGTTCAACCTCCTGAAACTTGTGGTTCTAAAGTCTACTAGAATGCCACATTGATTGTAGCAAACTATGGTTCATGGAAATTACACGGCGCAATAAATATTCAATGTGGTGGACAAGGTTGAAACTTTATCCCTCTTACCATTACTCATACGTAAACTTACAACTCATTATTAAATGCATATCAATCATTGATTTACCATTGATCCATGACACCCTTTTTACCCTTTTTAGGCCTATAAGGGTGACCAAGCCTAGGAGAATCTACAAGTGTGATAGATCATGTAGAACACTGTGTAGATGAACATCATCTACATCAGCTACACAATGGTCATCAGAAAAATCACTGTAGTTCGCCCCTCATACTCAAGCGCACATTCTCACTGCATTCGTTGGAAGCGCACAGACCCTTAGGTTGTGGATCAAACAAAGATAAATTATTGGTCCCAACAAATTGGGAGATTATTCTAGAAGTGACCACCTATGGGCCTCTCGTCCTTAGAATGTTAATCCGACCAACAAACGTAATCCATGTTGAAATTGACACACATGACGTGAGTTTGACTGTTTGTAAATAAACACCCTTTTGAAGTATTTTCTTGGTTATCTCGATCCATCTTGATTCTTGAGCAATAAGTAGAATTCTTGAATTTCCGATACCTTTACGACTTGTTGCTTAGGTGTCTCAAAATATACAAAATTCAGGGAATAAGGGCACGGTGGTGCTTGAGGTACAGCATGTACTACCACATCAATACTTGGTTTTATTCATTCTGTGGGTGAATATCACATTCAATTTATTTAAACTTGAGAAGTTTCCCAAAGAAATCATACAATGCTGGTTTTGTTGTACATTCTAAATTTAATTATTGGAGCATGACAAGTGTTCAAGCAAATACACATATACAAATGTTGGTGTAGAAAGTAGACAAAGCGGGTTACGTAAAACGACACTTGTGAACTAAATATTTGTGATCTAAACTAAATATTTGTTTGTCCCACCATTGAACCTATGCTCACAAGACAAATGTAAGTGGTAAGGTAGAGCAACCTAAAATTCTTTTATGCTAGTCTTACAAGAGGAAAAGTGCACAATTTTAATCTTGAGCGTGTTGAATTCCATTAATAAGGCTAGATGAAAATTGATTAAGGTGCCAATCCAACATCAATTTTGAGGCCTAGGATTGCTCCATATTATCTTAGAAAGCATGTTTTCAAACACATCATTGTTTTCCATTTAAATTTGTTTGGCTTCCTTTCTCTCCATTTTTTTTTGGATTGATATATTTTTATGAAGATCAAAACTACCTGAAATACACAAATACATGTGACCAAAGTGATAGCCTTGACACTAAAGGAAGGATGGTCTAGAACAACCACTGAGTATACCAATTAGTTGTAGTTTATACCCCATGCTTGGTGTAAACTACCACAAAATTGACATACTTGTTGCTCGTTGAAAATCATCTTTCCACTAGACTAAAGATGGCATTTAGTGTAGTGGACACTAAATGCGAACCCGTACACTACTACTCAACTTGACAATTAGTGTAGTGACAAAACTATACACTAAATGTCAACTACTACACTAAATGTCGATCCTAGTAGATAGTGGAACTTAGGTTTTTTTACATGTGGACATTTAGTGTATGAAACATAGAAATTGATTACATGCACAATTTGAGCATCAAAGTAAAGAAGGTTACGAGTGCATTGAAAAAAAAACAAATTTGCAAAAGAAAGATTGGAAAAAATATAACGTGGATGTGAAACCAAAAAGAAATCTCAGAAGTAGAAAAAAATAGAATGTGCATTTGAAAGGAAATGAATTTGCAAATATAAGATTGGAAAAAATAAGAAATTGGAATTCAAAAGAAAGTGATAGAAGAAAGATATATTTGAAAATTAAAAAAACATAGATATAAAATAAATAAAAACTAAATAAATATTAAATAAACATACAATAATTGTTCATAAAGTATAATATTGGATACTAACATAATAAATATTAAATAATGAAATTGGTAAAAAAACAAACATTAAATAATCATGGTCCATGATAAATGAATATATATAAAAATTAAATATTCACAAAACTTACAAATATACAAAAGTATGATATTATATTTTTAAATATTGAAATATTCATAAAAATCATGAAATACAATCTATATTCATTAAATATTCACAAATATTCATTAAATATCAATTACGTATTAATTAAATATGAACTAAATAGTAAGTAAATATTTATTAAATATATATCATATACTACCTGAATATCATTTGAATATTAATTACATATTAAGTGAATGTGAATCAAATATTAATTACATATTCATTAAATATTCTAAAATATTCATCAATAGTCATGAAACATTTATTAAATAATTATTAAATATTCATTGTATACTCATCAAATATTCATAAATTATCATTTACATATTTAAATATTATTTACATACTAATGAAGTATGAAATAAGCATTCATTATATATTATTTAAATATCAAATATTCATTATTTATCTATATTGAATACTAATTTGTTATTAGTTTAATGATATTTTAATAACGTTTCAATAATATTTCAATAATATTTTAATAATATTTAATGATATTTTAATAATATTTAATGATATTTTAATAATATTTTAATATTATTTCAATAATATTTTGATAATATTTTAATATTATTTCAATTATATTTTGATAATATTTTAATATTATTTAAATATAATTATAAATTAAGTATTCCTTGATAATATTCATTGTGATCTTAAAATATTTCTTAAATATTCATTCAAGAATATTTAAATATTTAATAAATAGGAATTTAATGTTCATTAGATATTTAGTAAACATTCACCCAATACAAATTTATAAACTAATCACTCATGAAATATAGATAAATTATTTAATATTCATCAAATAGTGTACTAAAGTAGGTGGATGATTGGGGGTTATTCTAAATGACAATGACGGCTAACACTAATTGCCAACTTGTTCACGAATAGTGTACTAGGATAATTACACTATTTGTACCATTACACTAAATGCCATCTTTAGTGTACACAAAAGATGGTAAATAGCATCATGAATTCTAATTGTCTTTTTCAATTCTACTTGTCAATGAAGGTATTAATGCCACTAAGTTGTCAATACCGAATTTGATTGGTCCAACAAGGTACTTTGTGATTGTGATATTAAAATTAATGCTATGTTACACTAAAGATCCTTTTAGTCAATTTGGATTGTCTTACCTAAGCAACTTGGATTCTCAACACTACCATTTTTTTAAATTTTGGACTTAGTGTCAATTGGTCATTCTTTTTATCTATGCCTAATAGAAATATTCATGAAAATATCACATTTGAGTGACGTTATAAGAAAAAAATGGTATTATTTGATTAAATGTATTGATGTTTCTAATCCAAGTGGGTGATGTGAATAGCTGTCTTGTGAATGGTACTAGGAACTCCTTCTTTGGCCACCATCATGCAGATTGGTTGCAGTTTTCAAAGTGCATTATAATCAATTGCAAAAATATTTTTTAATGACATTTTCATACACCATGTAACACTTAAGGTTGTCGTAACGGGCAGGTCAGGGTTATTAGACGGGACGGGCCAACCGAATCGGACGACTTTTATTTTGTAGGCCTTCTACTTTTTTCAAGGTAAAAAAATTTGAATGCAAATGACACGTCAGAATGTGTCGTGCTAGTCCATGCTGGAACCAGGGCACAAACCTGGAGGCTTGGCGGAAACGGAAGATATTACAGTGCGGACATTGGGTGAGGACGTTGGGCGCGGATGGATGGATAGGGTGTGGACGTTTGGACGCGGACGAAAGTGCAGGGCGCAAACTTAGAGCGCGAACAATATGTAGGGCGTGGACGTATAGACACAGACGAAAGTGTAGGCCACGAACTTGGGGCGCGGACGGATGGTCTCGTGTGGACGTTCTGTTGGGGCGCGAACTTTACCCAGTCGACGAAGTAGACTAGCCAGGCTAGGCGGGTCTTTGAAATGCACTTGGACTTTGGACTTGGCATTCCTCCTTTCCATGGACTCAAGAAACCATTAACTATAGGCGACTCAAAAGATCTTGATGTACCTCAAAAAGCACATCAATTTTGTCTTTGCCAAGAAGTGGGAGGGAAATCTATATTAAAGTATAACTTTGGACCTTGGATCTCAATATTGAGGCTGAACGAGGTGTTTCAAAGAGGTGGGTCCTTGTTTTAATTGCGCCTTCTTATTTTAGGCAATCTAGAGCCTTTTTTAAGAAATTTGTTGGGCAAATTTGGGGCCTCTGGCCACAAATTATTCTGAGAGGCCCCTATTGGATATTAATAGTTCCTCCATTCAAAAAAGAAACAGAAGCCAAGTTTTATCCCATCCCCCTCCTCCACTAGCTTGTGGCATTGTGCAACTTCAAAATTGAGATCCTTCGACCTCTAACTGTAAGCTCTTAAAAAAAAGCATCTTTGCTGTCTCCCCATATTTTTCCGGGCCCATGTAAGTCACTAAAAATGAATCCAATGTTAACAAGGGAAATAGGAAGAGAAATGAAAAGGTCCAAAAAAATCATAAAGTATCGCACATGTTAGAGGTCTAAGAATAAAATGGAAACCATTTAACATCGGTGTAAAAATGGCTTTTCTATGTTTCAAATAGACTACGTATACAAAGACCAATTTTGAGTGTTTAATGTAGCAAATTAAAATTTTCTCAAAGTACTATAGCACTTAGCTTTGTAAAGGCTTGTAGAATTTTTCGTGGCTACTATAAACTAGAGACATCGACACATGAATATTTAGGGGGTGTCTTGATAACCACGTCATGTGTTTTTTTAATTTTGTATTACATGATGCATATGAAATACATATTAATCAAAGTATATTTTTAGCCCAATATTGCATGTGTGATTTATGGATCTACTCATTTCATAAGAATTCATAGATGTGAATATAATATGAAGGTATGATCACAATTTAATTATAGTGAAAACTTTTTTTCTTCAAATAATCGGTTATTGTTAACCCCTAAGAGCCCAAGACATTTCTTAGTATGAAACATTGCACAAATTCCACGCTCAAAAAGTGGCAAAATCATAAATTGGCTATAAAAATTTGGACTTTTGACTATAGGATCTAAAAAAGACTTTAATTTGAACTTACTATTTTTTTTGAGCTGCCATCCACTGAACAAATTGAAAGATTATAGTGTTTGAGGTCAGAAAAAAGAGGATCATTCCTTCCCTACGTTGAGTGGATTTGCAGACTTTGATTTCATTTGGTATTAAATTATGTCCAAATCTTTTACCATTGTGTTAATCATGATGTTAGTTCTGTACACATCAATTTTTTGAAGTAGTAGAGGGGTGTAGCACATACAAAAAGAATGTGCAAGGTGTGGAGGTTCAAAAACTGCCATTTCACATTTTATTTTTTGTGAACTTGATGTGTTTTAGAATGATAATCCAAATGGTTATTAAGAAGATATTCACCACATATTGTTATAAAAACAAACAAAAAGTGAAAAAATATGAAGATCTCTATGTTTTATGTCAAAAAGATGAAGTTCTTTTTCCCCCTTGCCCAAAATGTATGAAAGTATTTGACTTGGATTAGAATGTATCTTTACACTATAGAGAAGAATTATTTTCTGACATCTTCAAAGAAGGTAATATTCTCTCCATGTACAAAAAATCTAAATGTCAATAGAAACTTCTAGCAAATTTTTTTGCAATATAAAACACAATTCTTAACTTCTTTCTTCATTTTATTTCTCTGTAGAATAACGAGAGAGCTTTGTATGGGATCTCTTTATTGACCCTGGTTGAGCGTTGCACCAAACCTCAGCCTCGGGTGGGTCCATTTTTCTGGCCCTGCCCATTTTAGGATTCTAGAGCCTTTTCATGGATTTTTTTGGGCCAAATTTGGGACCTGCGGTCCCAAATTACTCCAGGAAGATCCCCTTAAATCAAGTAGGGCCTCCCTCCAACATGAAAATAGGGCCGGTTTTGTCCCTACCCTCCCCCACCCTTGCAAGCCTAAGGCTTGATGTAACGCTCGACCGGGGTATTTAGGCAAATCCCTTTGTATGGTTTGTATTTAATTTTTTTCCTAAATAAAAATAATTTTGAACCTGTTTTGTACTATTCATATATTTTGTACATATAAAATGGGAAAGTCAATTTCTTTACGTTTAATTGGAAACTTTTACATTTCCTTTTCATTGGTCTATGTATATATGTGGTCTATTTGAAACATAGAAAAGCCATTTTTACACCGATGTTAAATGGTTTCCACTTTATTCTTAGACCTCTAACACGTGCAATACTTTATGATTTTTTTGGACCTTTTCATTTCTCTTCCTATTTCCCTTGTTAACATTGGATTCATTTTTAGTGACTTACTTGGGCCCGGAAAAATATGGGGAGATAGCAGAGATGCTTTTTTTTTAAGAGCTTACAGTTAGAGGTCGAAGGATCTCAATTTTGAAGTTGCACAATGCCACAAGCTAGTAGAGGAGGGGGGGGGGATAAAACTTGGCCCCTGTTTTTTTTGAATGGAGGACCTATTAATATCCAGAAGGGGCCCTTTAGAATAAATTGTGGCCAGAGGCCCCAAATTTGCCCAACAAATTTCTTAAAAAAGGCTCTGGATTGCCTAAAATGAGAAGGCGCAATTTAGACAAGGACCCACCTCTTTGAAACACCTCGTTCAACCTCAATATTGAGATCCAAGGTCCAAAGTTATACTTTAATATAGATTTCCCTCCCACTTCTTGACAAAGACAAAATTGATGTGTTTTTTGAAGTACATCAAGATCTTGTCGGAACTAAAAATAAGAGTCGCGTGTAGTTAATGGTTTCTTCAGTCCATGGAAAGGAGGAATGCCAAGTCCAAAGTCCAAGTGCATTTCAAAGACCCGCCCAACCTGGCTAGCCTACTTCGTCGACTGGATTAAGTTTGCGCCCCAACAGGACGTCGATACGTGAACCATCCGTCCGCGCCCAACCTCCGCGCCATGTACACCGTGTCCATCTGTCTGCGCCTAACGTGTACGCCTTGCCCTTTCATCTGCACACTGCTCTTTCGTATGCGCCATGTCCATCTATTCGCGCTCAACATCCGTGCCCTGTCCATCCGTCCGCACCCAACTTCTGCACCCTGTCCATCGGTTCGTGCCCTGCCCTCTATTTTGCACTGTGCCTTTCCGTTTGCACCCTATCCATCCGTCCACGCCCGACATCCACGCCTTGCCCTTCCGTCCACACCATGTCCAGCCGTCCGCGCCCTGCCCTTAAGTCCACGCCATGTCTTCTGTCGGCGCCCTCAGCCTTGTCCCACGTCCCGGCCCCTATCAATTCTGTCCCCGCCAAGTGTCCTTTCAGGCAGTCAGGTGGCGAGAACGTCGCAACCGTGTCGCTTTTTTTACCTTACCAAACAGTCAACAATCTATTGACTGCATTGGATGGTAGGACCTCAACCGGACGGGCAAATCGGACGGCCACCCAATATGGCAACCCTAGTGACAATCTCACAACTAATGTGTAGAGGTCCCATTTCCACCCATTCATCCATCCAAATAGAGTTCTGCTTTCTATCAAATTCATTTATATTTGGTTCGCACTTAGCGGCCACCAGCTAGACATGGCAACAAACTTTGAAAATTCATAATTGATTCACATTTCATGCGAAAAATATGAAATCACTTGAGTTTAAATTGTAATTCAATTGGCTATCACCGAAAAATAAATGTATAATTCTTTCCTCACTCCGTATATGCACATTGCTTAACTTGTTAGCTCAAAGGGGGGGGGGCATTTACCTTAAGTGAGACATTAGGTTTGTAGATCCTCTGGGTGACATGTGTTTGTTCATATGAGGTGCTGAATACCATAGTAACATGCCAGTGTCAGTCAGAACGTAGTTACACCACAAGTGTGCATGAGAGACACCAGTAGTGAATGTTGAAAATTCACAATTAATTGACATTTCATTGGAAAAATATGAAATCACCTAGGTTGAAATTGTAATTCTATTGGCTATCAGCAAAAAATAAATGTATTATTATTTGTTCTCCTTGGCATATCGGTCCTAGAGGCTTTACATTAAGTTTGTAGATGACACATGTGACATATTTGTTCACATGACGTGCCCTACACCACTACACTAAAGATGATATTTAGTGTTAACCACACTAATTTGTTTAAAAGTGCTATAAGCTTTTCCTCTCAATGAATATTTTCACCAACTATGTTAACGATGATCACTCTCTTTAGATAGTATCGATAGTCGCGCCCTTGGTAAAAATCTTCTTCAAAAGTAAAAAGTGATTGCATTACCAAAAACATTAGTGTGGTTACCGTACCCCAAGGTCTAGTTCAATAGCCTTGTGTCGAAGCAACTATTTTTTCCTCGTACAGTGGTTTGGACATTACGGGTATCACCTAGATATCACACAAGTATTACATAGATATCACATGAATATGACCTTGGCATCACATGGATATCACCTCAAACAAAAAAATATAAATTAGAGTTTTCCTGAAAGTGCACCCCAAAGAGGAAAGCCAGTAGGAATATGGTGCCAAACAGGACTAAACTTTTTTATGTACGAGAATAGTCGTCCAAAAATCTCATACTCCCTTTTTTTGCACCAATGAGATGCACAACAATCAATGCTCTTGGGACCTACCCCATGCAAGCTAAAGCTCCCCCGAAGTACCCCAAGTTCCCAAAAGGTTGACCAGTGGTTCCCCCACACCTTTCCCAAGCCAAGTCACCATGTGCATATGGTCCCAGTTACTAACACAAGACCCTAAGATTCGTGGTGAGAGATCCTTTACTTTCAGGAAAACTCTATTTTCCAAAAAAGTTCGGACACCCTCCATCTTGAATTTAATTATGTATGAAGTAGACCTCCACATAGGGTACACTAAATATCATCTTTAGTTGTAAGTTGAGAAGTGTAGTGATTGAGGCGCACCTGAGAGACACCCATAGTGAATGTTGAAGGAGATGCGGGTACACAGTCGACGACAGACAGGCGCGTACGTGAGCAAGGCGCGGCAAGCGCGCTGGTTGCGCACGGACAGTAATCAATGAACTAGCAAGGCAAGTAGACAGAGGGTGCACGTCTGGCCTGCACCGCGAAGGCGATGATGCCGGTGACTTTCCGTGCCTCGCTCGTTTTTATATAGATCGCCTTCTCCGACCGACCCCAGAGCTTCGCATTTACTGTAGTAGCGCAGGCGGTCCAAGTTCGCCTCCTGCTACTAGACTGGACGCTACACTAGCCTATCTATGGTCTATACTGGAGCTAGTACTGTCTGAGAAGATTCTCGCGGCGTATGTGCTTTCTTGACAGGCTCAAATCTTCTTCTTCAGGATTCCGACTGTGATTGGTCTAGGTCTGAGGGACACTTCTTAAATAACTCCTGCAGCGGGGTTAAGGCGTGATTCCTTTCTTTCTGGTGGTGAAGTGGGACGTCGCCGTCGCCGTCGCGGTGGTGGTGGTGGTGGTGTCATCAGTTGTGTGCACATGGTGGCGCCAGGTTCGTGACGGTGACAATGCTGGCGCGTTCGTTAATTCTGCAGAGTTTCTGATCGGTGAGATGAGTTCAGGTTTTAGTTACAGACGCTTCGTGGCATCTTCATGTAAGCATGACCTCGGGGCGAGCTATGATCCGCTTGTGGATAATTAAACCCGAGGTTGCAGTTGCGTGATTAGCTTGTTCGCAGGGTACGGTATAGCTAGTTTTAATGTACCTGACACTAGATCGAACCCAATTGCTCCAGACTACGACAATTTCAATGGAACCTAGACAAACAAGTTGACTAAGCGGTGTCCAATGAGATATGCACAATCTCGGTGTCGATCTCACCTCTACTTTGCAGAGTCTGATAGTTCGTCCTTTCGATCAGTAACCATATGCACAACACTGTCTTCGGTGACGGTCGCTACAAAGGCAGAAACCTTCAGCATTTGATCCAGTGCTCGAGTGGAGAGCAGGCGCGATTCCAAGCGGACGTATCCGTCGATGCGGTGCTAGCACGACCAGTGCGAGTCACGTTGGAGCTAGTTCGGAGTAGTTAATTGGTGGTTGCAGGTGGAGGCAGCCTTTATCACACCAGTCAACTGCAAGGTTCTGGCACGGTCGGTCTAATGGCGGATCTGAACTCCAGCCTCGAGCATGCGGGCGTGTCAGCGGACGACAAGGCCGCAGTTTCGAGCGCAGGTTGCGAGAGCATGCTCTGGGAGGGCTGGCACCCGAGCGTGGAGGCCCCGGAGCTCGTGCCCGCCTCGTCCTCGCGCCTCTCGTTCCACCAGCAGGCCGACATGCTGTCCACCATGCTCTCGCACTTGCACGCGGATGGGCAGACTTCCTACTTCCAGGACGCGGCCGAATCAGAGGCCATGGTCTCCTTCCCTGTGATGAGCGCCCGGAATGTGTACCTGAGTGGGATTCCGTGTCCGATGCCGCCGAAGCAAGAGGTGCCGCACTTCACGTACGCATCCAAGCCGCCGCCCTTGCCGTGGGGACCCGAGTCGCCGTCGTCGCCGCTGGCGCTGCAGGGGTGGCCGCCTGTGGCGGAGAATCCGTCGTACGATCAAGAGCTGCGGGCCAAGCGGCCGCTGGAGCTCTTCTCGTTTCAAGCAGAAAGGGGAAATCACGTCACGGTGCCCAATGTGCAGAGCGAGATTCACAACTTCGGATGGCCTCCTGCGGTGCCTCCCGCTTCGCTGTTGGAGCCGGGATACTCCCGAGGCGGTACCACCCGGTCGCAGCAGTTCATGAACTTCGTCCGAATCGCACAGGAGCAGCAAAGCGATGTTCATGGCTATGGCGAGCCGCAAGCTGGGAAGCAGCAGCACAGTGGTGCAGAGGATCACGCGCCGGCTCCGAAGCGACCGCATCTCCAGCAACTGGTATACACATATGTCCCCTGCGAGGATCTTGACGAGAGTTTGATCAGTTGCAGTATCTAAGCAGAGAACCCGTGGGCTTAATGACGATCTTTGTGGTGGCTGTGTGCGGCTGGTTCAGGTTGATTCTGGGGCTGCATTGTGGCGGAACCCGCCGCCGCGGTCGCAGGCGATGGAGATCTACGCCATCGGCCCCGCGTTGAACACGAACGGCAAACCGCGCGCGCGTCGCGGCTCTGCGACCGATCCGCAGAGCGTCTACGCCAGAGTAAGTCACGAATCTGAAGTCACGCTCCACAATTCAACAATGAACGTTCTTTCAATAGAGGAAGTTAAGAAGCTTTTATTACATTGTATCATATTTCAACATGTCCAGTCGGGCAAACTGCAGTGCTCTCTTGAGATATAGTAGTTCATCACCGTGTTCGATAATCTGACACCGTGTTTCCTTTGGTGCAACCAGCATCGGCGAGAGAAGATCAACGAGCGGTTAAAGGCGTTACAGCACTTGGTTCCGAACGGCGCAAAGGTCAGTTACACAGTGAATCAACCAATCAATAAACTAAGTGCTTCCTAATCCTCCATAGCTAGTCAGAAACACATGCCCAAAAATACTAACTTGTATCTCGAAAGCAGTAAATAAAACTAGATTACGCTAATGCAAGCAGTCCCTGATTATGAGAGTAACCTGCGTCGCCACTCCCATGCCTTGCCAAGTTTAAATGTACTAGCGTAATCAGGATCTGCATGAACGTCACTGGATATTAACAACGTGAATTGTCTACAATCAAGACCTGCATTGACCGTATGATGAGATGTAGTCCTTGTAGATATCTATCTTACCTTTTATCTATCATCAACGCAGGTGGACATCGTGACTATGCTCGATGAAGCCGTCCACTACGTCCAGTTCCTGCAGCACCAAGTGAAGGTACACCCATTGCCTCAGGATTCTAATATATTGAATGCAGAGCTTTTTATAATTTACATGAATTTCTGTACAACCATTGTTTTTGATGTTGTTGCAGCTATTGAAGTCAGACACTTATTGGATCCATGCAACGCCGCACACATACAAGGGCATCGACCTCACACAGACGCAGGGACTGGGGCCAAGCGCCTAGAGTCGGTAACGCTACTACTGCACAACCAGATGAAAGCAGATTGGAATAAAAGAAAGAAGTGGTGGCCAATTCCGCCATCCAGCCAGCGCCTGACCATTGCATAGGCTATATTCAGGACGTATACTGAATTGCCCTCATCTGCCCGGTGTTGATAGCTTCAGCCCTTTCGCAACTGAGTCCATTTTTGTCAGATAATGTAGAGGAGCTGCTGAAGGCATCAAAACTGAAAATTGAGCAGTCGCCGTTGTACATATGCAGAACAGCCACATGAATATCAATTATATATGTACAAAGTTCTTACAACATAAATTATGCCTCCACTGTTTTGGTTTTCGTATGGGTAACTTTACGAATAACTCAAATATTGGAGAGGCAAGTTATTCAAAAAAGATTTCTCTGTCTCTCTCTTATTTGAATTCTTCTTTTCGTTCCTACTTTTGTTTATTGTTTCGTTTGTTAACCCCTGAAGGACAAATATCTTCACTTTCACTCTTTCAATCCATACGGTCAAAACTCACACTGTAAGTTCAGAAGATGATTCTATGGTTACATTCTAAAAAAAAAGTGGTCGCCCCGGGTCAAACTTCCACTTCTTATATAAGGCTTGGAGAGAATGTTCGATAGAAGATGCAGGAGACGAATTAGTAGTGGATCACACCCAAATGTGGTAACGTTACCACTTTCGGATTAGCACGCTTACGACGCATACCACGCTTCTTCCCACATGATCCTCACTCGCGCAACCAGATGGTTTAAGTTCGTTAGCAGCCAGTCCAACGTCGGAGAATGTTGGTCACAGTATATTTAGCCCACCACCCATGCAGTGCGGTGTGGGCACCCAGTTGCAACTGCAGACGCGGTGTGGGCACAGAGTTCCAACTACAGACGTGGTGTGGGCGCAACCTATCTTTTTTTTTTTTTTTTTGTTTTGGACGCAAGAAAAGCAAACTTTACTTGCAAGAAGGGATTGTGGGCGCAACCTATCATCCACAGGTGTTTTGTGAAATGCACTACAGTAGCAAATAGCGTCGTGTATATTTGGGCAGGTTGAGAATGTCTGCACACTTGCATTCCGAGTTCCTTGTGCCGTTATTTTAGTCCGAAGTACGCACGCATTTCAGAGGAATCTCCTAAAAACTGTCGAGATGAACTTTTTTGAGAGTGATCTTCTTCTAAAATTATATGAGATGATTATTAGGATATTCCACTGTGAAAAAGTAAGACTGTAAGACGAGATATTTACTGGCCTCATTGCTAAGCATTTCGTATCCAAGAGGATAGTGATAAATTTGTTACAAGGAGACTGATATCCTCCACTCTTTGATGAGTTGATTGTAGGCTAAAATCTTAAGGAGCTTGGTATCTCTTGAATATAGGTGACGGGAATGACACGTCAAGTTCTCCGATATGTATAAGGTAGGAAGGAAAAAGATCTATAATCCTTTCTGAACGCATTCTTCCTTAAAAAATACTTGGACGATGAATATTACAAGCCCACCCACCCAACCCATGTGAAGAACCTGCTGCATCCGAACGGCAGTCCATAATCCTTCACCATCGCCGGCTCATTTCTTGCGGTCCGGCCTTTACTCCAAACGTAGACACCGCGCTCCTGTTTGCTTCCGGGCACCGTGTTGTCCAGAACAAATGCTACCGCAAACGCCACCACCATGTGAAAGGACAACACGGTGTTGAGCACAAAACTCGCCTGCCATGACCAACACAAAGCACGAGCCTTGTCAGTTCATGGCTATGCAAAACAACGCTGTAGCACTACTACTACCACAAATTGAGATCAGGAAGTGCTCTTTTTTAAACCACTAAAATAGGCACATGCTTCAATCAAAAGTGTCACTTTTTAATTAAAAAATTGGCACAATAAAAACCGAAAGGAAAACAAAGGAAAACAAAGGAAAACCAACCCAAAGCCCTCTAGCCCAAGTCAGGAACTCCCATTGTCTTTTGCACACAACCTTAAAAAAAACAACCCCAATTGGCGTCGACTTTAGAAATGTCATTTTTCTCATGTTTTTTTCTCATTTATTCAGTTCCAAGTTTGAGAAGTGTAGCTACAGTACACTGAAACCTCTGTAAACCTCTATCTCTAGCTCTGAACTGAAGAACTTCACATGTCCCCATTGAGAAAATAAAGAACAGATCTTAAAACAAATTTGATCTGTTTGTAACGCTCTCTTAATTTTAGGATGTGTCTGACTCTAGGGTTTTGTGGCATTAAGATGGTGTCAAAAAGAAATTAGAGTATAGCTCACAAATTGCAAGCAGAAGAGCCAAAATCTGCGAACCCTGATAAAGTCATTTGTAAAGTGAGGTAAAGATATCATGAGTTTTGACCTCTGTGTTCATTTAAAATAGTTAAAACCATCCCCAAATTGGATCTATTACAGAGTAGCATCAAAAGAAAAAGAGGGACAGTGCCTCATCAAAACTTTGGGTGACCTCTTATAAAGACACTCTCCAAGTTTCGGCAGTGAAGTTATTTCCCAGATTGAAAGCAGTAGCGATGAAGATGTGGCTTACGTGCTTAGAATTGGTGTGGAAGGGGCCGTGAGCTGCAACACCATACGGTTGGAAGTAGACGGGCAACTTGGAGGCGCTTGCGCCGCCGTGCTGCTGGAAGTAGGACGGTACAGACAGAGACAGGAACAAGGAGAGTCCCACAATCAGCACATTCCGGGAGCTGCCTGTCTCACTGTAGCGCAGATTGGAGAAGCCCACGGCCGCCATCATCGTCCACATGAACACCAGCAGTGACGCTGCAATCACTTGTGGAATTGATGCTATGAACCCTGAAACTTTCCCTACAACTGATAGGAGTATGAGGATGCATGCTCCGAACTCCACCGGGCGGCGGCTGCCCATCTTGGTGACTGCAATTGTGTGCACGTTCTCAGTCAAGGTGGTGGCGCCTGCGCCCGTGCCCCACAACCCCGCTAACATGCTCGTTATCCCTTCCAAACCGATGCCGCGGCTTACAACTCCCGGAGGTGGTGCTCTTGACGCTACCAACATCGCTGAGGCGTGGTACGAACCAACCTGCACATGATTTAACCTTATGGTCACTACTTGCAATATGTGTCAATTTTCCATGACGAGAAGGGAGTAATATGATACTGACCGAGTCGACTGAAGCGATGAGCGAGGCGACGATCATCACCGCTCCCGAGTGCCAGTTGAAAGTCGGCAGCCCCCACTGAAGCGGATACGGGAAGCGGAACCACGCCGAGGAGGAGAGCGCGTTGGAAACATCGGTTCTGCAGCTCAACATGGTGGACATGTGTTGCTGACATCGCGGAGAAATCATCCTGGAGCTGTTCCCTGCTCTGTGGCTGTCGAAGCTGCATCCCGTGTAGGTGTAGGCTTTGGACTCCGTCAGCAGGAAAGCATAAGCCCATGTCAACGCCAGCGCCAAAGGCACCTGCCAAGGTTCGGAACTTCCATCGTCATTGAAGTAATATTCAAATAGAGCAAATCTCTGGAGCAGTGCCAGGTTAGAGAGCATTTAACTTACAGCGTAAATAGGGAAAACCCGGTGGCCTAGGACAGTGATCTTGCGAAGGTACTGCAAAAAAGGGAGGGACATTGGTAAAGGAAGGAGTAATTGCTTGGATTCATTGTACTCCACATATTCGAGAATGTGATCATATGGAAATGGAATAGACGGGACTTGGTGCTTACCAGGGCGAAGAGTGCGAGTAGCAGGAGCTGTGGGATGCCAATCTCCACGCACCTGCCAACCACTGGAAATCCGTAGGCGAAGAAGGCGAGTCCTACTGCTGCTACTGTTGGCGCCACAACCACTGGGTTGATCACCCTGCAATAGTAATATTCTGCTTCATAAGAGCATATATGACCTTACTGATACGATTAACGCATTGGAAAAAGATTCATCGCTGCAGAAATATAAAGACAGATAGATCTTGTTCAGACTGCATAATATCATAATATCACATCTTGTTCTTCTGCTAACTAAAACAACCCCCCATTTGCAGAGTCTAGTGTTGAGAGTCTGTCTGTGCACTGGGTGTTGTAGTGTACCTAAGAAGAAGTGACATAGCTCCACTATATCCCAACAAGGCTTGAAACGCGGCGCCGACGATTACAGCACCTTGCAATTCCCTCATGGATGTCTTAAACCTCTGCAAGGAAACAGAGTAAATGGTAACATAAATTTATTCTAGATGCAACATTGTGAACGTTGAAAAAACTCCGTGACAGAAAAGGATACTACTTAGTACTCTGTTTCATGATTTTAGTGCGAATTTTCAATCTGAGAAAATCTGTAGTACTTACATCTCTGGTCAAGTTGTGAAACTCAGGATTGAAGATGATGGCAAGTGCAGGGGCGAGGTACACAAACGACGCTCCCTGAACCAGCGGCAACCGCGACCCAAACGACGTGTGCAGCAGAGTGGAAACTCCCGACACCATCAGCATGCTTGACACAACTTTGGAAGTGTCCTCCTGCCAAGAAAAGCTTTCTCTCTCAGCGGTGAATGCTACCTCACAAGGTTGACAACCCCTCTCGAGAAAAAGATATGGAGATAGGTTTACTTACAGGAGTTCCTCCCATCGCAGGCACAATGATAAGAGGAATCAAAACGAGAGAGCCAGAAATAGACAAGTAATGCTGAATGGCGTAGATGATCAATGGAACTGCCACAAAACCTCGTGAAATCAGAAGCAAACTCGACGCTCGTGAAAGTCATGGAAGGGAGTCACAAATTGTCAATCTCTTCAAATAGAGATTGGTCGGTGAAACCAACGTGAAAAGTTATGGCGCCAAATTCTGAATTGAATTTCAAAGCTAGAAGCCATAGCTTTCTGTAGAGTGTTGTAACGTAGAAAGTCTGAAACTTGGCCAACAGATGACGTTACAACACTCTACAGCTATGGCTGCAACAAGAGAAGACATACCAAGGCCTGGAGTTTCCCGGAGCTCGTATTTCATATGCAGGAGCTTGGCCATGATGAGGTGACCATCGTCGCCGCAATCCGACACGGCGTAGTTGGGGATCTGGCCGCTGCTAGTGCGCATCTCAGACTCCGCGCTCTTGGTCACGTTCCGAAAACTTGCAGGTTTAAAAGGCACCGTCGACTCACCGCTCTCCTTGGTCTTGTCGACTCCTGTTCCTAGATCTCCTCGCGGCTGCTCGGCTGCAGCGAGACTCGTCGACTTCAGCGTGCCATCGGACAAGTTGATCTCAATGTCGCCATTGCTGTTGCCCAGGTGATCCATGCCCCTGAATCCTGTGCGCCGCGCCCACGAGCCCATGGCGGCCGCACTGCCGTGGCGCTTTCCGAGAGACGGAGACTCCGGATCGTGCTCTCGCGTCTGGGACACTCGCGAAGGAGGTGAACCATTCGTCAGTCCTGCCATTATCGCCCAAAAAACCTCAACCTCAACTAAGCTCTCCAACACAGTTTGGATCGATCCATGCGGTGAGGCTAGAAAAAGCTAGCAGGGGAAGAGATCCGATCATCAGAGAGTGGTACTTACGTGACTTGGGTCAGACTCCACGTCGGTGATCAGGCTCCAGGCTGCATTATGCGTTGGAGGTGCTGCAGCAGCCTGAGCAAAAGATCGGAGCTCTGGACGTCAACGTTTTCTTCACGTTGCTGCTGCAGACCAAGTGGTAAGTTCTGTACTAGTACATGACCTGTGTGTACCAGCTGCTTGCGGCCATGCCATGGCGCTAGTCTCCTCTGTCAGTCGGGGCACATGCTCCCTGACCTCCATCCTCGCCGCACATCTACGTCGACGTAGACTTCATCACTAGAAGATGATCAACTCATCGTCATCACGCCGAACAACAGATTCACATCGCTACTGCTTCTAATCCTTGCGAGTACTTATCAAACTCCACAAAAACCAGATTCGTAGCAGTGCTTTTTCAGACTCCGAATCATCAACTCACTAGAACAAATTCAACTTCTTAATTGTTTGTGACTGTTCTTTCGGCACTTTTTTTCCAACACTTCACCAAAAAGAAAAGGATCTCTAACAGCGCCACTGGTACTATTGACTGCTTCTCTTCACACGGTTATAAGCTCCACAATTAGCACGGAATGATGAATCAAGTCATCTAAGCATAATCATGTACAGTACCACACAAAGTACACCACCTAGTTACCTCTCCAAGTAGCCATAATTCATTGAAAAAAATGAAGTGTACCTAGTCTTGTCCAATAACCAACAAAAACCCATAGCCAATGCCTATAAAATTGGGGTATATCCAACCCTCTTCCGTCCCATTACCAGTGCCAACTGAGCTCCGAATGGAGGTTTGCTATTAGTCAAGACCCTTACTTTTGGTCATTGGTAACCGGGGTACCTACTGCTGGCCACCCACTGAAAATGGCTGTACAATTTGAAAATTCAGTTTTCATCAAAAAAAAAATATATGAAATCACTTG
Source organism: Bryoerythrophyllum caledonicum (assembly GCA_963971425.1). Taxonomy (NCBI): domain Eukaryota; kingdom Viridiplantae; phylum Streptophyta; class Bryopsida; order Pottiales; family Pottiaceae; genus Bryoerythrophyllum; species Bryoerythrophyllum caledonicum. The sequence goes on from OZ020517.1 coordinate 20,394,459, forward strand.
CAATGGGTTGGAATTGTGATTCTATTGGCTATCACTGAAAAATAGTAGTACAATTATCTCCTCTCTCCATGTATGCACATTCCTTAACTTGTCGGTTTTAGGGGGCTTACCTTAACCCTTAAACGACAAATCTTTCTATAGAAATTGTATAGAATCTTTGAATTTTAACACCCATATTTAGCTACCATTTACATTCTTATTATATCACATGATTATTATTATACATTCAAAGAATTTTGAAAAAGAAAAATCATTAAAATGAATATCCATCGTTAGAAAATCATGGTCAAAGTGAGTTGAAAAATGAAAAAACCAAGCTGGCTCTGACGTTTAAGGGTTAGTAGTAGTTCGGCATTTTGGATCATAGGAATGGTACCAATCACGCCTTGAAAGCTTGAGAGATAAGGGAAGCAGTAGGCATGTGTCAGGAGAGGAATCATACTACCTGATCCCAAGTTAGCATTATTCGTGAAGCGCTTCAATTATTGGCAAGTGAAGACTCAAGGCGCATTATCGACAGGGCCTGGCAGATTGACAGGACACCACTGAGTAGTAGTAGGCTAACTGTATTCTTGGGCGGATTGGTTTGTGGCCTTAGCCCTTTGAGGACAAGAGGCCCACTTTTCGAGGAATTTGCAGAATGTTGGATCGATACTTCATCTTTGTTTGATCCGCGGCCTAATTTAAGTTTCTTGGATTCATGTGCTTCCGACAAATGTGGTGAGGATGTGCGGCGGAGTCCGATGGGCAAATTATAGTGATGTTTGTAGTGACTGGGTAGTCGCGATGAAATGTACCCACTTGTGGCATCATCTAGGCATGGTCGCAAGTGTTGTCCCTAACCCTTTAGTGGTGAGCATGACAGAGGGGACCTAGGAGATTCTATGATTATGATAGATTATGCGAAACATCATGTACATATTGTTGCTACAGGAATTCGTGGTAATCACTTTTGGGGGGGCTATAGTGGTCAGATTTGGCATTTGAGAGTTGCTTGTGATCCCAAATTTCAAGGCGCGCCTTCGTTCGGAAAATAGGCCATGCTTATAAGTAGGTGGATTCACAGATATTCTCCCGAAAGTGATTTCCATGAATTGGTGTCGAGGAGGCTCAAACAAGGTCACAAAAATCATAGATTCTATTGAGAAAATTTGAAATTATCCTGATTCTTTGAAGAAAATGTAAAATATTCATATAAATCCAAAGTATGCGCAAAAAATCACAAATTTTTAGCAAAAGGTGTACATTAAAGTGTCAAAAAGTGTGGTGTTAATGAAACTTTGGTGTGTAGATAGAATTAGAAATTTAGTCAACCATGGTTATAGGCCCAAAAGTTCAAATTGTTATAACTTTTTCAATTTTATGAATTTTCTAAAATGTCAAATTGGAGTAGAAACTAGACTTCACAAGATTCATTTCAATAGTTGGATTCAGGTTCAAAGAATAAAATTCTAATTGACTTGAGGGTGAAAGCACACTAGGCTGTACCACTTTTGGTGTCACAGTGTCATAAAATAAAAATAAATCTCTACTTTTTTATTTTTAAGAGTACATAATTGAAGAAAATTATATTTTGAATATGGAGGAATGATTGACATTACTAATGGATCCTAGGGTCCCAAGGGCGATTTGCTATTTGTAATCAATCTTAGGTTTTATTCACTAAAATCACAAAAAAATAAAAAATTCCATAAAAAATTATTTTAATGAGGTATGCAATGAGAGATCGACAGTTGCAAATCAATGAAGAATCTCTTAAAGACAAATTTAAATCAAAATTTAAGACCAAAATCATTTTGCATATGTATGAAATACAACATAATATGTGGCATGTTATTCATTGTATTTTAGTGCATTTGATGTATGTTGCATTGTATTCCTAGTTTTCCCATGAGTTCTATAACTCCAGATCATGATTTGATTTTTGCAGAGTGTTCACGTAATGTGTGTGCAAATCTGGACTTCAATTTCCATAACCTAATTCCTCGTGGATTACATGTAAATTGAGATTGAACATAAGTCCACATTTGGGTCTCTTGGGCTCCAAAGGGCTCTAAAGAGTTATCCTCTATAGCAAGCCCTACAAACCACCTCTAAAAAAAAATGAGAAAAATTTAGAGGATGAGGCATTGGTGGCAATGGTGACCACCAGTATCGATGTAAGCAATGGCAAACAACACAAGTATCAATGCAAGCAATGGCGAACTACACTAGTATCGATGTAAGCAATGATGAACTACACCAGTATTGATGTCAACAATGGCGAACTACACGAGTATCGATGTGAGCAACGGCAACTACACCAATTTTGATGTAAGCAATGGCGAACTACACCAATATCAATGTAAGCAATGGCGAACTACACCAATTTCCATGAAGTGGGGTCGTGGTGATATGTATCCAATGTTCTACATACCATACCCCAAGGTCTAGTTCAACAACCTTGTGTCGAATTAATTATTTTTTCCTCGCACAGTGGTTTGAACTTAATGAGTATCACCTAGATATTATCACATAGATATTATATAAGTATGACCTTGACATTATATGGGTATCACCTTAGACAAAATGTATATATTTTCCAAGAAATTCAGACACCGGCCATTTTGAATTAATTATGTACAAAGTAGACCTCCATGTACAAAGTAGACCTTCATGGGTTAAAACACAAATACCGATGATTGAACATTTTGCTTGAGTGGATTTAGACCCCATTGAACCACTCATCACAACAACACAACATCTCTAGTATGTTATCATTGCTATAGACTACTATTTGACAAAGTACGTAGAAACTCAGCCATTCCTTTTCAAAAGATTAGAAAAAGGGAGTGAAAAAAGAGAAAAAATGTTTCCCCAGTCCTAAGATCTGGGCAATAGTTGCACTCGACTTAACCGCACTCATGAGATTTAAAAAGCGTTACACCTACAAAAGAGAGTGTCTGTCCATCTTAAGCTGCACAACATGGAAATATTTTACTTGACAGTGGGGACAAGCACTGTCTCTCGTGTCTTTCTTCAAGAGAGTAATTAAAACTTGTTCTTCTTCTTCTATGTAACTTGGGAGGTACTAATAAACCCAGTGGCTGGTGAAAAAGGGGTCCACATAACAGCCTGACAAGGGCAAAACTCATCTAGTAGTAATTTGTCAAATGTACTTTCCTAAACCCTGATGGAAGTTAGGTGCTTACAATACTACAACAACGACAACTGCGTCATCTGATGATGATGCGGAGCATGCCAGCCTGGGGCTCCGTGAACTGCAAATGCTCCTCCTCTAACAAATACCTCTGCACCGCGGCTGGCAGCCGCGACGGCGTGCGTGATCCTTTGGTGTGGTGCCCTGTGCCCACGCAAATGAACACCGTCTCTCGCTGCCTGGAACTCCTCACATTGTACCGCATCTGCGCTATCTCACGCTTCAGCAACGGGATTGCCTCACCCACGTGCAGCCCGTGTAGGTCTATCAGGCGTTGCCCCGGCGCGCTATTCGCATAAGCATTCGAGTTTCTGCACCATACAAACCAGTGTCATTACAAGATAAAAGAACAGACAGACAGGAAGTGTTGAGGGGATGGACGTCACCTTTGCCAGTAGATGGCCTCCCCAGCTTTATTGTGCGCAGCTTTCATTTGCTCATTGTGCCACTGCCCCTTTGCGCTCAACTCCTTGGCCAGGGCTTTGTTTCCTGTGAGGTACGCCTGCCTTGCCTGCATCCAACAATCATTTAGTAGAGCACCAGTTCCAAAGCCTCACACATCAAACAAAAGCTGTACCACTGTCGCACACAGCTAAGACATCTAACTTGCTTCGTAGATGGATCGTCTCTGAACGCACCTGATCGAAATAAGCGTTTCGGACACGCGCATGATCCCGAGCTTCTTCTCTCATATCTGCATACAAGTTTGCTGCAGCATGGACGAGGAGTCAATAAACGCCGACAACTCTGCAATGCCTGAAGTTTTTTGGTATCAAATCAAGACGAAGGAATTGTGAGAGCACTCACCAACAGAGTCGCCTGTCTCCAACCAAGCCACCGGAGCCTGGACTTCATGCACGTGAAACGGCTCCACCAACCTCTCATTGTGAGCCACCCTGGCTTCCCGAGAGAATCCAGGCCCTTGAGTTAGTCCCCGAACAGCGCCTAGAGAGAGGTCCACTCCGCCGTTCCTCTCGAACTGCAACTGCGCAGCTTGCTGCGCTGCCGCTTGCTTCCTCACAGCTGCAGCGAAATCCGGTACGGCTCTAGATTCTGATCTCCCAGAAACATCAAGCCCCGCCAGAGCGGGAAAATCCCTCGGTGAAGGAGGAGCAGGTGCAGGTGGCGCCTGGTTCTGCAGCTGCAAGACACACAATGTTCCATAGATCTCTCTTAAAAAGAACAATGTAAGAAAACAAACATCCTCTTACAGACTGAGTTCTTTGTGAAGTTACCCAAAGTTTGAAAAAGATGCTTCCTTCAACTACATCTCAATGAATCTAACGTCAGCTCCAAAGAGTGAAAGGCAACTACTGATCATGGTCGATCGCATGCTAACTCTTTCTTCGCTCTCAAAGACGGCTAAAACCTGCATTGACTAGAGTTTATCTTGCTGAATTTACAAACAACTCTAATATCTAGCATGAAGGAACGACTCCATACCTCGAGCTCCGAAAGCATGTCCACCGTGAGAGCCAAATCGCCACCATTAGCATAATAAATCTCCGCCAAGCTCTCAGAAGCGAACCCCGGAAACTCCGTGGCAAGAATCGTGATAGGGTCCACCGATTCCGTCAGATCCTCCGGAAACGTGAGATCTGAGCTGCCCCACTCGGTGAACGAAGTTCCAGTTTCGCCGATCTCATTCCAAGCACGGCTCACCTGCTGCTGCGGCTGCGGCTGCTGCTGCTGCTGCTGCTGCTGCACTGGAGACCGAAGCTCAGGCAGATACGGCCTCGGCACTCCAGACGAGGTGGAGCCCTCAAACCGAGGGCTGTACGCAGTCGGTCTCTGGTCATACGTGAACTGCTCAACGTTTCCAGTCCAATCGGGGGTGCTCGGTGCAGGCTGCTCTTCGTACTCTGTGTTAGTCTCCACGAAATCTCCAAAGTCGAAGTCCGGCATGAGATCGTCTGGAAGCTGAGCGCGGCAGAATTTGCGGTATTCGTCGTCTGAGGCGTTGGAGTTGATGGAATTCGTCCTGTTTAGCCTCGAAACTCCACCACCAGCTGCAGGTGGTTCTGGCTCAGACTGCTCCGGGGCTTTGTACGCCATGGGAACAAATTCTGCAGCGTTAGGATTGAGATTTGTGCGGCCTAAGGAGAGAGGTGGATTGCTACTAGAACCAGAAGTACTCTGCTCTCCTACATGTAGATTCGACATGCTGCCAATGAGATCTTCACCGTTGCTCATTGTGTAAGGCTCCTGGAACTCCCTCCCATTGTACCCCATCGCTGGAGCCTTCTCAACTGATGCAAGCCAATCAGACTGAGTTTTGATCCTGCACACAAATGCCCCTGCACACGCAAAAAAAACCACCTCAATTCACATGAAACCAAACCCAAACGAGTAGCGCTGGAAACGAACACAAAAACATCACCTCTCACGATCCCATTCACATGAAGCCCTACAATTCACATGAAGCCCTTGATTGTTCCAAATTCAACCAAACCCAAACGACTAACTCTGCAAACTAACACAAACACATCACCTCTCACAATCCCATTCACATGAAGCCCTACAATTCACATGAAGCCGTAGAATTCACAACAATTGCTAAAGATCAAGCCAAACCTAAACAACAACCCCTGCAAAATCAACCACTCACAACCTGAAGCTGTAGGATTCGCAACAATGGTTCCAAACCCAAATAAGTACGCGTGCAGACCATCAGAGAAACGAAAAACCTCCCACAATGAAGCCCTAGAATTCACAACAATCCAAACCCAAGACGAAAAAACGCACCCAACATGACCCAAAAATCGCAACCCAAACCACCGAAAACCCTAACCAACATCACCCACCTGAAGTGCTACAACCATAAGAAAACACGCCAAGTCCAAAAAAAGGCACCCCAAACCCTAATTAAAGCCCGAATTCCTTGAAGCCAAGGGTAGAGAGAGAGAGGGAGAGCTTCTCCCCTTCCTAGCAAGCGATTCTAATTCCACACCTTCGCCTACCCAACTTGCATTGATCCGACAAGATACTAGCCTGACTTGGACATGGTTGGTACCTTATCTGATGGTCGCAACCTGCCTAGCCTCGCTCTCTCGCTCTCTGTCAGCTTATCTCCATAGCAGCAACGCACGCCGCGACGGAGGCGATGGGTGGAGCGCAAGTGGATTCACTCAATTGCTGTCGTTGTGCTGCCTTGGCGAGCGCGGAGACGATTGCTTCGCTTGCTGGTGGGATTGTCTGGGCCCAAGTCTCCAGCGTGTGTGGGCCTCGGCTGCTCCCCTCGGGAACCCCGGGAACGCGGTGCCTCACTTCGGGAACGTCTACTTTCCTCCTGGGAACATGTTCTTTCCTCGTGGGAACGTGGAGTTCGAGGATGGGAACTTGGTTGGGAACAGAGACCTTTTGGTCCACATTTGGGGCCGTTCTAGAGGCGACGCAAACCTTTTGCTTGTGTGGGAGTTTTGATGTCGTCATTCTTTGGAGAAGAAGAAGAAGAACTTCCGTCTCCGGTGTGAATAAAGTGTCTATTTATTCCACCACTAAGTTTATGTCCACAAATTTAACCCCTAAGATTCCAAGGCAGTTTTACACCAAAAACACTTCAAAATTAATGGATTCTAGTGCAATGAATAAAGAAGGTAACAAAAACTTTGATTTTTAGTTCTGACCGTAGGATCTCAATAAAGGCTTATTCAGTAATACATGTTCAAAATTTCATAAACTTTGACCGCACGGATTGAAAGATTATAGTGTTTGAAGTCAAGCAAATGGTTCATTTTCTTCCCTGCGTTTAGTGGATCAGCAGACTTTGACTTCAGTTGGTGTCAAAAAATTTCACTACACAAGGTCTAAATCTATTACCATCTTGTTAAGCATGATGTTAGCTCCTTACACACCAATTTTTAGAGGTAGAGACGGGGTGTAGCATATTCAAAACAAGTGTGCAAGGAGTGGAGGCTCGAAGTTTGTTAATTCACACTTTAATTTTTTTTGAACTTAATATGTTTTTCATTGATAATCCGAATGGTTAATAAGAAGGTTTACATTACATATTGTTGTGGAAAAAATAAAAAGTGAAAAATATGAAGATCTCTAGGTTTTATGTGGAAAAGAAGAAGTTTTTTTGGTACCTTTCCCGACAATGAGTGAGAATGTGTGAAAATGTTTGACTTGGGTTGGTATGCTATTTTTCACTAAAGACAAGAACTTTTTTTTGACAACATGAAGGAAAATAATATTACTTGCGAGTACTGAAAATCTCACATTCAATAGAGTGTCCTATCAAAAGTTTTTGGAGGTGCCCGAGGTGCCTGCCCTCCCCATTTAAAATTCAAAACCCTATAACTTTTTCATCAAATGTCCAATTTAGGAAAAAATTGTTTTCCCACTGAGCTTTTGGTAATGTCTTTCTATAGTAAAAATTTCAAAGTGGAATGTTGGAAATTGACACCATAGGAACCTGACCGAACTTTCAAAAAGCCCTTTTTGGACACTTGGTCCTTTAGGGGTTAATGGTATAGATTTAGTTTTTTTTAGTTTAGAATAGACATTTTGAAAAGCTTCATTGTTTTTGTTTTTGTTTTTTTTTTTTTTGGTTGTGGAAAAAAGGAAATAGGAAAAAAAAGGGAAAAAAATTAAGCGCTTGAAACATCTAAAGCTAGACTTTGGGGTAGTTGGGTATAATAGTGTAGAATTGGATAATGGTGTTGTAGTGTTGAACAATACAGTTTTTTTGAGGTGGGTACAAGTTAAGGAAAGTTCTTAGTAGCCCTTGATATTTTGAATTAAAATGTGTATAGAAATTAAGGATTTTCTTTAGATTTCTTATTTTTTTGTCCTCTAATAGAGAAAGGTATGATGATTTCATCTACCATACGGATTTTGGATCCAATTGTTACTTGTTTAGATAAAAATATTAGATTTCTTTTTCAGGAGATGGTTGCATTTTATATCCCTAAACATTGCACAAATGTTTTTCTTATCCTGAACCTCTTCATCACATGTGGCTTTTGGCTTGCCATCACCTAGAAAACATAGTATTATAATATTTATGCAATATGTAGTTGAAAATCATGCCATTATGTTGAGTCAAAGTACGTTGACCCTACTTGCACATGTTAGATGCTCATGTTAGTGAAAAATCATATTGCATTCTTCAAATGCATGTATCTTACAATTTGCTTGGTCAAAGTTCATGAAAAAATTTAGTGTCTTCTTGAAGTACTAAAAATTCAAGATGCTACAATGAATGAGAAAACAATGAAGATCTCTATTTTTTATGACAAAATTAAATTTGTTTTTTGCACTTTGCCTAAAAAGGTGAGAAAACGTTCACTAGTCTTGGATTGAGAGTCTCACACTGTAAAAGGTTATTTTTAAAATATTGTTATTTACTTGTATTAAATATATGGTAAGTGATAGAAGTTTTGAAGTTGCCCAAAGTGCCCACCTTTGACAATCTTTAAAGAAATGGCATAATTTTTTTTGTTATAGGTCAAATGAGAATATAAATTATACTCCCAGGTAGCTCTTATCTTCTTGCATCTTTGTACAAAATTTAATGTATTTGAAATATATGGAAACATGCTCGAGATTTACAAAAGCCCACCTCAAGTATTTTGGTCTCTAAGGGTTAATTCTCTAAGGCCAATGAATTTTTCTCGCTTGTTAGAATCTACAAATGTTCTAGATCATACAAAGTGACATCCATGCACCTACAAATGTTCTAGATCATACAAATTGACATCCATGCACCAGGTATATTTCAGCACAAAAAACCTACGAACTCATTTAACAAAAATCATTGTCGTGGCGATGGTCTCAATAGATGCCCATCTTCCTCCACCTCTAAGTCATGGTCTATGTTTTCCTTTGAGGTGGCCTGTAGCGCTTGCTACAAAGGTTCTTGTGCCAAAACAACCCATATATGGTCAATTGGCCTTAACCCTTTAAGGCCGATGAGCTTTTATGGCTTGTGAGGATCTACGAGTGTTCTAGATCATGCAAAATGGCATCTACACAGTGGTTACATTTCAGAACAAAAATCTATGAACTCATTTCACAAAAATCACTGTAGCTCGTCGATGCTTGCACCAATTGCGGTGACGATGGTCTCAAAAGATGCCCACCTTCCTCCACCTCTAAGTCATGGTCAACTTTTTTCCTTTTTCTTTTTTTTCTGGACACAAATGAAAAAGAATTCATTGCAAAAAGGTTAAAAGCACATACAAGGACACCCCACCAGGATCGGCGAGGGCCAGAAAGGGCCGACATAGGCCCAAGGGCACAAACACAAAAACAAAAACAAAAACAAAAACAAAAAAAGAGTAAACTACGTAACGCTACTGTCTCTAAAGCTAGGATCGGTGATGTTCCACTGGGGGCAGTCGCTGACCCACTGACCAATCACCGAATTGCTACACCAAGACTCCTTCAAGGCAACAGAGCTTTTTTCCTTTGAGGTGACCTCTAGCGTCTTCTAAAAAGGTTTTTGTCCAGAATCAACCCATATATGGTCGATCGGCCTTAACCCCTAAGGTACCAAGACAGTTTTACACCAAAAACACTTCAAAATTAATGGATTCTAGTGCAATGAATAAAGAAGGTAACAAAAACTTTTATTTTTAGTTCTGACCGTAGGATCTCAATAAAGGCTTATTGAGTAATACATGTGCAAAATTTCATAATCTTTGACCGCACGGATTGAAAAGATTATAGTGTTTGAAGTCAAGCAAATGGTTCATTTTCTTCCCTGTGTTTAGTGGATCAGCAGACTTTGACTTCAGTTGGTGTCAAAAAATTTCACTACACAAGGTCTAAATCTATTACCATCTTGATAAGCATGATGTTAGCTCCTTACACACCAATTTTTAGAGGTAGAGACGGGGTGTAGCATATTCAAAACAAGTGTGCAAGGAGTGGAGGCTCGAAATTTGTTAATTCACACTTTAATTTTTTTGAACTTGATATGTTTTCGATTGATAATCCGAATGGTTAATAAGAAGGTTTACATTACATATTGTTGTGGAAAAAATAAAAAGTGAAAAATATGAAGATCTCTAGGTTTTATGTGGAAAAGAAGAAGTTTTTTTGGTACCTTGCCCGACAATGAGTGACAATGTGTGAAAATGTTTGACTTGGGTTGGTATGCTATTTTTCACTAAAGACAAGAACTTTTTTTTGACAACATGAAGGAAAATAATATTACTTGCGAGTACTGAAAATCTCACATTCAATAGAGTGTCCTATCAAAAGTTTTTGGAGGTGCCCGAGGTGCCTGCCCTCCCCATTTAAAATTCAAAACCCTATAACTTTTTCATCAAATGTCCAATTTAGGAAAAAATTGTTTTCCCACTGAGCTTTTGGTAATGTCTTTCTGTAGTAAAAATTTCAAAGTGGAATGTTGGAAATTGACACCATAGGAACCTGACCGAATTTTCAAAAAGCCCTTTTTGGACACTTGGTCCTTAGAGGTTAAAAGGTTAAAGGGTTAAAAAGGCAAGTCAGAGTCCTTTAGGGGTTGTGTCACTAGGACCTAAATAGCACACACTCCCTTAATTGCCTCCAAGAGGAGGCAGACGGTCTACACATTCTAATCAAAGTTACATGGTATGTTCTTGCAGGATATTCTACTCTTGTACAACGTGAGACGTCTGAGTCAGTTGATATTTTGTAAGACATCACTTTCAAAAGCAGTGACAGCCTCGGTTTCTGTTCCCAAGGTGTTCATAACTGGTTCCGGAATATCTTAAGCTCGAGAAAGGGCGTGCATGAATGGGACGTTTGATTAGAACTGGCACATGATGGCTCGGAAAAGCGGCGTTGCACACGAACAAGTCGATCACAACCACTGTAGTGACATCACTATTTGAAAGAAGTTATTGTCTCTTGCAGTTGCCACAGAAACAGAAACTAGTAACTAAAATTGACATAGAGTAACAACAAAAAGAAACATTATTAAGAAAGCAAAACCTGCACACACATCTTATTCAAGTAACTTAAAAATCGGAGTTACACGCTTTAACAGATCAGCAGCAGATGCTAAGGAGCAAATCCTGTGATTCAGATCTGATCGTAAAAACCTCAATATGTACAGCTAAACATGAACTCCATTAAATGCCTCTGTGATCCGAAATTCTTACTTTACACTCAACCGAGTCAGGTCCATGTAGTGGCTCAGGCATGAGCAGGAGCGAAGATTCCGTCCTTGTTCCAAGGCCGCACCTCATAAGCCTTCCCCACCACGCTGCGCTGCTTTATGATGCTCCCATTGGCTCCTCTGTATTCCGGGAAATAGTCCAGGAACTGCTTTTCTCCAAGAGTGTTCACCCCATTGAACAAAAACTCATCTATATACCTCTGCAGAAGAGAAGCATAAATGGGTTGATAGGTGTGAGAAAAAGAAAGTGAGGATTTTAATGGCGGCAAAAACTAGGTTCTCTGTAAAGATATACTAAGATACAGTAAGCATGAAGCATTAATCTCGTGGTAAAATAATATGACATGCAATTCTCCCGTAACTACTCTTTACTGTTCAACAAGGGTAGTAGTTATGGAAGAACTTCATGTTTTCTCATTCGTAAGTTTGTGCTCCCCCAAGCCAAGTGAGAACCAGTTGGTACCAACCTGGTGCTGGTAAAACAGATGGAGAATGAGTTCCTAAACCCTAAACCATAAACTCTGAACGGTTGCAGTGGAGCTTACCTCGCAAAGTTCCTCCCCATAAAGACGCATCAATATATACCTTCCTGGATCCTGCATCTCCGGGGAAAAAAGGAGTATTCAGGAACAAGACATCCAAGTTGGAAACAGGATCATTTCAGTTTTTGCTTCAAATTTCAGTTTTATGATTGCTAAAGGTGAACGGACACACCTTTGTAGCACGCCACATCAAGTACCGATGATGCGACTCTGTGTTGGCAGCAACCTCATCTGCGTCTTGGGTTGGTTTTGCTTCCTCCGCCATGTCTAGCCAAGCCTGTTAAAACAACGGGTGTAAGAGAATGAGAACTGATAAAAAAATATGCAGTATAAAACACAAACACCAAAAACTGGCTTCTGACTGTAAGGTGATTTGATTGCCCTTGTGTCATGTCTTTTACATTAATTGACCAGACCTAATGCTATCAATCTTTAACTAAGACTTCAACTACATATATAGAAGGGGACTTACAGCAAGGTAGTCTTTGAAAGCAGAGAACACTGTCTCCTGAAATTCTTCACGACTCCCTGGCCTTGTCCATAGCACAATAGGTGAAAAGAATTGTATCGATTCTGAGGTAAGTTTGTCGCCCCATGGTAGCACCTGCGACGCCAACGACGAGAACTGTCAACTTCAATTCTTCTGTGATGTGTGGCGAAAAAAATGTTACTACCAAAATAGGGGTCTAACATACATCTCCGTTAATCACGAAAACTTTGTCGCTCAGACATACTCATCTTTTCACTTTTTCGAACCATGATTTTACATCTCGCTCTTACCTCTGCATACTTGTTACCCATTGATAACAAAGGAGCAAAATACTTGTCTTTGTAGTCTGGCCTTTGCTCAGTATTGTATAAAGGGTTCAAGTCCCTGCGCACACAAACAGGAATTGCACTAGATTAGTTAAACCCTAATCGGACAAAAGCCTAGACATCAGCAACAAATTTGACAGTCAGACACATCTGTGTGCGCGAGAGCTTCCAAGTAAACACGAGGAAATGTGATAGCACCATAATAATCCTATAGAGAATCCTATTTTATCAGTTGCGTATATCCAGGTACTTACAGAACCACGATGTTCATCCTGGGAGTCGAGAAAAAATCCGCACAGAAGATGGGCAGGTCAAACTCAGGCCGAGCACAGATGGCAACATTCAACACCTGCGCAACTATCCATAAACTTCCTCAGAAGAAATACGGAAATACAACCGAGACACAAAGACAAACAACCGACCTACTCGGGAGTGCAAAACGTAATCATGTAGAAAATGAACCTGCTTAAGCTACCTGCATGTTGTCGCCGCCATTTATCGTGGCACATCGAAAAAGACGAAGCTTCTCCGACTCAAACGCCACATTCCTGATAACCGACTGCCCATCCGTCGCCACCATATCCCGAAACTCATCCTGCCACAACGACCGTCACATGTCAGAATTCCCTACAAGCAGCACAAACCCTAAACAGCACAAATGTCGTATTCCCGGCACCGATTCCCGAACAAAGAACATATTCTTATTATTCAAATAATATTATCGTAGCTGCACTATATCCTCAACACCTGAAGTTTCTTATGCGCCAAAAACCAAAACAGCCCCTCGTCAAGGCAAGGTGGAATTTGCAAACTCAGAACATGTCTAGGCACCTCTAGCCGCAAGATCTTGTACCAGAATTGTATGTCTACGTGCTTGCGAGATCGTAACATTCAAAGTGGCGAGATCATAACATGCAAAAGTACAAAACGGATTTCAAGGAACAATAGGAGTTAATCCAAATCCGTGATCCGCCTCTCATCTCTGTGGTAAGAAAGATAAACCCTAGGGTTTCACTGCCTTGACACTCGTAACCACACCACAGGCGTCAGGTTCAGAAAATTTCTACCTGGCAGGGAAGAGGCGCCACATCTTCACGCTGCGCCACGGCCTCCACAGCGTACTCCAAATACTTATCAAACAATCCTTCCGAATCCAACGCCTTCTCCTTCCCTTTGGTCACAACGCCTCTCCCCCTTGCGCTCACAACGAAGCGCACCTGACGTCCACCGCTGATCCAACCTCTCAAACTCTCCGGCTTTGCAACCCCGACATCTCTCCCTTGACCACTCCACGAGCTCCCAAGGCGGCCACCGAGTTCCTTCACAAGCACACATTGCGAGCTCACGAGCGCCATCGCTCTTCCCTTAACCGACGCTCAAACTCACAAAAACCAAGTCGTTTCCGAAGAGAAAATTTCCGCGGCGCACGCACACCATCAACGAGAGTGAAGAAACATAGAAACTCATGAACGCAATTTGCACAAGTTGGTGAGTCTAGGATGGGCTTCGCAATAGCTTCCCATGCTGTGCAAGGTGCAAGACGACAACGTAAACCCGTTACATCGCTCCTAAAGCCAGCTTTGTGTTAGAAATCTACAGCAACAGTAGATAGTGACGGTTTTGGGTATAGTGACGGGTTTTGGTTTAGCTATTTCAGGAAACTGGAACACTTGGATGCTTTTTGCGAGCGGCGGTGATTTATCATCCAAAAGATGACTTCTGTCAGCGGCGTGTTGGAGATTTGGATGATGTTATTTTGGATGACGACTGTGGATTCTTTGTTTGTGGAATGAACGCCTCTTCTAAAACCGTGGTGTCTACGACCGTGGATTCCTTATTTCTATGACCGTGGAGAGGTGCCTTCTTGAGCTTCTTGATGGGAGAGCTCGTTTTCTGAGCATCTTTGCAAGTATTTCAATTCTTAAGCGATCGTTGTATTCGTGACTGCGATGATGGAGCGCGAGACATGCGTGCAGCGGCAGCAGACGGCAGCGGGAGGCGTCATCAGCTTCCTGAGATTTTCTGCGGTGGACAATGGTGATGGAGCGCGCTCAACAACTGTTTTCTCAGTAGCTTATCGCTTTCTATTAATGGCGGAAGAATGCGCAGTTTGAGATTTGAGTCACACTAGCCAACGGTAGAACTCTTGAGCTTCGTTGTTAGCCTCTTTCTCAATGCCGTGTCTGCAATGGCGGAAGACGAGTTAATATGTAGACGGCGGAAGCAGATGTACAATCCGGAATTTGAACGTCAATCGTCACGGTTGGATGGCAATGGAACGTCTTTGTTAACCGTTTCCGTTGTGTTTTATGCTTTCCTCTTCTGTGTTTGCCAGTTCTTGACGCGTATTTTGATATAATCTATGAATTCCAGGGATGTTTCTGCGAGTTCAATTGGACTTAGTTCAGCTCCGGCATTCGGACTTGCTCTTCTGATTCTTGGAGTATGACGAGTTAGGTACACGGCGGGAGCAGACGTGCGAGAAGAAATCGTCAGCTGTAGGCTTCATTTGGTTGGAAGGTAATGGAGTGTCTTTGTCAATTGGTTCAGTTATGTTTCTGATTCCATCTTCCAGGTCCGCTGCGTTTTGATAAGAACCGTTCAGTTTCAGAGATCATTGAGCGAGTTTCTTTTGCGTTTAGGCTGCGTTCAGTCTTGGCGTTTGGTTCATCCTTACTCGCTCTCTTCTGATTTCCCTACCCCGGCTGTGACTTCACTCAAAAATGTTCATTCTTCGTCGGTTTCTTGTGCATTTGAGAGCACCTGAGGTTGTTGAGCATACCATGCATTCAAGCGGGTCCGTCTATCTGATGTTTTCAATTGTTTGATGCTTTTGCATTGCTTTGGATAGTGCATTGAATCGTCTGTGCATCGCTTTCAGCTCTTTAGATGAAGAGAACTTAGTCTAGGTTAGTAGCTCCCAAGGTTTTCTCATATTGATGTGAGATGAAGTTCTTCTCTTGATTTGATGTTCTTTTGGTTGTTAAATTTACTTGATAATTCCGTGGAAGCGACTACTGTTGACTCACTTGGTTTTATGTTTGTTGCCAGAATCATGTCAAAGCTGGACTGAAATTGGATTAGAGATGGAAGACAACGAAGCAGCAAACTCATGGAAAGAAATGTTCTATGAGGCACTATCCAGTATGAAAGCCCTCGAGAAGGAGATCGTACTCAAAGACGGGGAGATTGAGTCACTATTAAGGCGAATCAGGGTTTCAGAAACAGGACAGGTGATTCCGCCTGCTTCATCAATATCTAAAGAAAGGCTTATAGACGAGGTGAAAGACTTGAAAGGTGAGGTAAATGAACTGCAGGAACTCGCTCACACCTTGACTTCGAAGCTGATAACAACGGAAACTTGCTTGCAACAAAGCCTCGACCGAAATATAAAGCTGGAGGTAAGTCGTGACACATTTCTATTCAGCTTAATGACTTCGGAAGCGTTAGGATTGGCTAGTCTGAGCTGGTAAAATTGGAAAGCTGGAAAGTATTTTTGTCTGTCATGCGGTCTGTTCCTGTCTGAAATTCTCTGCACGACAGTCATTACACAATTGGCGTTTGGGGTTATGATTTTATTGTGTAAGCAATTTCCTTGTTCTGGTGCTTTATAAGCTTTCTGTTCAGCCCATTAATGAACTGTTTCGATTAATCCAATCTGCCCAACATGTAGGACGAGAAAAACATTGAGAGAGAACAGCAAGGAGTGCTGAACGCTGCTTTTGAGGGATTGAAGGCTGAGGTGGAGGCTGTTCTAACTGCAACGGAGTCTTTCAAAGCAGAAGCTGTCCACAGCATGCAAGCATTGACAACCGATGTGCGAAGGTATCAAGTAAGCTTCACAGACCTTTTCAAGTACGTTACTTACTCATTAAGACTTTCTGTTAGTGAAGGCATTTTATTTTGTTGGTTTAGAAAGCTGTCATTCGTGAGATCGACACAGAAACATACCCATGATGTATAGGTTTTGTCTGCTTCAAGAAATGTCACTCACATCCAGATGCGAGTCGCTACTTGTCTGGTTGAACTGATACGTTTATATTTACTTACTGGGAACGTAGGCAGCATCCGAACAGAAAATACAGAGTCTTAGACATAAAGTGGAGAAAATGGAGGATCTTCAGGGTGTACAAAAGGGCGTGCTGAAAACGATCGCTGAGGAACAGGAGGTTTTGCGTTTGATCTGTAATACAAGAGCAGCCATGCAGCAAAACACCGCAGCTTCTCTGCAACATTTGGCAAAACTGGAGCAGTTTTGCGGAAAAACAATTCAGCAGGCATTGTCTATGGTTGACTCTGCAAGGACGAAGATGCTGCATAATAGCCAACAGGTTCAACATTCTGTCGGCCATTCTCAATGATCGCAGAAACTGCTGTTATTGGTTAAAACTGTGATGCATAAACAGATAGCAAAACATAGGGTATATCTCAAACCATTAAATTTCAGCGCCATATGGTAGTATCCATATGTTTCTAAGATGTTGAAGGCATGCTGCCCATTAGATGCCCGAAATGATGGTGCAACTCGAGGCGATGGTTACGAAGCACAAGAGAGACCTCAGTCAAGCAGAAAAGAATCTGTTGGAATGTCTGACTTCGCAAACAAGTTTAAGAGGGCTTCCAGATGAAGACAGTAATGTTGAAAATTTAGAGCACGGTTTACCTGATTGTAATCAAGTCCATCTCAAGACACCAATAAGAAGATACTCAGCCACTCGCGTCGAGGTGGAGGAAACGTCTACCACAGGTCGTACTTCTGCTAAAGAGGTGCGAAATTCAACCTCTGACCATATCTAGTCCGGGTTTATGCCATGCCTAGCAACATGAAGCACCTTTGTGCACAATGGTTCAGGAAACAAAAATTTGCTGTACTTGTAGAAAGATATGATCAATGATCATTGTGGTAGCTTTCATCCAAGGACGAGCGAGTCCCAACCGAGCTAACACAATATGATTTTTTAATATTTAGTGTGTCATTGATGCCCTTAGATTCACAAGCAATCAAATATGAACCAATCTCTAACGAAGCATTCGAAACGGAAGCTGGATACTTCGAAACAACTTCAGAACTTCGAAGTCTTACGAGATGTGGTTGCGAGACGGTCTCCACAACCACTTCCTACCCATCAAGAGAGGGCTGAGGTACTCTCCCAGGTATCCTTGACTTGTTCCAGACAGCCATATCAGAGCTCTACCATTGTCTTACTAAATTTTATCAACCTGGTCATGGATGCAGCTTCTTCTAACCACTATCTCATACACGAAGGGCTCTGTGACAAGTACTTACGAAATCTGGTCTCTGATCATGCAGGGCCATTGAGAATGAGCTCAAATAGCAGCTGTCCCGCTGGTGGCACAGCCAAGTCGAAGACCCCTCAATGTAAGAACTGATTTGCCACTAAAACATAACCACATTCAACCTTATACTTTAATTACAAGCTCACATTTGGAACGAATACACATCAATTCGGTATAAACCTGGTGAGGATTCTTATTAGATAATATAACCATTTACATCATAAACCGTGATGCGACAAAGATGAAAAAAATAACACCATGCTCTTACAAAGAATGAGGCAGTGTCCAACAGCTGACTGCAAGAACTGTGATTTGCATTATGTAGTATGATGAAAAAGAAAGTTCGGTAGTCGCCAAAATTCTGTTTCCCATGGAAACATTCACGAATGCTATCTACTTTACATAGGTAACCTAGACACAAGCGTATGTAAACAATCCATTTGAGTGGGGGCTAAACTGTTACATGGTACATATGGTTCTAACACTAAAATTTCTATTTGTCATTCTCATCGTATGATGCATGGCCCTAGAAGACGGTGGAAACAACAGCATCTATATTGACGTCTACTACCGGTGTCCCACCAGGTTTTCTCCTATCTGGGCCACGGTGGACTTTGATGTCCAGTGGCCGAGGTCCTATTGACTCATGGTCTACAGGTGCGTCATTGGCTTCACATACCTTCAGCACTGCGTCGTAGACAAAGGATGGTATTTGTAGTTCCAGATCCCGCATTCTGATGTAAGACGAAGTCGCAAGTTGCCATTCGTTCGCCCTTGATAGAGCTCCAATTATCTGCGAAAGAAAGGCAACATGTCCAAGTTCAAAAAGTTTGCTCTCTCCCATCTTCAGCAATAGAGTTATTTGCATAGTCACCCAGAGTTTCTGTAAAATAGCCCCCTGTTTGTACTTGTCATTCGTTCACTCTAAATAGTCATAAGATCAAAAGAAGAACTAGGGTTTAGAGCTTAGGGATTAAAGAGGTAGAATTATTATTACCTGAGAATAAGTGATACTATCTGGTTGGACGCAATTAACCTCCATCTGCTGCAACCACTTGACAGCACCGAGTCCATCGCTAGCTCGTGCACAAGCTGTGATCATGGCGTTATAAGTCACAACAGTGGGCACCATCCCGTCACGTTGCATCTCGTGAAACAAATCGACAGCCTTGGTGTAGTTGCCTGCCTTTCCTCGCACCGTGATCATGGTCGTGTACGCATATTCGTTCGGCTTCATACCGACCTTCAGCATGTGTTCCCACACCTGGTGACATCAAATGGATAAGAGGCTTCTCTTCTTACATGTACGGTGGACAAACTTGGAGAAGAGACATGAGAGAATGTGTACCTGCTCCGCCTTGTCAGTTAGGTTGCCCTTCTCAAGAGCGCTTAACAACGCGCCATACGACAGGATGCCGGGCTTCTGGCCACACGCAGTCATCCTCTGGAACACCTCGATGGCGGACGCGGGCTCATGCGCCCTGGCACACGCAATCAACGCGGCGTTCCAGGCGAACGAGTCCGGCTCAATGCCCTTCTCCTGCATCTTGTGCAGCAGCTGCAGCGCCCACTTCCAGATGCCGCGCTTGCTGGCAGACCCGAGCAGGACCTGGAAATGCGAGAGCAGCAGGCGGTGCGTGGTCTCGTCCGGAGGCGGCCCCACGCTCATCATGTTCTCGTACACCTCCAGAGCCGCCCACCAGCGCTTGCCTCGCCCTAGAACCCTGATAATGTGATTGCACAGCGAGACGTTGAGGTAAAACCCCTGCGCGCGCATGTGGAAGTACAGGAACTTCACGAGGTAGTGGTCGATCTCGCGTTGGCCGCACGCGCGGACCAGGTCGCGGCACATCTTCTCCGTGAATTTCACCGTGTCCTGCATCCGGGAGAAGAGCTCGCTGAGGGAGCCGATCGTGCTCGCGTCGCTGCTCAGCCATGCCCAGACGCGCCGGTAGCACAGCTGGGTCACGAACGCCGCGAGCTCCTGCTTCTGCGCCTTCTCGCGGGTCTTCTCCGGGCGCGGGAGCTCCTGGTGCTGCAGGTCGCGGTAGAGCTCCAGGACGCGCTCGCAGTTGCCGCCGCTCCGAGCGAGCACCTGGATCATGGTGCGGAACGTGAAGAGGTCGGGGACCATGCCTGCCAGGCGCAGATCCTCGTACACCTTGAGCGCCTCCTCGGGGCGGCCCTGCTGGTCGTACATGCTGATGACCGTGTTGCAGGTGACGATGTCGGAGGCGACGCCGCGGCGACGCATCTCCTCCAGGATTTCCACGGCGAGGTCGTAGCAGCGGTTCGACTTGAGCACGCCCAGGAGCGCGTTGTAGGTGTAGACGTTCGGGTGGAGGTCCGGGTGCGCGTGTTGCAGGTAGCGCAGGAGCGCCACGGCCGCGCGCGGCTTCTTCTCCATGCCTAGCTTTTGGATCACGGACGTAAAGATGGACAGCGGGAACGTCAGGTCGCACAGCACAGCGGCGACGGCATGCTCCGTCTGTGCGCCCCGGAGCGCCCAGGTCAGCGCGCGCACCGCGGGCGTCGAGTCGCGATCACCATCCCTGCGCGTCTCGGTTTCTTCCTGGATGCGCCGCACCAAAGAATCCTTCGTTTTCGTGCTCGCCTGGTATCTCCTCTCGCTGTTGCTCGCCTGGTGTCCTCTTCCATCGTTCACCTGGTGTTTCCTCTCCTCGCTCACCTGGTGTCTGCTAGCCTCGCTCGCTTGGTGTCTGGTCTCCTCGCTCTCGAATGCAACTGCGCCCGTCCTGGACACCGACATAGCCTTGGGGACATGGCAGCTCCTCAACCCTAGCACCTGCGGCCCCCTCTCCTCGCTCTCATACGACACTGCGGCCCTCCTGGACACCGAGCAGCTGCTGCAGTTGGGAAACCCTACAATTTGCTGCAACCTGGGCGTGGAATTCAGGGAAGACCAGACGGAGGCGGCCAAGTGGGGAGCGCACGATGCCATAGCGTTGGAAGCTCGTGCTGCTCCACTCTCGCAATTCGCTTGCAATCACGACGTACGCAGCCTCGGACATTGGAGTGTGTCGTCGTCGTCGCCGTCCATCGATCGGAGAGGTTGAGCGGCACCGCTCTTGTGGGCTTGGGCAAGTGCTAGCTTTGGAAAAGATGATTTTCTACAAGGTCATGGAAAGAATTCGTGTGCAGGTCACGGTGTGTATCGAGTCACAAGATAATGTACCTCAGTTAGCAAGTCGTCACGGGCATCGTCACTTCATTTGCTGGTAGTGCGGTTTATCTGAATGCGGGATCACGTTCAGGTAAGATAACCCAAAACCCATCGGCGACCCAATACCGCTTCTTTCTATATCCTTCCCTTCCTAGATTTCAAGATAGAAATGTAGCCGCTCATCACACCATTTATAAAATCAGTGGTCACTTTCCACAGGCAGGTTCAAAATGATTTGGAAAAAATGGGTATCATCTACAGAAGAAGACGAAGAACGTCGGTCCTCAGAGGGAGCCCGATGTGAATGAAGAAGAAGAAGAAGAAGAACGCCGGTGTCCGGAGGGAGCCTGGTGTGAATGAACTGTCTGTTCATTCCACTCCTAAGACCATGCCCACCATACAAGGAATTAGTAGTATGGAACTACTAAGTATCATCTACACATTACATGGCTATTGTCTATACATTACACAACCTCGGCATTTCATGGATATCATCTCAACCAATATCTTATTTTCCATAAATTTTAGACATTCATCAGTAGAGTTTTCTTGAAACTAAATTGGGTGAATAGCGTGAAATTAATCGTGTATCCAAGGTTTGATGGATTCTCCTCAAAGTACGAGCCAGGAATTGTAGGAGGCCAAAGTTAGGACGTCAAAGATTGGTCTCCCTTTATTAGAGTAGCCCAGAAGATAATCTTTTGGAAGATGAGCTAGCCCATGCCTACATGCATGTGTATGTGGATGTGGAGGTGGCCAAGGTTGAAAAGTAAAACCTAAATTAACTAGTAGGGAGTTCAAGGTCAAGTTTAAAGGGTGATGGATGGCACCATGGGTCCAATCTATTCTGAAGTTGAAGAATTGCAAGGTTCTAGTTTAGGTGAGGGATATGTGATGTGAGGATGTGAGATATGAGTTTATTAGGTGTGAGTTGTGCATGTGATGTGAGAGGTGAGTGACGTGTAATGCGAGAGATGTGTGAGGTGTGATGCAAGAGATGTGTGACATGTGATGCAAGAAATGTGTGACATATAATGCGAGCTTGGATTTGTGATATGAGGATGTATGATGCTAGGAATGTGAGGGATGTGCGTTGTGAGTTTAGCAAGACATATATCCTAGGATTAAAGTTTAACCAAGATTTTTTTAACTATCGTATGTAGGGGTCACTTTGATACATAATAAATTGAGAATGGAGGATGTCCAATTTTTTGGAAAAAGCCCCAAAAATTAGTCTAGGTGGTATCCATGTGATGCCAAGGTCATACATGTATAATACATATAAAATGAGTGATATCCATGTAATGCCTAGGTGATATCCATTGTGTCCGAATTGCTATGAACTCACAAAATAATCAAAATAATCAATTCTACAGAGAGTGTTGACTAGTGGCAATGTTACACAGTAACATCTTTCATATTTGAATGCGATTCCATACACATAGTATATTGTGGTCATAAATAGGTCACAAATAGGCCGTTTTGACATATAAGTCTTTACTTGGCGGAGGAGATGGGATTTAATTGAATGTTGTAAGGACTTAAAATAGGGGATGTGGGATGGAAGGTGTATTTCCTGTAGGAAGAGGAAGTAGGGGGTTAAATTAAAGGATGATGGAAGATAGATGTAGTTTTTTGGACGATGTTTGAGGAGATAGAAATTTCAAAGGAAGTTCAAATTTGTTCAATAAAACTAAATACTTATTTATCATGGAGAATTCATTTGTTTATCTTTCTTTTTTAACAAAGTTAAGAGATTAGAGTCAAAAACAAATTGGCATCTTTAAGCGACTTGGGCGCTTTGGAGTTGTCAGAAACATCTTCAAGTACCAATGACAATGGATAAGACGAGATCGAAGAAGAAGCTGAGATGTTGTTCCATATGGCGGGCGCGACTTCCAGTTTTGTTGAACTTCTTAACTACAACAAATGGCATCCGGGAAGCACAATATCTGTCAACTATGACAAAAGTGTTCGAGACACATTGTCATCCATGCGTGCTATACCAAGTCTTTTAAAGATGAATACCAATTTTTCCATTGATGAATTCAATGAGCTTTGTGCTCTTGTTGCCACTTTTATCCAAGCACACGCATGTGTTACAGGCAAGGGTCACATTCTACGTGGACGACCTATGAAGTTGAAT
Source organism: Bryoerythrophyllum caledonicum (assembly GCA_963971425.1). Taxonomy (NCBI): domain Eukaryota; kingdom Viridiplantae; phylum Streptophyta; class Bryopsida; order Pottiales; family Pottiaceae; genus Bryoerythrophyllum; species Bryoerythrophyllum caledonicum. Next base: position 20,417,760 of record OZ020517.1, read on the forward strand.
CTTGAGCAGCGCCTTGTGAATTTCTTATTGTACTTGAAGCACGATACTATTTATGCCTTGGATACATACACATGGAACTAGTTTACAACATTTGTCAATGACGACGCAATTCTCATTGAATCGTGCATTAATGAAGCTCTACATGACGAGATTCGATAGCCAAATGCACAAGAAAGAGTATAAGTGGGGCAACACTTGACTAAATTTCATGGATGCATCGTCATTATTGATGGAACCTTGATTAGGATTAGGCCGCCTTGGCATGACAAAAATTGTGGTCGATATTATAATGGCGAATTTTTTTTGTTTAAACAATATAATGGTTGTGGACCATCAGGGCCTATTTTTCTATGTAGATGGTGGCTATCCAGAGGCATACTATGATATCAATTGTTGGTGATGCTCAAAATTGAGTAAAAACTGGCGTTAGTTTTTCACTCATACTAATGATTATTTTTAGTATCTCCTTGGTGATTATGGATATCAAGATCACAAGATGTTCATCATGTGGCGTATGGAAAAGAGAGAGTATCCAGCTGATTATGGCGAAGGCATTGTGGCCGCATACAACAAAATGCATACCAATTTTACAGTGCGGGTGGAATGGGAATAGGTGGTTTGAAGCAAAAGTGGAGAAGTTTGATTAACTATACAATTCTACAAAGCCTTGTTTTCAACATGTCTTTTGGGCAGTTGCAATCCTCACAAATTTTTGGCACCGTCAAAGATGCAACTTGTCATTTGCAGTATTGGGTGATGTGCATGGTAGTGATGAAGACTGTGGATGGGAAGGCAATTTTTAGGGTATAGATTTGTTGGACTTTAGTATTTTTTTGTTTAAATTTTGAAGTTTGAAGTTCATATCTTCAAACATTTTAGTTAGGCTTAATTGTACATCAATATTATTAAAGTTTTTTGTAATAAAATATGTGTGGATAAAAAATTGCATGTATTTGTATTCAAGATGTTTTATTTTATTTGTATCAGAATGCAAAATTAGAGTAGCAATTTCATAATCTCTAATCTCAAATAGTAAAACTCCTTGGCTATATTTGACGTAAATACTTCAAAGTCATTGATTCTCTTTTCAACCATAAAATAATCATCTAATATGCTCACAACTTTTCCTATTCCTTGACCACATTGATTTAAAGATTTTAACGTTTACAGTGAATAAATTAGGGTTATTTTTTCCAAGTTTGTTTAAAGGACCTCTGGACTTTGATAAGAAAAAATTGTTGATTTTTTGCATTTAAATTTTTTTTATAACTTTACAATGTTGTGGTGTTAATTCTTTGTACGCCAATACTTAGAAGTATCAATTTAAAAGTGAAGCATACTCAACAAACTTGAGTAATTAAAATAGATCCAAAAATCTCCACTCCACATTTTGATTAATCATATATCATAATTATTCATGTATATATCAAAATATACTAATCATGCATTCATGCATGCATATATATATATATATATGTTTTTTTATTTTATTGTATATCTAAATATACTAAACTTATACATTCAAAAAAGGTAGTTTTGTAGGTGCTGAAAGAGATCAAAATCACTAAAAAATCAAGAGTCTTTAAAGACAAACTTAAATCAAAATTAAGCCAAAAGCATTTTGCATGATACAACATAGCATGTGGTAGGGTATTCATTGTATTTTAGTGTCTTTGATGTTATTTGCGATGTATTCGTAGCTTTTCCATGACTTCTATCACTCCAAATTGTAATTTGATTTTTATAGAGTCTACATGTAATGTGTGTGCAACACCATCACTCAAAATTAACAACCTACTTTTTTACGGATTTCATGCAAATTAAGATTTAACACATTAAAAATTGCACCTTTGGGCCTCTTAGGCACCAAATGGTTAAATGCCATAAATATGAGATAAGTTTGACTTGACTTAAAAGTATGAGATAAGTTTGACCTACAAGATTTAAAATTAGTTTTTTAATATCAAATAATTTAAGTTTGGTACATGTAGAAAAATTCTCACTCATAATAGACCATCGTAGAAAAAGTTTCAAAAGATGTTCAATGTGCATCTTATTTTATTTTACATAAAATGCCATAGTTGTATTTTTACTTTTGTTTTATTTAAAATTTAAGTTTGACAAAACTTTTATTCATTTGGCATCTTTGAACCAAATTTTAAGAATTGGAAACATTTGTCACAATTATGGAAACATGCCCATCATATGCAAAGCTTAACTTGGGACTTTTGATCTCTAGAGATTTATTTCCATCAATGAATTATGTATACATCGTACAAGTATTCAATAAAACAATGTTTTAGGATTGATTGTAAGAAAATATTGTCTAACAAATGTTAAAGTATTGTAGTCGTCTTCTACCTCTCAAAGATGGGATCAAATATACTCTTATGGAATCATTTTTTGTTCAAGTTTTTACAATAGAAGGACATCTATAAATCCTTATAGATGCATAATTTTTACAATCCAACATAAGATAAGTTAATATTTCCCAAAGCAATGTTGTGAAGAGACAAGCAATTTTGGTTATTTATCAAGCTACTCAAAAAAATGATGACATGTATATATAATTAACTAAGAATACTTCTAATGTATATTTTCTACAAGAAATCGTATTTTAGTTTAAAATTACACACCAAGAGGAGTCACCAATAAAGTGCATGTTGTATGCTTTTTAAACCCTAAAGAAATGTACTGTCTTTTTTAATTATATTAATCTCTAATTGAAAATAGGATCGAGGTGGTCTTTTGCACATTTTGTGTTGAGATAGGTTGCTAGGGCAAGCGACCCTTAATTAACTCCAAGATCCTTGTCGTTCAACTATCGTATCTAGCACAATCAGATACAATCACGTAGTGGGATTTAGACTTAATGAATAGTTAATCCCTCTTTGCGGCGCTACACCAAGGAACACTTCTCCTATCCCAGAGGGCTATGTATCCTTACCTACTTTTAAATGCATCCACCAAATGAACATGGTGATTATCTCACAACACGTTATTAGCACAAAGTCTTTCACCACGCAAGCTCTATTCCCTCTCTCCCCGATTCCCCGCTGCAACACAGATTTACATCAACTTACATACAACACTCTGAAGAACACATATACACATAGACTCACTATTTTTTTCCTCTCTCCCTCTTCCCCTCTCTTATTTTTTGTTGTTCTTTCTCCTGCACTTTCTTTCTTCTCTTAGAAGTCAGCATACACAAACGATCAGTTAGAAACACATGACCTAGACACCACGTCAGTGATTAAAAAATAGATAGAACCACAATGTCTACACATGCCCGCGTACACAAGACACGCGCACAGCCACTTGTGTTTGATCCGCTAGAGCCAGATAGAACTAACTTCCTAGAATGGAGTATTGACGTAAAAGCGTTTTTGTGTGCAGAATAATTGGACGGGGCACTACATCCCAAAGGTGCAGAAGACCTTCCGACGTCCTACAAGTGGCAGACTTTACTCATCATACGCCAACACTTGGACGTTTGATTCTGACAACAATATGTGCAGGTAGACGAACGAGCAGAACTATGGAACCTGCTGTAAGCACGGTTTCGACATGAACAAACCATCTTCCTCCCCCAAGCGCAAAGCAAGTGGATCAACTTACGGATACTTGATTTCCCAGACCTCATCTCGTTCAACGCAGAACTACATCAAATCACAGCCCAATTGAAACTCTACGGCAACAACATTATGGAGAGCGAATTGACTGATAAGACACTCTCCACTTTCCCTCTTGCTTGTGCATTATTCGCTCAAGAGATAAGAAATATGAAGTTCAAGAAACATTCTCAATTGATGTCGTATCTCTTGTTAGCTGAAAAACAACAACTCCTCCTTAAGAATGTTGAATCCAGGCCCCCACGAGAGATATTCGAAACCGTGGCAGCAAAGGCCAACAAAGATTTACAGAACGGCACAACCTCTTGTGAGACACTAAGCACCAAAGCACCAAGATGAAAACAGAAAGGCGACAAAGGCCGATCACCAGAGGTACGTACCCAAACTTAGGTTTGATAAAACCACCACGTCATATAAAGTAGGTGTCAAAGGATCATGTTATAAATGCGGCCACAAGGGCAACTATGCTAGAGAGTGTAGGACACCAAATTACGCCATAGAAATGTAAAAGGAGCTCCAAAAGTTGATAGGCGAGAAGAGGGAGACACACACCCTCGATGCACCGTCCCTCACCAAGCTCGACCCTGAAAACTACATGGTTTAGCATAGAAAGCTGCCGACTAAGGCCAATATTGCCTTGCTCGATAGCACATCTATGCATACTATCCTTCAGGACCAAAGTTTCTTTGAGTTCGTCAATCAAAACAAACCATGGCAAAATTGTGATATCGTCACAATAGCCGGTAGTCGGAATTTTAGATTCCGCGAAGGCCGGGCAACAATTGTATTGCCTGGGGGATTCCCCCTCAGATGTATAAGGGCCATGTATGCCCCAAACGCCCTCCGTGGCCTGATCTGCTGCAGGGATTTACGGGCAAATAATATCCACGTCTCCACCGCGGTGGAGAACGATGAAGAGACGTTGGAGCTCAGGTAGAGAATGAGGACCCTCGCCACCGCAAATGCGGGAGCCAACGATCCTTATGAACTCCCTATCAATATAATGGGAAGAACCACATCCCACATTGGAATGATGAAGAGGCCAGTGATGACGTACGAGCACTCAGGCTTGCAGCTAGAAACTGTGACCTACCTCAGGGACAGACATTGAGAGAAACGACGTTTCTCACAACAATGAATACGGCCGGAATTTGGCACCAACGCCTAGGCCACCCATGAACGACCATACTGCGGAGAATGCTGCCCACACTAATGGGGCACAACCTGTGCACAAGAGATGCAGAGAAAATTGTTGAGTGTGCCGCATGCATACAAGGAAAGCTGATCAGGATATCATCACGATGGAAGCTGCCAACGGAGATGCCCGCGGCACTAGATCGCCTTCAAGGGGACATATGTGGCCCCATCAATCCTTCTTTAGGTCAGTTTAAATACTTCATGGTATTGATTGATGCATCAGGTAGGCACGTAGAAGTTTCACATTTAACAACTTAGAATATGGTTTTTCTGAAACTCCTAGCAATGATTCTCAATATAGGAACCATTTCCCAGAATATCCAATTAGATTCTTACAAATGGATAACGCACAAGAGTTCAGATCTCATACGTTCAAGGATTTTTGCACAGCCTTAGGAATAGAACTTACGTACTCAACTCCTTATGAGCACTTGCAAAACAGCCTGGCTGAGGCATTTATAAAGAAAATACAACTGGTGACCAGACCCTTATTGTTTCCAAACTCGATTACCACCCACAATAATGGGGTCATGCAATATTGCATGTTGTTTCATTGCTTAGATTACGCCCCACACTACTGCACACCTAGTCACCACTAGAGTTGATGACTGGATGAACACCGAACGTAGCTCACTTAGAAACCTTCGGTTGCCAAGTCTGGGTACGAGTCCTCGAGCCTAATGAGAAAACATTAACGGCACATAGACAACAAGCCATATATTTAGGACATGACTCACCAAGTATAATTAGATACGTACTACCAGAAACAGGAATAATACACAAAGCTCGGTTTGAAAACTGTAGGTTGATAGAAACCACGTTCCCGAGCTTAGCCAACCAAAAACAATACCCGAAACTGAACTTCAAAGCCATAGAAACATTCACACTAAACCTTGACCAGAGAACAACACTCGCCGAAACTGAAGTTAGAAAACTGATCAACCTTCAGAACCTCGCCGAGAAAATTCCAGATGGATTCCATTCATGTCCCCGCATGATTAGAAATCCCATCCTAGGAACTCAAAACCAACTAGCACCCGAACTATCCAAGAAAAGAAAAACACAAATACGCAGCCTCAACCCTAGGGTCCAACGCACAAAACCAACAACCCTGCACACAGATCGGATAGCCGAAGTAGAACATGTAGAATCACGTGCACAAGAAGAAGCCTCATTTATATCACAACTCCCCAGTCTAGATCAGGACCCGGCTAGCTTAGAAGAAGCCAAAGCAAGTCTTGAGTGGCCACAATGGGAATCAACAATTCAGGCTGAATACAACTCCCTCAGAAAACGGGAAGTTTTTGGACCTCTTGTCATGAACTTATCAGCTAGCAAACCTATAGGCCATAAGCTTATTTTCACTAAAAAGAAAAACGAATAGGGCGAAGTAGTCCGATTTAAAGTCACGCTAGTCGCACAAAGGTTCATCGAGTGGCCATGAGTAGATTTCGAACAAACATACTCACGAGTAATGAACAGTACCTTATTTAGGTACCTATTAAGCCTAGCTGTACAATTGTCGTTAGAAACAAGACTACTAGACGTAGTCATGGCATACTTGTATGCGAACTTGGATACCGATATCCATATCCGGCCACCCCCGGATTTCCTACCTGAAGTCACACCCGCGGACCCTGGAAAATATGATGGATTAAAACTATATAAGGCGTTGTATGGCCTTAAACAAGTAGGAGAATGTGGTATTACCACTTGAAAACATTCCTGCCGGCCCATGGGTTCACAATCCATCAAGCTTTATTGTGCATGTTCGTCCTTAACGACAAATCAAATTTTGTTATCTTGGCAGTGTATGTCGATGATCCAAACTCGGTCGGGACTAAGGCAGTATGTATGCATGTTGAAAGCCTAGTAACGAGCATATTTGAGATGAAAATACTGGGACAAACATCTTTCTGCATGGGGCTGTAGATCCAAAAAAATTTGACGGAGCTATCCTACTTCACCAGGAAACATATGTGAAAAATTCCTCCGCACCTTTACCATGGATCATGCCAACGCACTAGCTGCGCCAATGGTCGGCCAAAGTCGCACAAACGAAGACCCCTACCGACCTGGCGAAGAGAAGGAGGAGATTGACAAAACAAAATACCTCGCAGTGGTCGGCGCTCTACTTTACCTCGCCACGCACACCCGACCGGATATCTCATTCGCAACAAGTGTCTTGGCGAGACATAGCCAGAAACCAACGATGCGGCACTGGAGCAGCGTGAAGCATCTTCTAAGGTACCTGAGGGGAACCGAAGATATGGGACTATATTTAAGAAGAAACACCGAAGTCATCGTATACGCCGATTCCGGCTTCAAGACAGGCAAAGTATCTGGGAAGTCACAAACTGGATACATCTTCATGAAGAACGGCGCCCCAACTTCCTGGAGATCAGTCAAACAAACTATGACGGCCACGTCCACGAACCACGTATAGCTATTGGCGTTTCATGAAGCATCCCGAGAAGCCGTTTGGCTAAGAACGATGTAGAAGACAATCGCAGACCAATGTGGATTAAATTCACGAAAGAAGCTGACAACTATATATGAGGACAATGCAGCTTGTGTCGAACAAGTATCATCCGGATTTATAAAAGTTGATCGAGTCAAGCACATTAACCCGCGCATATTTGGCTTCACGCAGGACCTTACTGAAACCGGCCATATTAAAGTCAAGAAGATCGAGTCTACCCGCAACATTGTAGACATACTCACAAAGGCGCTACCAACTTATCAGCACGGAAAACTTATCCACGACGCATGCGTGAGAACCATCCAAGACCTGACGACCAAACTGTAATTACAATCTTTTCTTCGCTAGGGTTTTTCATATATTTTCCCTTAGTTGAAGTTTTTAATGAGGTAATTAACGGTCAAGGAGGAGTGTTGAGATAGGTTGCTATGATCTTGTCGTCTTTCACCAAGCGTCCAAGCTTAATCACCTACACCCAAACACCTCCTCTAGCTACCTCCAATCCGCCAATCGCGGCAATCCATGCCCCGCGTGCACGTGCAGACTAAATAGCAGCTCCAAGTACTTTGCGTTCTCTTACAATATCCACTAGCCACAAAACCGTCGCCCTATCCTACACAAGTGCACAACCACGATCTTGTCAACCATAAGTCGTGCTCTATGTCACCTCTTTGCACTCCCAAATCTACTCCGACGCCCCAACACGGGGTGGACATGAAGCGTTTCTCGAGGGTGGTGAAGACTTCAGATCACCAGGCGTCACTAGGACCCAGCGCCTCTGTGAACGTTACTCTCTCAACCAGCTGCACAATGGTCTTATCAACTACTTCCCGAGTATCTCCCCGCAGCTTATCAAGCCTTGCAGGACATCATCTCCTCGTGCTCGGAAGCTTGGACCCCGACTGACTCCATTGTTGCTTCAGCTTGTTGTTGTCCCTAGTCCCTAGTGCACACTTTACCGCGTATAAGCACTTCAAGCTCCTATCACTGAGTGTTGCATTTAAATACCACCAAATTCAGAGCTTTAAGGTGCACTTCCACAAGAAGCGGATCTGAAGAAGACTTTCTCTTCCACGCTAGTTGTAGATGATATGCCAAAGTCAACAGGTTTTCATCCACGTTAGTTTGCCTAGAGTTGCCTTTCGCCACTTCTTTCAAACCTCATCCCTTCTATTTCATCCATTCTTTCTAAGCATGCTTGGAGTTTTGCAGCAAAACCAACACTCAAATATGGCTCTAAAAACACTCTAAACATAAAAATTTGAAGTTTTTAGGTGTCAATAAACCACTAAGAATACACTCATATCTTAGTGGGCATCTTTTTCAAGTAAGAAACAAGTGAAATCCACTTGTAAATGTACAACAAGTCAAGTCAATGCCATTCTTAAAGAATGATCACATAATAAAAATGAAGATAATGGAGTGCACACACGCGCTCCCTCACTCCATCACAGAGGAGACTCAACTTGAGAAAGATGAGTCTTCTTCAACTAGATGTGGAGATCTTTTGGACTCCAAGTCCCAAATGAGGTGTCAAAAGACACCACCAAAGCCCTAAAAGTCAAAAGACTCTAATACTAACTCTAATTACCAACTAGAGCTAGATTCTAAGCCTTCCTTTGGCCGCTATCCTCCTAGTTAGTTTATAACACATAAACTAACCTCGACAAATCCTCCAACGCGCCGAACGTGACTATAGCATAATTCTAAAGGTCTGGTGTGAATAAAAATTATATTTCCACAAAGCTACTACTCTTCCGTATATTTATTTATCCGAAATCTTCATAAAGTTTCAAAATTCAAGATCAAAATTGAGACTACAGGAACCTGTCAGAAATGGAAAATGTCTTCTCATGGGAAATTGGTCCTTTAGGGATTAACAATCATTTTAGATAAATCACATGAAGAAAGAGTAAACAAGAATCTAAATTTTTGATTGAGCAACCATGAAAGAAAATTGCTTTTTTCTGCAGCCCCAAATAGCTTTAACTAATATTTATGTCAAAATCCTCTCTTGCTAACAACACAAATATTACATTTCAATGTGGAACATTTGCATTTAGTTCAAGATAAGTCCTATATTTTTCTCATACTCTTTTTCATCCTAAAATATACCTGTTGGCCTTTGCAAAAATGAAAAACCTCATAGTATTGCACTTCAAACTTGTTGCTTTCCTCCAAAAATATAATTTTCCTTACCTTTACCTTGCACCTTGCACTCTATTCCCACACTTTTCATTTCATTAAGTTTTAATTTCATATTCCTCATGCCTTTACTTCTAAGAAACATTCAAATTTTATTTGCAAATTATTTAGATTTTCCTTCCAACAACATATTGACATGAAGTCTAGCTTCACTTGGAATGAAAGCAATGTCATATTTTCTAGCTTTCAATCTAATAAATTCTCTTACACAAATTTGTCTATTTTTAGAATACGTTGAAGCATTTGTCTTCAAACAATCTAAAGCTCTCACTTCCCTATAAAATTTCAAATTTGTTCCCTTATAAATAACCTATGTTATATGCCTTTTTATTGCCAAAAACACTTTGAAATGAATTAAAATAGTGTTATCATCATGAGAGATTTGTCATCTTATCGCTTGGAAGAATCCACCATTATCAAGGCTTCTTTAAGTGGTCACCAAAAGGCCTTTTTCAAGTCCTAATCAATATCCTAGTAAGGCCTTAATTTTTCCACCCTCTTTGATAATAAAACGTAATAAGAGTGTAGAAAAATAAAGCCAAGCTTTAACTTTACTGTCCTCCACTTCACAAAAAATACACAAATGAACATCAATATGGATTGGGTGTTAAATATAAAGGTTTTAGAACTTGTTACATTTTATTACATGACCTCAATCAACAAATTTCAATCAATTTAGGTGTTGTTATTGAGTGATGGTTTGGGCTATGGGTTTGTATTTCCAAAACCATAATAAATTAAACAAATCAAATGTACATGCTTCAAAGACAAATATATACAATTGATGGAAGTGCAGTTTTAGGTGATTCCTCTTAGTTCTAAGTGAAGCCAATTGCAACAATGATTGAATTGAAACATAGACTGTATAATTTTCCACACAAGAAAAAAAGTTGTAGAATCAAATTATTAAAGTATATGTTTTTGATTTATTACATTGATCAATTTCAAAATATATTTGATTAGTTTGAAAGAATAATTTAGATTATATTGAAGTATTTGATCATAGGTAAATATAAGAACTTACTCTATATTAGTTTTATAAAATACTAAAAATGAAAATATACAAAAATTACACATATTATGAAGTAAGTGTATATACTTGTAGGAGATAAAAATTACTATGCATTAAAATTTGATTAATTGTTCTAATTTAAGAACAGTTGAAATTTAATATGACAATATCAAATTCAGATTTCTTCAATTATCAAAGTCAGTCAATGAAACATTAATTATTAATTAATTCAAAATTATTGATTTTTGGGGTTGAATTTGAAATCATAGCTTTTTGTGCACAATTAGGAGATATTTATAAGGGTTTCTATATCGTTAGAAATTTTTCAAAACATTGTCAAATAAAAATTAATTTTATTTTGATCATTTATAAAATATGTATTTTGAATGAGGTTCATTTATTCCAAAAAAATTAAAATGTCATTGCAAATATATCACATATCACAAATAATAAATCAAATCAAATGATTAACTTCAATCAAATCAAATGATTAGCTTCAATCAAATATTTGTTCTTTTGCATAAAATATTTCTTATCCTCTCAAAAGCCAATACCTCTTGTAAATTCAAAGTAAACATTGATATGGATTTTATGAATATTTCAACTACCATTTTTGAAGAAAAAAAGTGTGAAAACATATAATCTCATTTTTGAGGTTCAAGCTTATAACAAATATATTTGATGATAACTACCAAGATATTTCTTCATACATGCTTATAAATTGGACAAATGTGATAAATAAAGATTGTGAAATTGTACAATTTAATTTTAGGTAGGTTTATAATTTATGTGATGTCAAAAATTGAATCAATATATTTACATTTTAGGTTTTTAAAACCTTAAATTCAAAAATCACTTCTACAATGAGATTCATTCAAAATAAATTTTAAATGATATATCATGGAAAAAAAAGATTAAAAAAGATATATATACTTGGATACAATCAATACCAACAAGGAATTGAATTCAAATTTTGGTGGTTTTTACAGATTAATTCAAGTTTTGGATGTTTTCTTTGTTCAATGATTATTGTTTAGTTGGTATTAAATTTTCTTATTCTTTCAACTAAGCATTTCAATTTTCGTAGATAAAATTCAATCATTTGTGTGTAAATTTCAAACTTTCCTTTCATTTATTATAAACCAAATGCAAGCACGCTTTCAAAAACAAAAAAATAAATAAAGTCATCAACACATTTGAAAAAAACCATAAAAGTAAAAATGCTCATTTCCACTCTATAAAACATACTATTTTGTATACCAAAGTTTATCTTTCTAAATTTAACATAATTGCTTCATTCAAGTATTATTGAACAAACATACTTCTTATCGTAAATATTGTTCTCTCTATATATAAAATATTAATTAAATTGCTTTGTATATCAATTTTATAAACATTGTCTTTTGAATTTCAATAATCAATATATGTGATTAATTTGATACACTAATATTTATTCAATATACTGATTGCATTTTGGTTATTTTCTAGGTATCTTTGTAAAAGATTAACATTTCACACAAATAAGCATTGATTGCATATTTATGTAGAAATTCTACAAGATGGAAATTAAAAATCCATTTTGTTTAGAAGAAAAAGAATTGGTAACATTTTGTCATTCAAATATTATAGATGATGGAGAATATTTGAATTTTGAAGATATAATCTTGAATAAAAGTAATGACAAGACTTCAAACAAACGACGTCTTATCATAACAACAACATCAAGTGATCCAGTAAGTTCAAATTTTTCTTTGTATTTCTATAAGTAATCAAAACACAAATGTGTGTTGATAATTATGTAAATTTTTAGCACATCAAAACATTCATGAATATTTTATCTTTATTTTGAGTTCTAACTAAAATAATTATGCAAATACTCATCTCATTCATTTAGTCTTTATCATAGGTATTAATTGAATTCCGACCTAATTTATCGAAACCTTTGATTGATTCATTAGTGTCTAATTCTATTCAATGTGATATCATTGAAAAAGAATGTGGAGATTCTTTACAAACTATACAACAATTAAAAAGGGAATTGGAGAAAGAAAAAGATGAAAGAGAAAAATATGCTTTAGCATTAACAAAGTTTAGTGATATGGAAGAACAACTTGAAATGGAAAAAAACATGCGTAGTCAAGAATGCAAAAAATACGATGGAGTGGTATTGGACTTGCAAAGTCAAGTTGAAAAACAAGCTGAAGAAATTAAAAGGCTATGGACTGAAAATCTTGCAATTGAAAGCGATGGTATAAAGTCAATTGAGAAGAAACAACAAGAAGTTGTACTAGAAACAAATCAATGCATCTTGGGATTGGAATGTCAATTAGCCGAAGAATCAAAACAACATAAAATAACATATACAAATCAAGAATCAAAGTGTAATCATCTTCAATCAAAAATTAACGAATTGGAGATTAATCAAAATGTACTATTACATGAGGGTGATGATCTAAAATTAAGGATTCAAGAATTGGAAAACAAAAATGTAAGACCACAGACACCAACTTCATTTAATTGCATAAGTGTAATAATGATAAATTTAATAAATATATTACGTGATAATAATAACAAATGGATGAGTATTTTTTGTATATTAATTTTATCAATGAAGTATTATAATTACCACCCAATTGATCATTATAATAGTTTGACTCATATAAAATGGAATTATGTTATAGTTGCAATATCAAGAAGAAATGATGTTATCAACATTTAGAAAAGATGGTGATGATAAACTACTTGATTATGCAAAGTTGCAAAAAGATAATGATATCTTGAAAGCAGAACTTGAAAAAGTTAATAACAATTACAATCGTACATCACATAAGTTGCGTCATAATGTTTCAAAAAGACGTAGATTAGAGGTATGAACTGCAAAACTTCAACCCCATTTTATTCAAGATGGTGTATATTTTATAGTTTTCTTTATTGCTTCATCTTTTGTTGTTTAATACATTATTTAAGAATTATTTTCATATTATACAATCTTATCAAATTATTCAGTTTTTTATTTTAGGCCGAAAGCGAAGGCGAGAAACAAGAACGTTTGAACTTGGCAGCAGCATTATATGAATTGGAAAACGAAATAGAAGCAACTGTTTCAGTCATTAATTCATTACAATCTACCACTTGTGAAAGCATTTTCTCATTGACGAGTGACTTGGAAAAATTTCAAGTAATATATTTAAGACCATTTTTAAAATACTATTTTACTATCATCCCTAAAGGAATAAGATTTGTAATACAATTTATACATATGATTAAGTTTTTTGGTTTTGTTCTTTTTTTTTTAACAAATCTTATCATAGTAGATTTTTAATTTTGAGATATTGATCATTTGAATTTAGATGGAATTGGAGAAAATTGCGGATTCAAATGATTCCAAGCTTAAGTCTTTAATATGTCATAACAATGATATTATTAAGTCCATTGACATCAGTGAACAAAATCTCAATAAAAAAATTGAAACAATGGACTCAACTATGAATTCATTCAAAGGTATACCAAATACAAAGCCTATTATTTTAAAAGTAACACATGAAAGTAAAAAACTTTTAAATGAAATTTCTAATGTAAAAGTTTCAATGGGCCAAGTATTAAAAATTCAAAAATCTCAAGCTCGTGCAATTAGAAAAGATGTGGCAGTAAAATTAAACACCATTGAAGATGAAAAAGAGGCATTTTTTCAAAAATCAAAGGTTCTTGATGGAGAGAATAAAGGTCTTGAAGAAGAAAATTGTAAATTACGCCATGAAGTATCTACATTAAAAGTTGAAAAATCTAAATTTACTATGGAAATAAAAGGTTTAGATAAAGAAATTGAAGACTTACAAGATAATGCAAAGAACCTTCGTGAAGAAAATAGAAAGCTTTTGAAAGAAGCCAAATGGAAATCAGTTGGAAAGCAAGGAGGATATCAAGAATCTCTTCTTGTTCAAGAATGGGAAAAAAGATTAAAGAAGTTAGAAGTTGAATATGAAGTATTACGTCATGTTAAAAAGGTATTTAAGTATACAATGTGACAACTTATTTTCAAAAAAAAATTGTTTAAAGAAATTAATCTATTTTATGATGGAAATGATGGTGATATACCATTATAATTATCATCATCTTAAATATATAGAAGTTGTAATAGTATAATTACATAATTTTCTTATAATATTGATAGAGAACTGATTCACAAAATCATAAACATATATATTATCATGAAATGTAGAATATAATATTCTTTAATTTTATATGTATATATATATATAATAGATAAATAGTAGAATATATCTTACTTGATTGTTTAGCTGAGATATTAACCATGTAGTACTTGTATATTTTATGATAATTAACTCAATTATATGTTTTATTAATATAGAATGGTAAAATAATTTTTTTATTTAAAAAACCCAAACTATACAAGATTTTTAAATTCATTAAACTTGTGAAAATTTTACATTTTATATGATAATGAGTGTTAAATATGTAATTTTTATATAGGATTTGGTGAAAGATAAACGTCGTTTAGAAGAGGAATTGAATAAGGCAATGGAGAAGGGTTACAAAGGACTAGTGGGAAGTGAAGATCAAAAGCACGAAAGTGAATTATACAACATGACCCAAGAAAGAAACAAATTACGTAAAATAAAAATCACTTTAGCTATAGAAAATGTTTCGCTTAAAGAATCAGTAGTTGAATTAAATAAAAAATTTGATGCACTTCAAACTAAATGTGAATGTGAAAGCTTACCAGAATGGAAAGAAAAGGTACAAAAATTAGAGATAGATTGTGAAGATTGGAAAGAAAAGGTACACAAATTTGAGAAAGATTGTGAAGATTTGCAAGATTGGAAAAACAAGGCAAAGACACTTGAGATTGAATGTAAAGAATTGCGTGACAATCAAATGAAAGTTGAAGGACATGAAATTGAATGCGTTTGTAAGAAGAAATCCACATCAAATGAACATGAAGAGGAATGCAAAGTAACTAATGAAGTTGTTCAAGACAATGGACAAGAGTACAATGATATTAGGAATGATGAATTTAACTCTTTGAAAGAAGAGTGCAAAAATTTACGTGAATGTAAACTTGATCTTACAACCGAATGTCGATCGCTTCAAGAAAAGATAGACTTTCTTAATGAAGAATGCAACATCCTTCGTGAATTCAAAGAAAAGATTGAAAAAACAAATGAATATAGTGGTTGTAATGCAAACAAAGTACAAGCCGAATCTTTTGAATGTAATGACAATGTGAAAGAAAAAGGTACAACTTTAGACAATTCAAATTTGGCGGTTGTTGAAAACTGCAACATCCAAGAGTTATTGGAGACAATTGCCAATCTAAAAGACAAAAATGTGAAGTTATGTGAAAATCATCAAGAAGCACTTGATAAACAATGGAATGTCCTTCAAGTAGATTTAAAAGCTTTTGAAGGAAAAATCGAAGAATTAGAAAGTGAATGTGAAAGCATTCGGAGAGATCATTTATCAAGTATGGTTGAGAATTCGGAACTTGCTAGAGATAAAGACAGATTATTAGCCATGTATAATGAACAAAAGTATAATCATGAAATACTAGAAACTGCACATGAGTGCCTACAACAGAATTATGAACAAAAAGAAGCTCAATACATTAAAGAAAGAAATAATTTTCATGCTTCTATTGAAAAAATCAATAGGCAAGTGTTGGAGCTAGAAACAAGTTTTTGTGAAAGGTTACATCAACAAGAAAATAATTATGCATCGTGTTTGCAATTAAAAACCATAATTAATGGATTGGACACCATAACTTTGACACGCCAAGAGTATGAAATACTTTTGGCAGAGAAAACCATAATGCTTCAAGAACGAGATAATACCCACAAAAAACTATGCAATGTAGAGGTTCAAAATATTCAACTTAGCGCAAGTATTGAGTGTTTAAAACAAGAGGTATCATGTAGCAAACAAGGCCATGATGAAAAAGAAATTGGTGCAGAAGTATTGCTTGCTCAAGATGTTCTAAATCTTCAATCTATGGTAGATTCATTGGAAGAGGATTTGAAAAACGCAAATTTTGAAAAAAGCGGGATTATTGATGTTAATATGTCTTTGAAGAAAGAACTCAATGAAGTCCATGAAGTTCTTTCACATCGTGAATATGAAAATCAAAAACTAAATGATACATTAGAAGCTCTTCAAAAGAGATCATCTTTAGAACAAATCCATTCCGCTGCTTCTTCATTAAAAGAACAACTTAGCAAAGTATCTAAAGAAAAAGATTCTATCAAAGAACAAGTTAATAAAGTGATTAAAGAAAAAGAACAGCTTGCTAATGTTGCAAATGAAAGAGATAATGTTATTTTTCTCCTAAAAGATGAAATTAAAAAATTGGAAAAAGAAAGAGAAGAATCATATTCTTCTTTGAAAAATCAATCACAACAAATGGTAGAAGAAGATACAATGGTGACGTCATCCAATTTCAAAACAATTGTCATGGAAAGAGATAACTTAAAAGAAGATTTAGTTGTTGTTCAAGACCAGTTAGAGTCTTTAAATACAAAAATGATAGATGCGGAGAATGATAAAACAAATAAATCAAAATTGTGGCAAGATAAATACGAGAAATTTGAAGAGAAATGTAAAAAAATTGAGATTGAATTACACAATGCAAAGGAAGCATTGACCATGACAAAGGAAGTGATGCAAAAAGACATAGAACAAGCACTAAAAGAGAAACATGCCTATGAATTGATGGCAAACAAAGAGAAACAATCCTTGATTGACAAACTTGACAATGCATCTAAAGAAATAAACATCATTGTAGAGGAAAAAAGTAAAGTAGTAGAAAAATGTAAAGAAAAGTTATCTTTGATGCAAATAGAAAATGAAGAATTAAGGGCTTTAGTGAAAGAAAAAGACAAAGTTACTTCAACAAAATATGAATTAGTGAATGGCCAATCAAATTGTGACAATATATTGAACATTCAAGGTATACAAATTAATTCTATGGAAAAAGATGCCAAAGAAATAGAATTGAATGAAATCAAGGTTAAATATGATATACTTGATGATGAAAATTCTATTTTGTTGCAAGAGAAAGAACGCCTCTTTGAGGAGAATAATAATCTCTTGGAAGAATTATCATTGTTTAAAAAAAATAATGAAATCAAGCTTGGAAAGAAAGGAAAACGTCAATGGAATTTCAAAGGATATAAAGAAGAAATGAACATTTTATTACAAGAGAAGGAACATTTGCTTACTTTAGAGGAGTCTTATAAGCAACAGATTGTTGATCTTGAAGAAAAATGCACAGAAATACATTGTTTTTTTATTAATGAAAAAGCGTCACTATTGGAAAATCATGTTATTGAGATTACTTTGTTGAAAAAGGAAAAGGAAGAAATTGAGAATAATCATGCTATGGAGTTTACTCTGTTGAAAAAGGAAAAGGAAGAAATTGAGAATAATCATGCTATGGAGATTACTTTGGTGAAAAAGGAAAAGGAAGAAATTGAAAATAAGCATGTTATAGAGATTACTTTGTTGAAAAAGGAAAAGGAAGAAATTGAGAATAATCATGTTATTGAGATTACTTTGTTGAAAAAGGAAAAGGAAGATATTGAGAATAAACTTGAAGGATATCTAGTGCAACATGGTCGATCAATGAATGATCTTCAAAGCGAACTTACTACAAATAAAGAGGATTTACTTTTGGAACAAAGAGAATGTGCATTAGTGGTTCAAGACTATTTAAAATTAAAAGAAGAAAATTTGATGTTAATTCAAATGAAAGATATAATTTCAAAAGAAAAGATTGATTTAATCGCAAAGATTGAAGATGTGGAAAAAGAAAATGAAGAATCAAAAAATCAGTTAAAAGACGTAAACAATCAATTGTCATTAATTGAAAGCAAAGTACATGAAGTATTAAGTGAAAAAGAAAAACTAGTTGCTTTAGAATTGTGTTCAAGACAACAATTGGACACGCAAATAGTTGCTCAAGAACAATTGCAAAGTAGGTTAGAAGGAGAAATGATTAAACTCAATCAAGCAAAAGAAACTCTAATCCGAGAAAACGACAAGCTTTTTAAAGAATGCGAGCAACATGCTCAATTACAAAATGAAGTTTTATCTTTATTGAAAGCAAAAGAAACTTCTTTTGAAGAATATAACAATCTTTCTAAAGAAATGATGATGTTAAAAAGTGAAAAAGAATCACTTGATGAAAAGTATATCACAACCATGTCGGAAAAAAATCAAATTCTTGCTTCCCAACTTTCTCAACAAGATAGAGTTAAAATTTTCAAAAAAAATTTATTATCTCTTGAAGAAAACATCATTGATCTCAACCAAAGAAATAAAGAATTAGAAGCTGAATTGCAAAATACTAAAATGACAAAAATCATGCAAGATCAACATACATACACTTCTACTTTATTTGATACCAATGAAGTAGCCATTTTTTGCAATATGGATGAAGACTATGAAAATCAAGTGAATGATAAATTTAATGAAGAAGATGAAGAACCAAATTCAATATTACCATATGTAGAATCCTTAAAGAAACAATTTGATTTCCTCAAACAACAACAAGATGAGACAATAAAAGAAAGAGATACTCTAGCATTATCTTTAAAAGAGAACGTACAAGCTAATAATAATATTGTTTCTTATCAAACGGAAATTGAAACATTGAAGCAAAAACTGCATGTATTTAATCAACAATATGCTCAGCTTTTGCAAGAAAGAGACAACATATTACAAGAGAATACAACTCTACAACAAAATATTATTGATCTTCAAGCTAAAATATCTAGTTTGAAGGTTGAAGGTGATATTATGAATTCTTCTACGGAATCCGAGGTAACAAAGCATGACGTTTCAAAAGAAAAGCTTCAAAAACACCAAATTGTTAGCTCGATGAAGACACTGAAAGAACAACAAATTAATCTATCCAAAGAAAATATGGAGATTGCTTTTGAAAATGAAGTTCTTATAAAAGAGAGGGATAGCTTGCTTGTATATATTTCTTCATTGAAAAACCAACATGAAACTAAAGATACAACAATTTTAGAAGCATCTTTAAAAAGGAAGTATGAAGAACTTGTCCAAAGTGTAGATGCTTTTTGTCAAAGTGAAGAAAGCTATGATGCCTTTAAAGTAAAGCTTGATGATTTGAAGAAAACAACCATTTCTATCATTGAAAATTTTACAATAAGTGCAAAAGAAAAAGAAAAATTGGTTATTGAGATATCATCCCTCAAAAAAGAATGCCAAAAACTTCACATGACTCTTGTTAGTTCGGAAAAAGATAAAGAAACATTAATGAAAAAAATATTGGATTCACGTTCGACATTTGATCGTTTTGTTGGAGAAATTAGTCATTTGCAAAGGGAACTGGCTGATAAAGAAATGAAACTTAGTCATACTATTGGTGAAAAAGAAAATGCTAATATCCAAATTGCAGATCTACAAATACATCTGAACAATCAACAACGAATACAACATTTGCCAATGCCATATACAATGGAGAAAGTTCAAACTTTAGAAGCTCAAAATAGATGTTTGAGAATGGAAAAGGCAAGTTCAAAACTAAGATGAATTATTCCTTGAAAACAATTTACTTGATAAGGAAATAAAAAATATATTCCCTTCTATTTTGATAAGTATGTATTTTTTTTAAATTAATAAGGAAATACCAAGATAATTCATTCATTTTACTTGATTTGATAACTCTTGTATTATCAATGGTAGAAATTAAAATATTCAAATCTAATTTTAAAATTAAAAATTTAGCATTTAAGAAATTACAATGAATAACTTTGACTCTGTTCTATTTCTCAGGATGTTTTAGAAGAATGCTTAAAGAAACGCTCAGAACTTAATGTAAGGCACTGTCTTTTTTAGAATCAATCCATATATGTGTGTCTGTATGTGTATATATATACTTTTGTACATAATTAATGTCATAAAATACAAATCAAAACATTAGTTGCAGTTTTGCTATGTTTTCTTACAAACTTTATGTATGGTTAATCTTAATTGGTTTTTCAAGTGAAAGCAATATACTTTGATAATTTTTCATCTTCTTAGAACTTAACATCAAGATTCTTCTATGCAGGAAAGTCATTTATTCACCCAACACATGCCATCAATGACAAATTTCAATTGCATAAACCAACAACCTCCTCCTTCTCAACATCATCTTCATACTTCTTCGGTAAGTCGATACTATAAATCTTCTAAATCATTTTTCACAAAATTAAAATAGGTCTAATGACAATATCATGTTGTAAATATGTCATCAATGATTTTGCTAATATCATTTCCAAATAATTGCTAATAGAATGTCTATGTTACATGGTAGCAGTTGTATGGTTCTAGATCTAATGCTCTTGGAAGGCCTCCAACTACCTTTCTTCCTATGCTTCATCAACAATGGCCTATGTAGCAATGAGAATTTGAACCCTTTAAAGATGATAGGCGGCTATGGTTGGCTATGAAGACAACTAAATTGTACACAACCATCGTTCAATTTAGCCGGCAAAAACCAAATCGCAAAAGGCGAGGATTGCGGAGCTGATTCAGACAACCCTGCGCCAAGACATTTGCTGCTACTCTTTGACAATAGCTATGGCAGTTTAAATTGGGCATACTCGTCCTTAAACGATTAATTGTAACCACTTTTATATTTGAAGGCCCACTAAGTCACCTTTGAAAATACCTCGGATTATGTGAATCCGTGTTTTGTAATATACATGTGAATATTCCAATATGGAAGTATATATTGCAATTTACAACAGGTATTCAAAGTTGCATGTAGACAATCATAGGTATAAAAAAACTTTTATGTATTTTGTTCCCCTAGTCATTATTTGATAAATTGGTTCTATTGCTCATCATTTGGGTATATCATGATTATAAGAAACTTCATTATTTTTAACAAGATACCATGATTTCTATTGTAATAAAAGATGTAATATAATCCATTGAATGTTGCATTTTGATAAAAGCAGAACTCAACATCTACATCAACGGATATGCTATAACCTGGTCAAAATTCAAGATCTATCAATCAATTGAAGAAAAATTAATTCTAGGGTATTAATCATTGGCTTTTGTACGTTACAATTAGAATGAATCAATAGAAAATATTTTGTATTTATCATTCAATTTTTTTCAATCAATCATTTCATTTTGTATTTAAATGCAAATAATTTCCTTGATGCTAGGTACTTCAATTTTACAATGGTATAAAACTTCTTAATTTATGGAAATTGGCATTGATGGCACATATTGGATTATTTATAATTCTATGGTACACTTGTAGATATTCGTCCCAATGGGGCAATGGGAATCTCTCGGAGACCCTGTCTTTGAGATACCATGTCTCTAAAATACCATGTCTCTGAAATGCCATGTCTCTGAGATACCAAGTCATAGGGATACCTTGACCCAATATCCAACCTAGATATTGGCCACTGGACGGGTACGTCATCATTTTCTTTTCTTTAAAAAGACGGTAGCCTTAGGTTATTGTGTTGTTTTCATTATATAGAATTGTTGGCTTTTGTATTTTGATTGTATTTTGATACAATCAAATGGCGAGTAGGACATTGGTGGCTAAAATACACCCACAAAATTGGCATTTGGTGGTTTTGACAGAGATAATTTGAAACATGTCTTAAGCCCGAAAACATAAAAGAGTGTTGTACAATTTCCATTGTAATTACAAGCTAAAACATAATTCTAAATAGATTGTGAAATAAAGTTACACCTTGTTTTTGATAAAACTTTGTTGTTGTATTAAAATGTTGTTTATGTAAAATCTATTAAAAGTAAGTCTATTAACTTAACATTTTTTAATTTATAGAACTTTAACGGCTTATAACTTCATTATCATTCCACTAGATATCTTACAATTATGAAATTCATGTTTTTCATTTGCTATTTGTTATAAAATATACATCAGACTTAAGATTACAATTGAAAGACCACCAAGCTTTTAAAAATACAATGACTACTTGAAGTGAACAATTCATAATTTGTAAAAGTCAAGAGAAGGAATGTCTCATTGAAATTTTGGGTGACTTTACAAGTATTAAGTCCAATGTCTCTCAAATTTCATTTACATTACACTATCAGCTCCCTTTATAGAAGCATATGATACAACAACAATTCTATTGTAAGAGGCAACTTGGGTTAGAACAAATCTTCTCTCTTTACAACAACAATACTTCTTGTTACTGTAACAGGCATTACCCACCCTTTTCATTGTAACAACCACTCAAAATAGCAGCCTTTATATGCCTTTATCTGTAGGAGACATAACAAACAACGCTTAGCCAATTAAGACATAATATGTGGCAGTTGTTTGTCCTTTCATGCAGACTACATGATTATTTACATGGTTTTTCATCTTACATGTTTTCAACCAAACCAACCCAATTGCAAAACAAAAAAACGTTTTTCACCTTGGAACATCTTGGATACCAAGCTTTCCAAGCACGGTAAGAACTCCATGAAAAATTGCTAAATTCTGAAGACACTACCATAAACTCCACACCAAAATCTCAAGATTTATAACTATCATGGGTTCCCGCATTCAGCAGCAGATCAAAATCATCAACTCAGTTCACAGAACACCGTGAGAGACATGCGAATTAGCAGAGGAATCTTAACATTTCTGTGCTGTAACACACTGCTAGTAGATATCCTCAGCATGGTAGGAGACTTAAAATTTGATCTAGTAACCGTCTATGTTTTCTCTGATCTCTGGTGATCAGAGAAGTTCTGACATTCGAGCTAAGTAACAACCAGTCTTTATTGCCAACTCACCAGAAGCTTTCACATGTGGTCTTCTGTGAAGCGTCCCCTCTCGTGATGCAGATCCAGCCTCCCTCGCCGTGGGTTTAGTGACACAAAATGAAACACGCCAAAGTTTTAATAAGCGCACAAAAAAAGGGACTTAAGATCAAACGCACCATATTCTAAAGAGCTGCCTTCATTGAAGCTACCTTGTGGCGCATTCCCTCAATGGTGAGGTCGAATGCATCACTCGTTAATCCGGCTGCAGCAGGATGTCTGTACACCACGTTGGGAATGATGGAGATAAGCTTCTCGCGCATCATACGCACCTGAGATGGCCTGATCTGCATCAAGATATCCTCGACAACGCACGAGCCATTCATTATACAAGCTTCGGGAATGAAAACAGAGTACGCATCAAGCTCAGGAGGAAGGTGCCAGGTGTACTGCGTCTCTGCCGTGTCCTTGTGGAAGAGGACAGGAATGCAGCCTGAAACGACAGAATCTATTGTTGATCGGCGGGTCGCTGTGTCGCCCCGCGGCTGTAAGCAAAATTCTGCATGAAGGAGACTCTCGTAAATAGGCTCCGGGTTGTGACTGCACTTGATTGAAGCGCAGTCCAGCCTCGAGCACTTGGAGGAAGCATTGACGCATTGCTGTGATAAGATTTCTCGAATGCTTCCCACCTGCTGCGGCCTCAGAGCACCCGAGAATGAAAACAATGCAGTGCGTTTTTCTTCCCGCACTCTCTGGATCCAGAGCTGTAGGGATCCTGGGCTTGCAGGATGGAAGCCCACTGGATAAGGAATGGCTTGCTCGTTCGGCCGCCATGGCCGACGCTCCAGCACCATGAACGTCACATGCTTCATGGCCTCCAAATCGAACAAGGAGGTTCCCCAGTCTCTGTTACCTTCCTCCGGGATGGCGAAATCCCAGGCCGTCCTGCCAGCGATCATGAAATGGTCGCGGCCCCCGTACCGCCTCCATGGCTCAGTCGCATTCTGAAGCAACCAGGCCAGAAGCTCCAGCCCTTGTCGATGCAACCTCTTCGTCTCGTTGTAGAGAAATGACAGCGCGTCCAGTCCTGCGAAGAAAGGAATAAAATATATGTCGGCCTCTGCTGGTGTGTCCGTCAAGCAGGGATACGACTGCATCCGCTCGTGAAAGATGACCTCCAGCATGTACGCATCGGTGCGATACCAGTCGTCTCCAAGGACGGCAGTGCTAGCGTTCACCAGCTCTCCAAATCCGTAATTCCGGTAATGCTTGCAGAACTTAATCCACGGCACCAATCCGCCATCGCAGTACTCGAGAAGAGCAGTGTTGAAGCCGCGTGGAATGTTATACATGTGCACTCTCCTTCCCTGACAAGCTTCCGACCGAAGCATCAGCTGGTGAGAAGTGAGCGGGAACTCCTGTTGAAATGGCTTTCCAGGGCTGGGACACGCCCACCGCGTCGCCAGTACGATGAGAAACAATGCGCAGCATTTAATCGCCAGCTTCTTACTCGCAGGCGGCGGCATCTTGTGCATTTTTGGAGTAAACTTTGAACTATCCTTGCAATCACCAAATGGCTCTCAGCTTTTCATACGTATCTCATGTGCTCAACGACAGGAAGTAGTAGGTGGTGGAAAAGTAAGCAACACGTGTTGTATACAAAGACTAGAGGAGCACAATGTGAACAACAAACCTACAATGCAGTCTACCAATCACGTCCTACGATCTAAGAACTGACAGCCAATTCCTGTGCAATGACTAACATAAAAATCCATACAATGTCACTACCTCTATCATTATATTACCTCACTAACTGCAGTAAGACGCTGTTATCAAATGCATCTCGAATCCTCAAATATCTGCATCTGGAGAAACAACACGTTACCTCGTTGGCCAACCAGAACCGACTCTGGAGCTCGCATCCCTGCCACCGCCTACCTCGTACGTATTGAACGGGCTCATCAATCCAAACCTCCTACTCCGCGCGTCCATCCGCGTCCTCCAAACAACCGCATCAGCAGCTGGCTTACTTCAACACGCGGTCAATTACATCGACCGCTTCTCACAAATAACCAATCACGCATCCGCATAAATCACTCCAACCTCGCCCTAGCTCATCTCACACCAATAGACAATCACGCATCTGCATCAATCGGTCAAACCTCGCCGTAATTACAACAACAAAAAAACTAATCCTTCCTGCACCTCCTCTCCATTCAATCACCTCACTTCTCAGTTCAAACCAAACCCGCTGCAACCTAGATAGAAAACAGAAACGACGACGCCGCGAACATCCGTCACCCGAACTTACAAAAAAACCGATGCGCTCCGAAGAAAAACTCTCTTTCTCAGCTCCAAAAACGCTATCCACTCGCGCTCTCACCGATCACCGCTCTTCCAGCTCTCCCGTCCTCCTCAGAGCATGAAACGAAACGAGACCAAGTGGAAAGGAGAGACGGAAACTCGCGTGGCACCACCGAGAAGCTCACGCCCTCGCGGTCCGCCTGCGCCATGGCGAGATTGCTGTGGAGATGGCGGGCACATACAGCATGACCACCATAGCCCCCGCAAGCGCTGTCAAGGCAAAATGACGCACAGGCCCTCCAAGAAATTGAGCTTTCAAGCTTGGCACATCCCCGCCCGGTGCCAACGAGGCGCGTCCCCTGCCATGTCACCATTCCGGTGTGCCATGTCAGCGTGCCCTCGGCATGGAATTGGTGGTGCCATGTGGGACTCAGTCGTCACTTCCAACTCCTTTAGGATCCGAGACTATTTGGGTTTGTTGATATTGGCATCTAAAATTGATTTGGACGAAAGACATTGTAAATTACAAATCTTTCCACAATGTTCAAATTTAAAGTAGCATTATAATTGATGTTCCAAAATCAAGTTGTTTGGAATAATTACTACTATCATAAATTAACATTCATGAATGATCATTTGCTGCTTTTATTTGAGGCAATCATTGTATTCATGATGGTTACTGAATGATCATTGCCGCTTTTATTTGAGACAATAACTGTATTTATCATAAAAGTTAAATTAAGTATCCAAAATTGATCCAAGTTACGCGTGTTACAATTTTCCTCATTATTAAACTGAGAATATGGAAAAGATTAACATATTGTGTTTATAAGATATCAACAAATACAAGAGTAAATCAAAAAGTATTGTAAGATTCTTTGTATGCAAGTTAGACCTCCACTTTAATTGTTAGGTTGAATTATTATTGTAGAACATTGACAATGGTTGAATTATTATGGTAGGACATTGGCAATGGTTTGAATTGTTGTTGTAAAACATTGACAATGTTTGAATTATTATCGAGGAACATTGACAATGGTTGAATTATTATTGTAGGACATTGACAATGGTTGAATTATTATTGTAGGACATTGACAATGGTTGAATTTTTGAATTATACTGCATGTGGTTTAAATATTACAAATTTAGGCACTCTTTGGATGTAGGGCTCTAATAATATGTGGGCTCTTTGGATATGGCACAAGCTCCTTGGAAGCTACAAAAGGCTCTCGACTAGTTACAATATTTTTATGGTATTCACACAAGGTCCTCAAAAAGTGAATTCCCACCATGATGTCCATTTGATGTTTAAGAAAAATTTCCAATCTATCAACTTCAAAACGTGTGATTTCCTAACCCATTAGAGCCTACGAGCTCACGAGGCCTATGAGAATATAAAAGTGTAATAGATCATGTAGACCATCATTTACAAAGATGGTACATTTCGTTGTGACCCCACTTCACAACAATCATTGTAGTTCGCCAATGCCTGCATCTTTCTGGTGGCGCCGGTTGCGGTAGATGCTCATCTTGCTCCGCCTCTAAATTTTCTTGCTTGCTACATAGGTTAACCTGCCCAAGCAACCAAAAAAACGGACAGTTGGCCTTAAATATTCTAAATCTTCTCTTGTTCATTTTTCCATACTATAAAAAGTGACATTGTTAATCACATAGCAAGTCTCACTTCAAGTTGTTTCAAGGTTGTTGCTAAAAGTTCTTTGCAAGAGGCTCTAAATTGTGAGATGAATTAGCAAGAAAAGGCCGGCTCCTGATGCAGAACCAAGAATATTGCAGGATTGCTTGTGAGTTTATGGTTAGCACTCCATTCATCCTAAGCAAAGCCAAATCTTTTTCCATCAACTTAGCATTGACATAGAAGATTTCACTTCTTGGTTTGAATCTACTTTTATTCATGCAATATTATATTGTGGTAGTACAAGTACATGAAAGTTAAACTACCTAATGTTGCAGTTCCTTGCATAATCATACACATTTTATAATTCATAAAATTATACACATTAAATTTACACATTTTTACTCTATTCTTTTAGTGATTCAATTACATAGAGGTTCACTAATGTGTGTACATATGTACGCTACTCGTTACATAGTGTCTACCCTCGAAAGGGGGAAGTAGTTCCAGTTCGCTAATTCCTTGTCCGGTGGGCATGGTCTTAGCAATGGAACGAACAGACACTTTACTCACGCCGGTTCCCTTCGGGAACCGGCGTTCTTCTTCTTCTTCTGTACATATGTACCAAACAAAATATCATAACAATGTATATAAAGGTGGAATAGATTGTTTAAATCAATTGTAAGAGACATTATTGTTTATGAAAATGAATGAAAATGGCTCTTGTGTCAAGGAATTAATCATCTCCCACACACATTAATTTTAATATACTATACAACATAAAAGTACTTCTGAGTATAAGTTGTATTACATTGACTACTTTCAATTTTAATTACCCAATTTTGATCTAGTTTCACCTAACAAACATTTATCCTTAGTAATGCCCCACTTGTAATACATTAGGTGACTCTAGCGTTGTCAAAGGACATACGGTAGTGCTCATTGTTCTAGTAGACTCCTCCATCTTAATTGTCAAAAGATTAAGTATCCGTATGCGGGACAAACGAGCCTTGGACATGGTTTATTATAAAAAATACTTATATTTGATTTTTTTTTGGTCAAGAATAGAAATTTTGATAAGCTTCACGATGTCCTTTATAAGATTTTGATAAGAAAATTTCTCTAAAAATTCAAAAAAACAAAACATGTTTTTAGTTTATTTTTTGGATTTGTAGGGAATAAGCTATGACACTTCAAAACCCATATGACCTCCAACCTCCGCCAACCATTCTCTAATCGCCACAACAACTTGAGGTTGGTCAATGGAACAAATTATAAGTACCATCTACGCTTGAGAGGGCATGGTAGAGAAAGGATTTTGGCTGTCTCTGCAAGGTTGGTTTTGAAGGACCAGACACGGTCTAACTTGTTGGCTGAGTTCTAATGTAGAATTCATGAGCCATTGGACCCACCGACTAACCCATACCGCTCCTTGGCCCTTTTGCTATACCCCTCCAATCTATACACTTTACTATCATTTCAAAACCCAAGATGATACCATCTCGAAGCCCAAGATGATACAATTTTAGTGCCCAAGATGTTACGATTTTGGAGCCCAAGATGATACCATTTTGAAGCCCAAGATGATGCCATTTTGAAGCCCAAGATGATATAGTCTTGGGCAAAGCTTTGGTCAAGTGTGAAGCAGTCCCCAAAATAATTTTTGTCCACGCACTTTTCTTGTTCTGGTAACTTTTCGGAATTAAATCTCTTTCTAAACAATGCCCAAGGAAAAAAAAATGGGGGAAAGAAACTTCAACCCCATTTATTGCCGTCACAATTCGGGCAGGCGCAGCTGAATGTTCACCCCGCTGCCCGCCCGCCCGACCTGCCCCGGACCAAAAGATTGAAGCCGCTTCCAGTAATTTTAGCCGGAGCAGTTGCAGTCCATCCAGTTATTTCTCTTCCCAAACCTAAATCTCAACCCGAGTTTACAGGCAGATTTCTCCTTCTCCTTCTTCTTTTTTCAATCTGGTTCTATCACCTCAATTAGGGTTTCACGGTTAGGGTTTAGGGTTTGGTTTCCAATAGGTTGGAGCCTTTGATTGCTACATTGATCATTGCTTCTTTTGCTACGATTTGAGTGAACGCTGCTCATACGTTGGAGGCAAGGAACAGGCTCATCATGTCGTGATTTTGATCAAAGTGGGTTTAGGGCTTGCAGTGATTTTTGGAGAATAAAATGAGGTCAATGGTGCGAGTGGTTTTTTAGACCATGTTGCAAGATGGAGCTTCTTCGAGTTATTGTTTCAGTGTAGAAACAGATTACCACGGAACGTCAAGAGATTTCGCAGCACATGGGTTGAATTTCTGGTCCTTTGAATGTGTGATTATCATCACATAGTTCATGAATAGGTAACTGATTTGAGCATAGTTTCATCAGTGATTGCGTGATTTTTATCACGAGTATAGTATTCTCAGGGTCCTACTACTGCCATGGCTAGAGATTGCTTGCCGTGGGGACAGGTTATTTTCCATGGCCTGATCTGGTCCTCAGCTTATCTGCTGATGGGCGTGATGATGGCGTTTCCTCTGTGTCACCGAGCCGTGAGATCACTCTTTTCCACCTGAACTGACAGATTTGGTGCTAATCTGCTCATTTCCTATTCCCACACAGCGACTGCGTGATCGAGGTACTACATCCTAGCTCTCTTGTCATGTGGTAGACATTGCCTTTAAACAGTCAGAATCAAAATGTGTCTTTACGACTTGTGATTTGGCTTCTGCGTCAAATTTGAAGAAAAGAAATTCTACTTCTCTGAACTGACTCTCAACTTGACTGATGTAGTTGTGCAAGGCATGTGTTGGAGGAGCGCACGATGGAGATTGTTGTCATGATCTTATTAGCAATGAGCTTACAAAAAGTTGATATTACTACATCAAAAAGCATGTGGTGGAGCTGCAAAGGCGGGAAGAAATTGATGTTTTTATGCTGTGAGCTTCTATGAACTCTCGTGAGGATTATCTCAGTTTGTCACATGGAGAATTGATACAACAATTAGAGAGGATTCTGTACTTACAATTCTGTAGCAACAAAAGTTACTGCTTCATCTTCCATTCACTTTGCTTCTTGGCTACATTCCAAATCTCGGATGTCGATCAATTGTGAGTCCTGTTGTCATGTCGAGGTTTGGGGTTGGAGATTCTCAAGAGGAATCGGTTAGCTCTCCAATGGATACTGAAGAGGAAGAACCTCTTCTAAGGTGAGTGTCTATCTGCTCTAGAAAACCCATTGCATTCCCTCTTTCACGGAGCTGAAGAAACATTTTTCGCAGAATACGTCGTGAGTTGAAGATGTAATGAAAGTATTCCATTTCACAAGGTTTGTTAGCTCAATATCTGGTTTTTTTGGACGTCCATTCTTGAAGAGACGAAGAATCTGTTGTTGTCTATCTCTTGACATAGGCGTCAGAAGGGAGTGATGACTTTGTATTGGTGAAAGATCTCGAGGACTTAAATTCACTGTTTTCCCCCACATGTGTACGAGTTTGGAACATTTGATTAGTGTTCCGTCAAGCTCTAATAATCATTTTAAATGAGAAAGTATAAAATCAATAAAAAGAGGGTTATCTTATTGAAACTTTCGGTGCCTCCTATCAACTCACTGGGCTGTCTTATTTTTCAATTTAGAAGTGCATGTTTAGGGGTCATGATCACGTAACTTACTGTGATCTTTTTTCGCAGAGTATGTGGTGAAAGTGATGATGCAGACATTGTTGCTATTAACAAGTGAAAATCCGCAACAAAAATTGATTGGTGAAGTGAAGATGATCATGTGGCTTTCACCGCACCGGTATGTGATGATGAACTCCGCTGTTTTTTTAAAAAAATTCTGATGACTGGCTTACAATGAAAAGTCAAACTCATGAGTGAAAATTGTAGCGACTGCAATTCCTCTGGCTGCTACTAACAACTCATACTCAACACTAATCGCATCAACTTTATTGTAATGTGTAGAAGCTTAGTTCTGGAGTGGATTGGGAGGCGGCGGCTGCTGCTCGTGAATCTCGATTTCTTCCATCTCCTCGTGGCTGCTGCTACTTTGCAGCACTAGGGGAGGAGGAGGACTCATGGGTCGGCTGAGGAGACTGGCCAGGCTGCTGTGTCCTTGGGGCGGCTTGCTGCTGCTTGAAGTCCCGGTGGGCTGGGAGCTTGTCACGTCCAGGGTCACGTCTTTGCAGATCCTGGCAATCGCCAGCTGCATCTATAAACGCCTTGTGTCAGTCTCTCGAACCAAACTTTCATCAAGGTACCCCCCTCTTTTCTCACTCTAAATTGAGTGGTGGTCAAATCCTTCAATTCAGTGAATGGAAGAGCTTGGTGGTCTTTGAACTCAAGTAGCGTGAAGGAAGAGATATTAGTCGCCTTTCTCTCTCCCTTGAGATAATTTTAGATTAACCAACAATTGTTTAGAGGTGATTTCACTAGACTCTGAATGGAGACAGGAAGATGAGTGTGAGAGTGATGGTTCACCTTTTCACCATCCGGTTGCTGAACAGCGTAGATGACCTCAGTAGGGTCGGTGAACAGGGGCTTATTGTTATTTGCACCGGCGGCAGCAATCTGTGCAGACCTTCTTGCATGCGGCACCACTTGGTTGATGACGCGCGCCCTCATGGCTCGTGGCGACAAGCCGATAATTTGTATGCCCTACAACAATTCAATACAATCGATGCGAAGTGTTGTTAGTAACAGTCATTTGCAAAGATACCATGAGTTTTGACCTCTTCTCTCATTTTTAATCTGCTCTAATCAGCTCCAGAAGGAAGATGGAAGCTAAGATTCATGACCTCTCCTTTAATTAGAGAACACTAAACTCTTCCATGCTTTAGTAGAAGAACCACCAAAGTTTTCTTTGATCAGTGAATAACCGTATAACAAAACAGAAAAAGGGGGGTAAGCCTGGGTGAATTTTCTTGTTTTCAGAGGTGACGGATTCGTTTGATAAAGTTTTTTAGTTAGGAAGGAGAGAAGAAGTATGCCGTGCATACAAGAGGGCGCAAGTGAGGATCTTCCACATTAGCAACTGGCGAGACTTGCGTTGTTGGCCAGTTTGCAATGATGTGGCCTTCATCGTCTGCCATGGGCATCCTCGACACTTTCACCACCATCACAGCTACGAAGATCTGGCCCATTCACGCGTATATCAAAAAACAATCGTCCACAAGCAAGATAATGCTAATTAGACTTCATGATTTGTTGTTATAACCCGTCCTCGAAGTGGTTGAGATTACCGATGCTCTACCTGGTAGGAGAGAAGAATGCAGTACAAAACAAGGGGGGCAGCGCAGCTGTATTTTTTGCACGGTTGCTGCTTTGCGTACACCGAGATGGAGAGCAGCGACAGGGAAATTTGTGCGATGGAGTACTGTCAACAACACCAAAACTCTCATCATACATATCACCAATGAGCTATTTCCACAAGAGATTGATATGTATTTACCAGGGAGGGTATGTAGCCTCGGGAGCAGATGAAGGCCACGAGCTCCACAGCTCGGTTGAGCATCATGGGGTATAAGTGCCATGGGAAGTAACTGGCTGTGAAAAGCTGGTAACACAGCACTCCCACTATCTCAATCTGCACATGATTTTTCAACACAAGTTTTTCTTCCCCCTTCAGTGAACAATCCAAAGTTATCATGGATGTCGACAGCAGTTGTGCAATCTTATCAACAAACACCAATAGCATCTAATCAAACTCACACCCACTTTGCAGATATCTTTATGAGAGGTTAAGATGTTTCCTTCATAAATATGTATCAATGGTTTGTTTTCCTCATGGATGATGAATGACATGAGCCAGTTGAGTGATGTGAGGAGAATGACTAGAATTATGTTGGAGGAGGTAGTTATTTGAGTACATACCAGGTCGACGGAAACGAGGAAGGCGAAGAGAGCCACGACGTATTTGTGAGTGAGGATAATCTGCTGATATTGCGAGCCTGATTCTGGCTGTTGTGAAGTGGGTCGCCTCCGCCAAACATTGAACCGCCATGATGTCGGCATGGTGATACTTTTTTCTTCATGCATCAAACGCCGACTCGCCGGAACTGAGGCCGGAACTGGAATACACCTTGCAAATCATCAGCATCGTCCTCTGAAAACGAGGATTCAATGTTGGCATCGTAGCTGCAAAAAGCGGTAAATCGTCTTCCACGGCACCTTTCTTCATAAGGAGAAGAAGACCAAAATGAAAGGGGGTTAGTGAGAGTGGGAGGGATACAGAAAGGTGTTGGTGGTGACTTGGAATACCAAACAACCGATAACTGTAACCGCCAACTAATCCATCCATACGTTAGAGTGTCCCACTTTCTTTCGGACTGTTTCATGCCAAAGGTAATCACTTGCACTTGTAAAAACCATACAATCTTTTCCACCAAGTGAAGAGCGCCGAGGACAAGGTTGTGTACAAGTAGGTGACTGTCTCAAAAGACTCCCTTACCTTGTGTCAATTATACTCCGACCCAGAAGATATCAGGTCTTCAACTTGTTACAAACTTGTGCTGTCACGAAGATACTAAAAAAAAACTATCCAAGTTGTGTAATCGATCAAAATTGAAATGTACAGGACGTTTACATGTGGTGTCAACCCAAGCAACTACGCCTCTGCTAGTATTTACAGCTTAAACGTGTAGATAGTAAAACATGGGCCTTGATGTATCACTTCAGGTGGTATATTACAAAGGGGATATGTGAGATGAGAAACTCTTTCCTTCAGGTCTCAGGCTGCAACATGAGATGGGGAGGCTGGGAAGTGAGGAGTAGTTGTTGTCTCACCTTGAGATCCTCCAACTGAGCCGTGACGTGCATCATGGTGGGGCGCCGGCGCGCCTCAGTCGCGGTGCACGCGACCGCGAGCATGAGAAAGATGCCAAGGAGCTCGGTGGAGCCAGTGCGCGCGACGACGGGGTCGTAGGCGTCCATGTGGCGGTTGGCCTTGGCGAGCGCCTTCACCCACGCGACGAGGTTCATGCCGCTCTCCATGCCGTGGAACGCAGGGCCGATGGGGCGCTTCCCGGACGCGAGCTCCAGCATCACCACGCCGAAGCTGTACACGTCCCCCTTGGCGGTGGCGCGCCAGGTCTCGCCGTACTCGGGCGGGACGTACCCCGGCGTGCCGGCCACCACGGTGCTCACGTGCGACATGTGGAGCTCCATGAGGCGCGCCAGCCCGAAGTCCGTGAGGCAGCTCTCGAAATTCTCGTCCAGGAGGATGTTGCTGGTTTTCATGTCGCGGTGGATGATGAGCGGCTCGCACTGGTGGTGCAGAAACGCCAGTCCCTGCGCCGTGCCGGCGGCGATGCGGAGGCGGAGCGGCCAGGTGAGCACCGCCGCGCGCTCCTCGCTCTCGTAGAGCCAGTCGTCCAAGCTGCCGTTGCTGAGGCACTTGTACACCAGGAGGCGCTCCCGGGAGCGGCAGCAGTAGCCCAGCAAGGGCACCAGATTCGGGTGCTGGATCACGCCCAGCGTCTCCATCTCAGCGCGAAACTCCCGGTCGCCCTGCGCGCCGTCCTGCACCAGCTTCTTGATCGCCACGGTCGTTCCGTCCGCCAGCTTCGCCTTGTACACCATCCCGAACCCGCCGTCGCCGATGATCTTCGCGGAGCTGAAATTGTCGGTGGCCAGCACGAGATCCGAGTACGTTAGCGCCTTGAGCGACCCCCCGAAGCTCTTGAGCGGGATATAGCTCTGGCTCATGGGCGACGATGCCGCGTCGTAGACAGCATCCGTATCCATGAACACCGCCGCCTGCTTTGTGTGCAGCCGCCGGCACTTGAGAAACAGCAGGAACACGGATCCGCCCAGGAGAAACAGCAGGATGGCACCGAACACGCCGACGAGAGTGCACGTCAGGACGAGATTCTTGGAGGATCCGGTCACCGTCGACTCCGGCGGCACGCGCTGCGGCGCGGAGCTGTTCACACAGGACTTCATCTCCTGCGGGCCGGGAATCTGCGTCGCGTCCGGGATCCGGCACAGCTTGAAGTCGTTCACCCACGCGCTCGGGTCAAAGTTCCGGAACGACGCGTTGTACGGCACCGGGCCCTCCAGGTCAGGATTATAAGAGAAGTTGTACGTCCACAGGAAGCTCAGCTTGTTGAGCGACGCGGGGAGCGCGCCGGAGAGGTGGTTGTACGAGAGCTGCAGGCTCTGCAGCGTCGGCGCCAGGCTCTCGAAGATGTCAGGGATGGAACCGTTGATGCGGTTGTGGCGCACGTCGATGTTGTAGAACGGGACGCCGCGGAAGGTGGGCGGGATGGCGCCCGAGAGGTCGTTGTGCGAGAGCAGGATGCACGAGAGGTTGGAGGCGAGCGAGGCCGGCTCCGGAATCGGCCCCGTGAGGCTGTTGTTGGAGAGCTCCCAGTAGGCCAACGACACCCTCTTCCCCTTCAAGATGTCCAGCCACTGGCCCCTGCACTGGTTGTGCTTCAGATTCTTCGCCATGTTCTCGAACGGCGGATCCTCGCCTGGGATCCAGCTCAACGCCAACGAGCACTCACCGATATCGATCGGTGGAAAGTCGTTCGCTTCTCGGATGGCGGCGAACATGGCTCCTGCGTCCACGCCTAGAGAGAAGAAGTTGCTCGGGATGGCGCCTGAGAGCTCGTTGTTGCGGAGATTGAGCCAGAGCAAGCTGCGGCACTGGGTCATCTCAGGAGGAATCGCGCCGCTGAGGTGATTCTCCGCGAGTTGCAGCCACAGGAGGCACTGGAGGTTGCCGAGCGAGGCCGGAAGCGCGCCGCGGAGCTGGTTCACGGAGAGATCCAGCCCTTCCAAGGCTGTCAAGCTCCCGAACGATCCCGGAATGGAGCCTGTGAGATGGTTTCTAGCTAATCTCAGGAACCGGAGCGCGGTCAGATTCCCGAGCTCCGGCGGAATCTCGCCGGATAAGCTGTTGTTGCCCACGTCCAGGTGCACGAGCGCCGGCGCGTACGCGAGCTCCACCGGGATTGCACCCGAGAACCTGTTGGAGTGCGCCACGAAGAATCGGAGGCTCGTCACCTGGTGTAACCATCTCGGAAGCGTCCCAGAGAGCAAGTTCCAGCTCACGTCCATCGCTGAGAGGCTCTGGCATCCCGTGAGCGTTTCCGGGAGAGCGCCGGTGATGCCGTTCTGGCTCAACCCCAACGACTGGAGCTGCTGCAGCCGCCCCAGCTCCGAAGGTAGGGCTCCAGTGAGCAAATTGCTCTGGAAGTTCACGAAGGAGAGACGCGTGCAGCTTCCTAACGCTGCCGGGATGGCGCCACTGAACCTGTTGAAGGAGAGGTCGAGGTAGGTGAGCTCAGCGCACCCGATTGCGTCCAGGACGTCGGATAAGCTGCCTGTCAGCTCGTTCAGGTACACGTCCAGCTTCTGCAGGTTCGTCAAACGTTGGACTTGGCCCTGAAACAACTCCCCGGTGAAGTTGTTGTCCCTGAGAAGAATCTCTTCAATCATGCGGCAGCTCCAGAGCTGCGGCGGCACCGGGCCCTCCAGATGGTTCCCTGACACGTCCAAGGACTCCAAGCTCAGGCAGAAGGCGAACATCTCTCCTGGGAGCCTCCCTTCAAATCCGTTAAAGGATAGGTCTAACGACTGCAACAAATTTTCCATCATTGATATCAGCATGTGAGATAAATCAGCAACTTGAAACCACCACAAGAGAAGAAGATATTGAAGCTCTTTCTAATTCACCTGACGTTTGAATAAGACACCCCTTCTTTTTTAACACCTCTAACCAGTTTTCAATTCGTCTAAAAGGAGCTAATACTCATGGTACTCTTTCTTCAGACCACCGAGCTCTTCTTTTCATCTGATAACTAATTAGGGTGAGGAAAGAGTAGCATGATAAACCGAAAGAGGGGTGTCTATCTGATTGACTGTTACAAACAACTCTAACAACAACACAGAAGGTGTGGTTTGGACCACCGACCTGGAGGTTGATACATGTGCCGAGATCGGCAGGAATCTGTCCACTGAAGTTGTTGTGAGCCAGCGATAATTCCCGGAGGGCTGTGAGCCTCCCAAGTCCAGTGGGCATGCGTCCTGTGAAGTTGAATTTGGAAAAGTCTAGTTTCACAATGCGCGTCTCGCCTGCCCACTCTCCACATTGCACTCCGTAATACCCACACGGCGAAGTGGAGTTGTCCAGCTTCAACCAGTTCAATTTGATGTTGTACGTCTCGTTGGAGAGCAGGCTTGCCCAGCTCTTGAGCGCTCTCTGGTCTTCACTGAGCCATGACTCGCCTTGTGAGGGCATCGCTTGCAGACCTAACAAAAGAAAGTCAGTAAAATAGAAAACAAGCCAGTCTTCCAAAGAACTCACCGAGGCCTCACAAAATGACACGGCAATTCTCACGCACATGAAACACTACTCGAAAAAGCAAGAGACATTGTATGAACTAGTAATTAGTCATAATGTAAGTCGCTTCACTAGAAAGAAACACTTTTCCTGCCTCACTGAAACTATTCAAACAGTGACTGTATCATCACTATCACCAAAAAACATGCCATGTTTCCAACTCCATCACTCCTTCCACGTAATTTATTTCAAGGTTTCTACATCGGAACTCCTAATAATCAAACCTGGCAGCATTTTTCAATCGGTTGAACCTGTCTCTATCAGACCTCCTCTGAAGTCAAGGCAATCAGCCCCACAACTACCACTTTCTTACCTACAAAAGAAAAAAAAAAAAAAAAAAAAAAAACATGATGAACTCACCTCGTACAAACCCCGCCACCGCGTCGTCGCCATCCGCCACAACAGCCGACGACGGCAAAGCAGCAGCAGCAATCGCCCAAATCCCAAGCCCATAGAAGAAGACGACGAACCTCAACGACACCAGGAATGGCAGCATTCTAAAGACGTGAAGACGCCGCTTCAACTCATCTCACATCCCAAAATCCCCCTCCCAAACTCTCCAATGCCCTAATCAACCCACGAATGGTGCCATCCTCCTCGTGCCCTCCTTTGCTCACTCTCACCTCAAAACACTCACCTTGCTCACTCGCAGCTGCCTCACCTCAAAAACCATGATCCCCACCTTCGCGATGATAAAAGCCTCTCACCCAGACACAAAACCCATCCCCCTCACAACCCAGTTGCGTCACGCCTCGGGAGCAGCCCCGGGAGCCAAATATTTCACGCCTCGGGAGGAGCTCCAGAACCCAAATTTGACCCCCGGCTTGAAGATCCGAAGCGCCTTGTGAGTTGAACGAGTCTGGGTCAAAGGGTGAGGAGCATGTTGTACTACGAGCGCGACGTGTGGTGAGTGCGTTTTTTTGTTGGGAGAATGAGCTTCAAGTGGACGTAGCAGCAGTGGCAGTGGCAGTGGTGTTGGTGTTGGTGTGTGTGGGAGATGAGGCATGCGGATGTTGTCAAACTGGATTCAAGGGATTTGACGTGAGATGGTCGCCATGATCGGCAGCCGAGGACGGAGCTTTTCTCTTTTTAAGGAGTTCGTGGAAGTGGGCGTGCGATGATGCGACTCAGCCTCTTGTACGATTCGTTTGCTTC
The DNA here is from genome assembly GCA_963971425.1 of Bryoerythrophyllum caledonicum. Taxonomy (NCBI): domain Eukaryota; kingdom Viridiplantae; phylum Streptophyta; class Bryopsida; order Pottiales; family Pottiaceae; genus Bryoerythrophyllum; species Bryoerythrophyllum caledonicum. The sequence goes on from OZ020517.1 coordinate 20,456,505, forward strand.
GGTCAAAACCCTAGCTTGGTGAAGGGCACGTTCGGCATTTGCATGCCCAATAACCAATTAAAGTCCAAAAAGTTGAAATATGAAATTTAGAAATTTTCCGCATAAATTTCTAAATTAGAAGATTTGAATCAATCTAGTGGCCATGGGGTTGGAATCCATGACCTTTGTTAGACCATTCTAACAATCTCTTCATTCGGGTTTTTACTAACAGTCTCTTCATCCGTATTTGTTTCATTTATCCATTTTCAAAGATTGTTTGTTTTATTGCATGGAGGCGATTCAACTATTTTTAGCATTTTCCTATGATTAAAAGCATCTCCATTGGTAAGCGCGGCCTCGCCATTCAACGCTAGATGAGCTTGGCGCCTTCATCGGGCAGGGTACTGGCGATTTGCTACCATGGCGGGAAAATCTTCTTTCTAAGTCGAGTGTAGGGCAAATAAGACTGGGGGCCATGACCAATTGCCGGGGATAAGTTACGTGACGAGTTCACGATGTTAGTTTACGTCGTCTTGTACTATGCAATCGATACTCCTCCCTCCATACATGCACATTGCTTAACTTGTTGGTGGTAGGGAGTTCACTTTAGAGCATCTCCACTCGGAACACCTACCCACCCACAATGGTCTGGGGAACGTCCTCGTGGAAAGAGGCCCGCAATCTAAATGTCGTTCTCCATCATGCACCGCTGCCGGAAGACTTATACATATGTTTTTCTTGTAATAGCCAATGGAATTACAATTTCAACCCAAGTGGTTTTATATTTTTCCGATGAAATGTGAACTAGTTGTGAATTTACAAAGTGTGCTCTCATCCTTAGTTGTTGGCCGCCATAAGCGCCGACTGAAACTAAAGGGTCATGACTGATAGCAAAACCTCTTATTTGAAGTTGAATGGGTCCTAAATGGATGGAAGTGGATTGAGTATTTCCCAAATTTATAGGTGTCTATTATGGATTTTGGTTGGTTACCTTGGGGTTAACTTAGATGTTTAATTTTTGAAGTAGAGATTCCCTTTTCTAGTATGGGCATTTAGAAATTATGCAAACATGATGTTCTCATACCATTAGATATGTTTGTAAGGTATGGAAGGAGACAAGACATACAATTCCTCTATTTTCAGAAAGAAAATTAATTGTCTAAATTTAGATGAATAGAAATGGAGGTTGTTTCCATAGGATATGGTTGGAACCAATTTTTTGTATCAAGGGATCTTACATCAAATCTAGCTATGCCATGCCATACCTACATCGACAACACCATTCACTGCATATATTGCCGACCAGACTATTTCAAAATACTTGCAATAATTTCACCTTGCGCAAATTACAATGATCCACCTCAATTCTCAATCCACATCAAATCACGTACGTCAAAAGATAGTGTGGGATGTTTCAAGACTGTTTATACAAAACTAATGTGGATTGATGGAGAGGTGGTGTGGAGCAGCAGGGAGTGATAAAGAACAACCATGAGGTGGCAATGAGTGGCGTGACACATGTTGAAACGTGTCCATCCTAATTTTGTTCCAAAACCTTGTCTACCTTGAGACGGATGAGTAACTCCATACTACTAAACTTATGTCTGGTGGACATTGGTTTAGTGGTGGAACAAACAAATACTTTATTCACTCCGGCCCTGTGAGGACTAGAGTTCTTCTTTTTTTGTTCCAAAACCAAAATTGATGTGGTCCACATCATATTTTCCCACATTATCAATGCATCCACAATATATTCAGTGAACAATGTATATGCCAAGGATTTGTAAGTGCAGTATATATGACTAGGTTTGTGATTTCAAATATAGTATATAATTCTATAAGATTACACTTCACTATATCACTATTAAATACTTTTTAATATACTTAATCCACAATGGAATAGTCAAGGAACAAATTAGGAAAGTAAAAAGAAAGATAAAGACCCAATGAGAAACAATAAATTCTAGATTTTATCAATTATCACTTCTTCTTGTAATCAGTTGTAACTAAAGATGATTGTGGAAGAAATTAACTCTTGATAATAGATCAATTCTACTCAGATTCACATCCATTTGGAAGAACAAGTTTTTTGAGCAACTAGAGTTTTCCTAAAAGTGCTTCCCGAATGGGCAAGCCAGGAGGAATGTGGTGCCAGAGAGTATGAGATGTATAAACGGAAAGAAAGAGAGCATGAGGAAATTTCATGTCGCCTTTTTCTGCACCAGTGAAATGCTTTGCAACCAATGTTCTTGGGCCCTACCCCATGCAAGCTAAAGCTCCCCCATAGTACCCTAAGTTCTCACAGGGTTGACCAATAGTTCCCCCAAACCTTTCCCAAGCCAAGACACCATGTACATGTGGTCCCGGTTACTAACATAAGACCCTAAGATTCCGGGTACCTATCCAATGTATTATGGTGACTTTCAGGAAAACTCAATTGAGTATTATGTCTAGAAACACGGCTGAGTAGGCCTTTTGATTTGAAAATATTCTAGTAGGACTATATCTTAAGCTCTAAGCGCCTAAGGAAATAATGAAAATAGGGTCTTAACCTTTTTAGATTAAAAAAGGAAAATTTCATGTATTCCCAAATTGCCCCATATTATAAGATATAATCACTTCTTCATATTCCTATTTGATTTAAAAAAAAATTAGAAGTATAATAGTCATACAACAAATCTTCAAATTTTCTTCAAAAAGCATGTCCATTTCTCTATTTAGTTCAATTTTACAGTTGGCAAATATTTACTTTTTAAAATAGTAATGATCATTTTGGTCTCAATCTCTTACTTTAAATATAACTACTATATTTAAAGTAAAATACTCAATAATAATATTATGTTACTTTTATAATGATTATAATACAAAAAATCCATTTATTGATATTCAATATTCAAAATGGATGAAGAATCATTAAGATAGGTAAATGAAATAAATGAAAAGTGGGTGAACAAGAGGGAGTAATCAAACAAGACAATTGCAATCTTGTATGGGTAACCCGAATCCAAAAATGACAAAAACGACACTGTTCATGGACAGTGTGTAGACTTTGAGCCTGCAATTGTACAAGCAATCACCTGCACATCACCAGCAATGTACTTGTGATATGTCAAATTGGCATGGAAGTTATAAGTAAGGCATTGAGGAGCATGCCGTCGAATTGTTGCGGAGGAGGAGGCACTGTCAAGTTCTGCAACGGTGCAGAGCCGGGGACCACCCTCTTGTCTCTGTTAGTTATTCAAATGTGGAGGCGTGGTGACCTGCCATGGCATCATCAGATGTTATTTACGTTATCAATGTCGAATCATAAGAAGCAATAAAAAAATCTGACGTATACGGCCTGCCACATGACGAAGGATTGTACCCAGAATTATCAGAGTTCTTTTTGGCGTAAACTGTAAGGGCATCCTCAAAGCATCCACGCAATATGGGATCTCTATATTTTGGGGCTACAAGTGTTTGAACGAGTTTTTGGAGGAGGAGGGTGGGGTAAAACCTGGTCCCTATTTTATTTTTGGATGGAGGACCTATTTAAAGCACAAGGGGCCTCTTCGAAAAAATTGGGGCCGCATGCTCCAAATTTGTCCACAAAAAATCTTCAAAAAGCCTCTAGACACCTAAAATGAGAGGGTGTCATTAAGACAAGGGCCCACCTCCTTGAAGACGCTCGTAGCTCCAAAATATAGAGATTCCGCAATATGCACCCTCAACCACAAAAGTCAGTGATGTGTAGGGAGCCTCACAAGAATGGAGGGCATGGTGCCCCAACCCAACACGCCCTGTACAATCGCTTCACGACCTAAACAACCACTTCACGACCTAAACAACCACTTCACATCCAAACTCGCAACGAGACTATACAATAGGGATTGTATTGGAATCCTCTGAGGGTTCTCCATCCTATTTTTGGGTAGGGCCCAAGAGCATTGATTGCCATGCATTTCATTGGTGCAGAAAAATAGAGTCTTTTCTTTCCGTTACAAAATCTCGTCTTGCCTTTTTCATTTCTTTCCTCTTGAGGAAGGTCTTTCAAGAAAATTTTAATGATATAAACAGTTCAAAAAGCCTTGTGAGTCGTAACAAAAGTTGTTATTTTATTATTATTGATTCCAGCTTTAAAGAGAAGTCTTTCCTAAAGAGGAAGGAAATGAAAACGGCATGGTGAGGTTTATAATACAGAAAGAAAGAAAGAAATAAATAAAGAGAGCATGAGGAATTACTTGCTCATACTTTCTACACCATGGAAATGCATGGCAATCAATGCTCTTGGGCCCTGCCCTAAACAAGCTCAAGCTCATCCATAGTACCCTCATAGAGTTGAGAATAGTTCCTCCACACCTTTCTCTTAGGCCCATGTAGTTCCAATTCCAATCAGCTCTCTTTAGACAAGTATTTGATACAACAATTTCATTGTAACACATAGCTTGGGTAAGAACAAATGTTTTCTCTTTAGAACAGAACAAAAGTAATAACACTAAATACACACCCTTTTAATAACACTAAATACACACCCTTTCCATGGAGGGTGACCCCCTCTCACTTTCAGATTAACTCCAATAGCTCTCGATTGATCTATAATCATCAACTTAAAGAAAATGAATGGGGGACATTGAGATTCTTTGTATAATACTGTATAAGAGGGATGATGTTCTTCTTTCTAGATCATGGCTAAAAGTACTTCTAACTTGAGGGTAGTGACTACCAAACTCTTTAAAAATAGACCACCAAACTCCTCCATTGACCTGGTAGTTGTTGAGAATGAAGAAAGAATAATATTAATATGAAAAGAGAGGCATTTATTAGAACTTTTGGTGACTTTGAAAGAACTCAATTCTACTTCATTCATATTAAGGTATAAAGATAAATGTATTTGGAATCATAAATTACTGGACAAAAGTTGAATAAGTTTTCAAAATTTTAAACCTTATATGTCACAAAGGCCAATTTGAGGCCTTTTCCAATCTGTCTAGGCTCAAATTTAACTATTAGTGGCTACTAGTTTATAATGCTTATAGATGTTTTGTGGTAATTATGGGATAATTTTCCTCTATCCATTACATTCTTTACATCTTTTTGAAGATTTTAATCCAATGCTAGAATAGTATACTCAAAATTACATGGAGTAAGTTTTATGTGAAAAACCAATGTAGAAAAGAAGCTTGCCACAGTAAATATATAATCTTTTGATGTTGCTTCAACATTAATAGTACCATAAAATCTTCCACAATTGATGTAAAAAGTTATCAAAATATTATCTTTTAAACACATGGGTATGAAAGTATTTGCAAAATGCATCAAAAACCTAAATAGTATTTTGATAATACAAGAAATAAATCGATATTGGAAGAAAAAAGGTGGAAGTGAGAGTCTTAGAGGGGATTGATCCTTCACATGACATGTCTTGGAATGGAATCATCACATGGAATACTAGACTATCCTCATATATGTAAAAGAGTAGTTTTTCCAATTTTAGTGATCAAATTTATGATAGCCAATACAAGGTATACTCCATGGGATCCAAGCATATAACTAAACTTCAATCAATTTTTATTTTAGCATAGCACCATATAATGGTTTTCCCAAAATAATTCTCAAAAGGAAAAACACTGAAATTTATATAGGCAGAGCAAAGAAAATTTCATATGGTTGTAATTGTTTTTATTTCTAGTGGTGTTTGTTCAAAATCAAAGTAAAAAGATTGTTTTCTTGAAGATGGTCAAACCTTGATTCTTATAATAAATAAGTTTATGTGTAAAAGTGATGACCATGATATAGTGCTACAATAAGTGAAGAAAAAAAACAAGGTTGGATGTGGAAGTCAAAAATATAAATAGAAGTAAGAGGGAGAGTGGAACTCGTAGTGTATTTCTTGTTTTTCTTGTTAGACAAATTTCAATAAAGAACCAACATGTGAGATATGCATGACTATCCAGTTATATATAATAGATTAGCTTCTATTAATGCCATTAAGTACATCCATGGATGATACTATACAAAGCATTTGTAAAATTCAAGTCCTCAAAAAACTCAAATCAGTTTGCATAGCACATGGAAAATAAATCAAGTTTCAAAGTGGAAATGATAGTAGACACTATAGGATAAGAAGCTCAAAACGATAAGAGTGAGAGTAAAAGTGAAGGTGGACTTGTTTATGTCAGAAAATATGTTTTAGTGGCAAGTTAACATGTGAGACAAACACTATGATTACACATATGAGACTAACTTTTACATGTTGTCATGGAATGTGGCATCGGGGGCCTCACCACATCGTGTTATTTGCGTGGATTAATTTTTTCCAATCTACATATGTTAGAGACATACATCCGACACATCACATTCATCATTCATCATTCAGATGATTTCATCTACTTAGGAATTGTGTGTGAGCGTGTAGCGGTGCGCACGTCCTTGATTTGACATCTTTGTCAAGTCAAGCTTTGTGAGTGAGTTTAGAGAGTGATTGGTGAATGTCTTTATTTGAAAGTGGGTATATCATTGGTAAAAACGTTCCATTTTATATTCTACTTGCTCCTGTTGTGGAGTGTGAGACGCTAGACTAAGTGAGTAATTTCATTGTTTTCCTCGAGAATGTACTATGCATATTGTGTTTCTAAAATAAACACAATAGAAGAATAAAAGTGACATTGGAGAATTGTTTGTTTCAACAACAACAACAACAACAACAACAACAACAACAACAACAACAACAACAACAACAACAACAACAACAACAACAACAACAACAACAACAACAACAACAACAACAACAACAACAACAACAACAACAACAACAACAACAACAACAACAACAACAACAACAACAACAACAACAACAACAACAACAACAACAACAACAACAACAACAACAACAACAACAACAACAACAACAACAACAACAACAACAACAACAACAACAACAACAACAACAACAACAACAACAACATTTGGAAGAGGAGACCAATGTCAATTGAAAGTGTGTGTTTGTTCCACCACTAAAGCAATGCCCACTGGACAAATGATTAGTGGTATGGAACTACAATAGGATAAGAAGCTCAAAATGAGCCATTTTATGAGGTTTTTTAATTTTTAATTTAATTTTTTTAATTATGGGTTATGTGACTCCGGTAGGGTTTAATTGTTTTATAGTCTTCTTTTATGGAGAAGAATGGGAATTGCGTATTGGACAACAATGGTGTTGATATTTTTTAAAGTGTTTCTAATGGAGGTATTTGGGATTTTTGAATGTGTCTTCAATGGATGTTATGGAAGGGATATAGGTAGTAGCTATGGTTATGTGGAGTTGCAAATGGGGCGTGTGATAGAAGGAAATCTTTTGGGTCCCAAGAAGAGTTGTTTTTGGATTTGCCTAAATACCCCAATCGAGCATTGCACCAAGCCTTAGGCTTCGAAGGGTGGGGAGGGTAGGGACAAAACCGGCCCCTATTTTTGTTGGAGGGGGGCCCTACTTGATCCAAGGGGGGGCCACATAGGATAATTTGGGGCAGCAACTCCAATTTTGTCAAAAATAAATTAAAAAAGCCTCTAGAACCCTAAATGGGGCAGGGCCAGAAAAATGGTCCCATCTAAGCTTGGCGCTCGACCCACGCTCGACCCACGCTCGACCAGGGTGAATTGGAGATCCGTTATTTTCTAGCATTTTCCATGTATTGGCCTATCCTAATTTTTATGATACATATTTTTTCTATGAACATGTGATAAAAGATTTTTCAAAAGTCATTGGAGAGTTTGTTGATAATGCCTTTATTCCATGTCCAATTTTCTATGTTTGAAAGAATTTCAACTAATTCTACTACATCATTGTTTTTAAGGTAATTGGATAAAAACCTATGGGGCCTTTATCAGGGTGTCACCCATAGATAGCCATTCATCTCTTTGATAGTAGTATGGTGTTATGTGAGCATGTTTGTATGAGTGTTGGCAATCCTATGTTCCTTGTGACTCTCTATGTTGGCTAATTGATTTGCTTATTCATTTCCATCAACGTTGACATGGGCCCTTACTTTGTATAAGTTGGTGGGTTGTGTACGTGATTGGGGCATTTGTACCATTGATGTGAGAATGGTTTCATCCGGGTGACTCTTGTGTATGGTAGGGTGTTTTATATATGTATTTAGGAGATATAAAACATTTATGTAGTTTGTAAAGATGTTTGCGGGTTTGTCTAGATATTTGGTGGTTAAAATTTGTAGTGTTTTATGGACTAGATTTTTTCATCTTAACACTCTACATAATAATTTATGGTCAAAAGTTGATGGCATTTCACCAATCATGTTGCAAAAAAGGCTTAAGAAAGAGTGTTGGCCTTCAAGAATGCATGTAATATTCTTTGGCAAACTATTTTTGGGATAGAGAAGAGAATAGGCAGCCATTTTATACTTGAAAGATTGTATGAGATGATCAACAAGTATACCAAACAATGACTAATGTTGGTATAACTTAACATAACCTCCCATAACTAACAAGTTAAGAAATGTGTATATATGGAGAGGACAAATAATAATACATTTCATTTTTTGTGATAGCTAGTAGATGAAATTTCAACCCAAGTGATTTCATAATTTTTAGTTGAATGTGAATTAATTGTGGATTTTCAAGTGTGTTGGCATGTGCAGCCAGTGCGGTCAATTGGTACCCTCGAAAGGTACGGACCAAAATTAAGGGATCTTGAGTAATAGCAAACCTCCATTTGGAACTAAATGGGTGGTAATGGAATAGAAGTGAGTTGGAAATACTATAAGCTCCATTTACAACAACCATTTGCAACAACCTTGTTTGTTCTACCAATTATAAATTCTATTTGGTCTAGAAATGTGCACATGTACTTGACAAGCCAACTATTATAATAAGAGTGGTTGTTGTGATAGATGCTATTGTATCTCAACTTTATACGTGTTGGTTATAGATTTTGATTGTTACGATGAGGTTACCTTGATTGCTGTTATTTGGTATATTCAATGGTTTTCTCATATATCTCTTCCTAGTATCAATTCTTGAATGGTAACTGTTCAAGAAACTAGATGAAAAAATGTGGAGAATTGGTACATTTGGTTGATTTTGGAGGGAGTTGGCTTTTCGTTCTACTTGCTTTGGAAAATGCGACAAGGAATGGAAGTTCTCCTCGAAAATGTCTAGATCCTTTTCAAATGTGGTTTTCTCAAACAAACAATCATCCAATGTTATTTATAGAAGAAAATTTGATCATTTTGCATAATAATTTTTCTTATTAATATGCTACTCAAGTTTGAATCTTGTGGCAACATGTTTTCCAGTTTTCTAAAGTTTTCTTCTTAAAATAATGGGGGTTAAGTTGGAAGCATGTTTGAACTCTATCCATTCAACGCATTATAAAAATGTGTTCCTCAAAAGAGTCTTTTAAAAAATCTTTTAGAAGGAATTTATTTAGATCCCTTCATACTAGAGCTTAAAGATAAAAATCCTTTGTCTTCAAAAGTGCTTGCACAAAAGTTTTTAAAAGATTTTTGGCACCATTACAATTACTTCTCAATTCCAACAACATGAGAACAAATACACAATATTTGCAAAAAGTGGATAGGAGGAAGTCCGCTTTTTGTCTTTCAAGAGATCCTAATTTTTTCACATATGCAAGGTTATATTAAAAAATTCATGAAACATCCATTGAAGAATAAGATCCTTGATGCCTTAAAAGTGGTTGAATATTTTTTATTAAGTACATTTAAGGAGATAATGCTCTTGAGTTCGAAAGAGTTGGCAAAGCTTTACAAGCCTTATCTTATTCTTTTTATTAATCCTTGGATATTTATTAAAGCTCAAACAATGTTAATAGAGAACAAGGCATTAAACAATGAGTAATAAAATTGTGATAATGATTTTCTTGGTTAAAAAAATCCACATAATATTATTCCATTAGTTTCTAGACACTTATCTACTTTTATATCATAAGAATTGATTTTAATATTCAATCACTTTACAAATATTCAATTCATATTCTTTGGCCTTTAGACATGACCTTTGGGCTTCAACAGAATGACCATCCATGCCCTCCATTTTATAGGTTAAAAAAACTTGCCCAAAAAGTGATAGACTCTTGGCCAAAGAGATCAATGTCCATTTACCATAGTATGAAACGACCTTGAATATGAGGAGCCAATATATTCCGGTAGACTTTTAATGATTGGGTGACGATTAATCATTCTATAATTTTAAAATGAAATCTAATTTTGTGGGCAAATGTTGATTTAAATAGTTCCATCTAAATGCCTATACGCATGAGGGATTTTTCCATACTAAGAAAATGCTAAAGTTGCACCATGATTTATTATAATGGAGTAAAATAATACTACATTCATCCATACTTTGTATAGATTTAAATTTTCATCCACACATGAGCATCATGTGTCTCTAAATTTGACATTTTCATCTACTTGAAAAATAACTTGATACCATTTGCCTTCTTTGAGAATCTTTGCTCCACTAGTTTTAAACTATCGAGATGAACTTTTTCAGAATGCAACTTTTGGATCTTCTTCTAAATTGTTATGAGATGATGTGGTAAAAAATTTGTGATTTTTGACCATACAAATTGAAAGATAATTGCAATCAAAGTGAATAGTTTGTCCCCAAAACAAGTACTTGGTCCTTTAGGGGTTAAGATTTGGCGCAATCTAATGTCTAACCGCTAAGGGAGAAAAAAAAATGCACACAAGAAGAATAATTCCAAGACTTCTCAAGCGTAACTTGTATATAGAAATGGCCATGCCCACTTCATGTGATCAACCAGACAAAAGCAATATGTATTGCATAGATGCCTAGATGATGTTTGCATAATGTATTATCATTGTAGGTTTTTTTTGCCACCGATCTAAAGTGGGCCTTAGACCTTAGGTCTTAGCCCAATTTGGACTAGCAAGTGGACAAGTATGAAAATGTACCAAAGACCTAGTTGATGTTCTGTATAATCTACGTGCTTGAAGATTTCTATTTCATCCACTTGTTGGTCTATAGTGAGTCTCAGAGCATCACCAACAACTCCCTTGAATGAGCCTTCAAATAGGGAGAATCACTATAGTGGGTCAAAGATCAAAGAGATGACTTTCCATCAACGCCCTTAGACACTTCAAACTTTTCCCGAGTCCCTCTGAACATAAAGGTCCACTCTGTAAGGAGGCTTCTATAGAGTGCCCTTGAACTTGCCCTCATCATCGCTTTTCACTCGTTCTTGTCTCTCATTGACTCAAATAGGAGTCGAGGGCGGGATTTTGAGGACTTGTAGGCCAAGAACCTACAACTTCCTCCGCTAGCCAAAAATAGCCCCTCTAAAAGCCATATTTAGGGACCTCGCATCCACAACTGTTGGGCATGCTCTATAGGCCCAATTCAAACAAAAAATCCGACAAAAGTGCAATGTACCATTTTCCTATCTAAGACACTTGTAGACACTTGTAGATTGCCTTTATGTCCAGTTGCTAGTATGAAGTTGGTCTTAAAGAATCAAATTTGCTATGCAACCCACACACACACACTTGAGTACAACTACGCTGCAAGGTGGCAAACAGTTCAATTCTGATCATCATAGCAAGTGAGATATCCCCGAAAAGACAAACACAATCCTCTGAGCAGTTCATGATTCACAAGCATCACAGGCTTTTGTGACAAAATCCCATGGCATGATGACGTTTCAAAAAGCTCAAGGCATTGAATATTGGAAAGATGGACACATCATGATATGGTACGCAAGCTTTGTGTAAATCCCGTTGACTACAAAATATTAACTTATTTATGAGTAACCGAAAGCCAGAGAGGAATGCAGCAGCTGGGTCCCTTGCATAATTGGTGACAACGCTGTACTAGAAAGGATGGTGCATAATTTCCCTGCAAGGCTGTCTCAGATACACACCAGAGTTGACTCTCTAGATGTCAAGTCGCAGCTTCCTGTTCAGAAAGGTCCGCATCAAAATTTCATCCCTTTTCCCAGACGGGTCGCACATCTTGGCCATCAATATAGTATGATGCAAGCTATGTATTCAAGGACAACAGCTAGCATGTACACACAGCAATTCAATCCAAAGTCTAGTGATGGAAAAATCCTTTAGATTGCCACTCAAAATGATGATACAATTCGCTCAATTCATATGTTACCTCTTTAAATGTTATTATTATGCCATACATGTTAAGCAAATTTTGCTCCCAAAAAACTTACACTACTGACTGCTATATGTCAAGTGTTGTGACATGTCTCATGTGGGAGTTCGTTCCCACAAGGTTCTGGAAACAGCCATAAAATTTGGTTAAAATAGAAAATTATGAAGACTTAGTGGATAGGTGTCGTACCACGAATTTTCAAATTTTTTAGTTAGTAAGATAGGAGAGATTAAAATACAGAAAATAGTTAGGTGGGAAGGTTAGGGCAAATCTAAGTGTTAATCTTTAGTAGTATTAGTATAAGGAAAATAGAGAGTGCTTACAAAACGTTAAGGGGGGATAAATACTGACCCGAGCCTACACCTTAACCCGACCCATACCGACCCGAGCCCAAGCTCAAGGACCCAAGCCCGAGGACCGGAGTTCAAGGGCCGAGCCCTAGGGTACAAGCCGCCAATACCTTCCAGGACGAAGCATGAGTAAAGTCCGGAGAAGGAACCTGCGAGCCGGAAGTCAACGGAGGGGAGGGGGGCCATATGAAAAACCGGAGGAAGATCGTGAGGGGAGGAAAAATCCACCAGCCCGTACATCACATCTCAAAGCAGCTGAGGTGGAAACTAGGGAGCGATGCAGTCGAGACAGAAACCGGAGACGCGAGACGGAAATCCAAGACAGAAACCCGAGACGGAAACTTGAGACGCAAGACAGAAACCCGAGATGCAAGACAGAAACCCGAGACACGAGACGGAAATCCGACACGCGAGACGGAAACCCGAGACGCAAATCCGAGACGGAAACCTGAGACACGAGATGGAAATCCGAGACGCGAGACGGAAATCCGAGATAGAACCTGAGATGCGAGATGGAAATCCGAGACGCGAGACGCAAATCCGAGACAGAAACCCGAGACGAGAGGACCGAGCCAACTGAGCGGAGGTGCAAGACGAGAGAACCGAGCGAGCTGGGCGAGGTCCAAGCCGGAGGAGTCCTTGCTACGATCATCCATGACTCGACCAACATCCTTGTTGTCTGCAGGTTTGTTATCACCACTTGTGACCCTCGCGAAGGTCGCGTCCAACCCGACCTTGAGCCGAAGCGCCAAGAAGCGAAAGAGGAGAGATAAGAAGTGAAGATTTGAGGATTTGGTTTGGAAGTAGGCCTAGAATCTTGTTTCGTAGGTAACTGTTCATTCGCGGACTAGGCCCCGGTTTGAACTTGGATTTGAATTGGTTTGCCTTGGGATTTGTGTTTGGATGCCTTTGGACTTGGTGCGTTGAGTAAGTGGGATGGTGGCCGCCACCGCCAAGGGTAGTTAATGCCGCCGTTTTTAGTTTGAAGGCATCATTTTCTTTTGGTGTTTGTGTGTGTTCTTGACAGTATAAGTGAGGAGTCTCTTGGCATCTCTCTTGACTGCTTGATGTGTGTATTTGCTTTCTGTTTGACTCTAAACCTACGCTCTCAAAATCCTTCCATGGTTGGAGAGCTCAAATTCTTTTCATGACTGTGAGTGCCATTTCAAGTAGTCCACTCTTCAATTCGTTCTAACCTTCTCGTTGTTGTTTCGTTGCTCCATCATTTAGAGTAGTTAGATAAGGTGGGAATAACAGGTGAGACAACAGGAGGGTTAGGGAGGCGTGAATATAAAATTAAACTTTTGTTGTTGTTTCCTTGTGCCATCACATAGAACTAGTTAAGGTAGGATGGGAATAATAGGTGAGACAATAAATGTTTAACAAATGACGAGGGGGGAGTGACGGGTGAGGAATGAGTCTTGGTATGTCTTGTGTGACCTACCGGTGGCAATATGTAGCCGGTTGTGAAGGTGTATTTCAGATCCCGGATTCATCAACCTTTGGTCGGATGATTGATTCTTAGGAGCACTACATTACCTTGGCGTCAAGTCTAGTTTCAGTCCTTTCCTTTGTGCGAATGTCTATTGGGGATGACTGAACCCAAGTCTATGAGTTAGGGACACAGTAGGACCTCGTTTGATCCCTTGTGCGAATGTCTATGTGGTTATAAGTAGGAAACACTCTAACAACTCGGATTACCTTGAGAGGACGAAAGAGATCTAACTACTCCCTTTGTGCGAATGTCTATTGGGTGCGGAAGGAAGGATTTTGTTATCTAAAGGAAAGGAGTAGAGTCGGTGGTCCCTTGTGCGAATGTCTATGTGGATCAATTAGATAATATTCTTTTAGTCATCCCGAGGTAAAGGAAGGACTAACAGCTCGGATGGTAGGTAGGTAGGTAAGCTACGTGCTTACCACAACAGTTGAACTAGTTCCGGGCCGAGTAGGATCGTACCCGAGGATCCTTCCCCATCCGGGCCGAGTCGGATAACGGAGAAGACCCCCTTTGTAATTGTGAATGAGGTGGTTGGTCTGGTTAAGCCTAGCCCTTATGGTCTAACCTTTCTTTTCTTTCTTTTAAGGTATCTATTGTGGTAGGTTCAATATTATATAGATATAGGCATATTGTTAATTTTGCAGTTCTCAAGGATTTTCTATGGGAACGAATACCTTAGGGTATCTTTTGTGTTAAGATGTGAATACTTGCCAAAGCGTACTACAACAATATGACAGTCTAGAATAGCATAAACCAATAGAATTAGTAGATAAGAACTCTAGGTCCAAACCGGAATTCTTAAACGGTACTATTAAAGTACTAATCTAGAATCTGGACATCCAAACGAGATCGGAATCCGGAACCGTCATCACGAGCCCAACTTCGTCCGGTAGCCGGATGGACTTCGACACAACTATAAAATGGGACCACAAAAAGAGGGTACCACCCATTTTCACTTTGTCATTTGTAGCTCTCTCTCTTCTTCTCTGCCTTCCGTCTCCTTTGCTATTAATAGTCCAGAAGTTTATCCGGTAGAATAAGAGCTTGTGTGAGGACAATGCGTGCACCGGTGACCGGAGAGACTGTGAGGTTAGGATTTCGTAGAACATGAGCGGAGCAGAAAACCGCACCACTAGGATGATCAAGGGCAGGACGGAAGCCAAGACTACCAGCATGGTTCCGCCAATTCAAAAGTTGGTTCCAGCCATCCCAGCGGACGAGGAAGATTTCCGGATTTTCGAGCACTACCTCGGAATTGTGGGGTGCAACGGCCTGTTAGATGTGGCGTGGGGAGTGAAGGATGAGAACATGGTGATGGAGTTGATGGGAACTCTAGTCAGCTAGTTTGGCAGGAGCATCCGGGCGCGTCCGGAGTGATGGGGAGCATTGGAATGGAAGAAGACCTACGGCTTTAATGATGGAGTAGTGAAGGTGGCCGAACAAAGGGACGACTTCTTGAACGAGGAGTTCACCGACTACGTAGACCCGAAGGATGGGTTCAATACTGCAGATCTATGCAACCCGCACGCCCATGTGGTAATAGGGTTTCTAAACCCTATTTTTCATCCGTAGTGGCCGAGGCGGATCGTATCCAAGTCGGATGCCACCTTCCTCAAGTCAATGAGGTAGAAGATCACGGTGGATTGGCCGCTCTCATGAGCGACTTAATCAACCGATTGGTAAGAAACCTCTGGAAGGTGAAGAAGGCTGGAACCCCTCTTCCTTCCTATCTGATCCACCTCTACGCGCATAATGAGGTGCTAACCCTAGCAGAGTAGAATGCCTACAAGGTGCTTCTGAGTATTCAGAATTATGGCAGACTAGAGACGGACTCGGAAGAGGAGTCTGACGCTCCAGACCCCCCTCTGATTGGCAACACGTAGAATCGCAAGAGGAGCCGGTCAATTCAGCCGGAGGCGGAACTGGAACCTGCTCGCCCAAGCCAACCAGGAAAAGATCAAGTCGATCCAGAATCGGCCGGACCGTCTATCGGGCTGGGTTCCTCCGGTTGGAACTCCGGCTGGAACTCCGGAACTCATCGGACGTCCGGGTGAGGACGTCATGGAGTTGTTACAACATGCAGCATGGAGGGCCGCGCTTCTCAATCAATTCATCGCGAACAACATGGATTTATTGAAGGAGATCTTCTAGGAGCTGAAAGAGGAGGAGTTGAAGGACATCCTTTTTTGGATGAAGGACTTCAGATACAAGGAGATCCGGCTTAGCGTTTTGGAGGAACAACAAATCCCCCTGGTCCAAGGACGCGCAAAACTCCAACGACAGTTGGAAGCGGCGGAAACGGCGTTGGAAGAGGCACAAGTTGCCCGAAAGGAAGCGGAGGACACGACCAACGCATCAGCGCATGCACTGGCAGAAGTTCGAACGGCGCCCAGCTTTCTAGTTGACACGATCAACCGGAGCATCCTCTTCAACGAGCGGTTGGAGAAGGAGGACAAACTAAACCAAGGTTAGACCATCCGGTTCCTCATTGATCATAGCCAGAAGATCGAGAAGACCTGGGACCTAATACAGGTCTTGGTCAACAACATGGGGCTGGAAGAACCGGAGGTACCCACCACACTGGTCAACCTCGGTTCCTCGCCGGACATAGCCAGTTCATCATGGGTTACTCCGAAGAGTTCCGGCAAGCATAAGGAGGTTTTGGGAACTCCTAACCCCGCTCATCCCATGAGTTGGAGTAACTTCTCCCTTCCCAACACGGAGACGCTCAAGACCTGGAAGAACACACTTCTAGAAGGACTCTTACAAGAGACCCCTCCCACCTTCTTACTGCCTTCGGTATGCCCCTCCACCATCCTTCGGAAGTTGACCTCCCCACTTTCCAAACTACGAGCGGAGGAGACTCCCAATTTCCAGGACCTGCTGGAAAAGGAGATCTATTCAACAGAGAAGACTACAAAGGTGGTGCCACCAACGGAAGAACCTCCGGCACCAACTTTAGGAAGCAAGGGCAAGGATTGAGAATCAACTGTGGAGAAGACGGACATGGGAAAGGGTTAATGGATGAGTCCCCTAGGACGTAGGAGCACTAGGAATAAGAGTGTCCAGAAGACACCGTAGTCAGAGTAGAATTAGTCTTAGGAATTCTTGGTCACTTGGACTTAGTAGCGATTAACGATGGGGCTTGGATTTGCACCCGGCTACTAACCAAAGGACTAAGGAACTTTTGTAAAGAAATCCGAATCCGAAGACGGTGAGTCCGGATCTCTAATCCAAAAAGTCGGGATCTTTCCTTGGAAACATCGACTTTCCTTGGAAGTATCAATACTTCAAGATAAGAGTTCTAGGAATTATCGGACTTCCAGAAAAGGAGTTCTTGGACCTTTTGACCGTCAGGATTAGACTTTCCGGATTTATCGTGGATAAGGTAGGACTAAAATTAGAAACTTAGCTTCCACTTAATGGATGAGTTTTAAAAACTCATCATCTTGTTTTTTCCTCGCTGAAGCTTGCAATTTCCTTATAAATGTTATCCTTCTTGATATCATTGAGGTATTGAGGAGCTTTTGCAAGGGACGAATCCATTGCGGTGAGTATTGTCTTGTTGTTCTTTCTTGATAAGTTTCACTGAAGAGGTTGCATTAGAGATAGCCGGTTGGGACTTGAAACATGAGAGCGCCTAGGAGAGCTGGAAACGAGTTCAGGGGAAGGCCTGATACTCTCCAGGGTCCGGAATTAGCCAAGAGGGGAAGAGATGTATTGCAGAGGTGAGCTTGGTAGTCTCTAGGGCACATAGATTTTGTGTGAACCCGGATTCCGGTTGAGGCCGGAGCTTACCGCCACGATTGGGAAAAAGCTGGATGCGCATGTCTAGAAGGACCTCGCTCTGGAACTTGTGAAACTTACTCAGTAGAACTAAGGCAATAACTTCCAGAATGTTGTTGTAGTCCGGATTTATCTCTGTGTGACCGCGTGCGAACAACCATCCGGATGATGTGAGGGTATAAGTCTAGCAACAACAATTGTTCACCAGTTAGTGCAGTAGGAAGAGTGGGTGTTTAGCCATTATAAGCCACGGGACAATGGGGCGTCCGGCCACTTTAAATTATAGGACTAGTGGCCTTCCGGCCATTTATTTAAAAATTTCAGAAGACTCTCTGAGGAGGAACAAAGATAAATAAAACTCCATCTTGAGGTATTCAAAAGTTTAGTTCCGGAATCTATTGAAAGAAAATCGGAATCCGAAGGATCCGGATTTTTAGTAAAGGAATGAATAGAAAGAGTAATCGGTGGGGGAGTGTTTGGTGGGTTTAGTTTTAATAGTATATTCTATAAGAAACAGTAGGTCTCTGTGGGAACAAAACCGGTGCAGTATACTTTGGAATACCTTTAACACTAATTAATGATATTTTGAAGGAATATTGACCCAACAACTTGCAACACCTCCTTCCTTCCATTGTTAATTTCACTTTGTTGAGTGTCAAAGTTGGTAAGCCCGGAGAAATTATGGGAAAGTAGATAGGAGCAAGGGCAATGAAACGTAATGCAAGGCAATGAAACGTAATGCAAGGCAATGAAACTTGCAAGGTAAACACAGTTTTGGGTTTAGGGTGAGTGAATGGGCTAGAATAATTGATTGAAAACTCAATAGCTATTACTTTCTATGTAAGTTACGGTTTTCTCCACTCCCAACTATTAACATAAAAAGAGGGCCGACATATTTCCTTCCCACTATTTTTACCAAGCCACATGACGTCACACTCCAATATTGAACGCAGGAGCAGCAATTGACCTAACCTGTTGATTCCCCTTTACAGTTGCGCCTTAAACTGCGTGCGGACAAACTGCAACTTGTCGAACGGCCTCTTCAGTGAAGCTGCCGTAGGAGCACCGAGACTTACGACACTGCCACTAACTGCTCTTGTCGCATCTAAAAGTAAAATATTAGGGGGCAACGATCTGTTTAGTTTTATTGGAAGTAGAAGAATCAAAGTACAAATTCAAGCAACGCAATAATATGTTGCGCGAGCAAAATTTCCTAAGCTTGGCCAAAAGGGGGTTACTTCTGGATCTGAGAGCCTTGATGTGTAAACTCAGTATTATCGATGTCGTAACTATACAAATTCCTGTCGGGCCGAGATGTGATTCCTACACCTCTGGAGACTGCAATGATTCGTCTCCGGGTGCGTGCGGTGAAGCGTGTACAGTACATTCGTGAAAAATTCACGCCGCAGACGGGTTGTTGTTGTAGAGGATGTTCTCTGCTACTAAAAAATTGTGGGATGTGATGTGGTTCAGCCGAGGAAGAGGCAACCGCGAGGAACTTTGGTGGTTCGTCTCATGGGCTTGGCGTCCATTGGTGTCCTTGCGGCCCTCTCTGCGCGCTTCGCCTCGGCCATGGCACGTTTCTCCTCGGCTTTCCGGCGCGCCATCGCCAGGTCGTTCTGCATCTTCTCGATCAGCCGTGCGCGCTTGAGCTCCAATTTCAACTGAGATAGGACAGAAAATAATAGAACGTCACTATGGAGTTGCAGGAATGGAGAAACAGACGAAGTACTGTAAGGAGGTACTTCACAAACCTCGGCTTGCTTCATCGCCGCAGTGGCTTTGGCTCGTTGCTGTTCCTCCCAAGACTTGATTTCTCTCTCTTCCCTATCATACCTGTTATCAAGAGGCATTGTTAGGATCAAAGGAACTGAGTTCGGAGTCAGCTTCAACCCGCAGAAAAAGAAGTTGGGGAAGCCGGACCAAAGAAAGGATGACATACCGACTGGCGAGTTTGGAGCATTTTGCGTCCTCCCAACCGGCAGCATTGGTGTGCACCTTCTGATTCTGAACGTGCACAAAGGCGTCTCGCATGGAAGGAGAGCGCTCTGTATGTCGCCTCGATATTCTCTGAATATCACCTATTTCTAAACATCACAACCGATTCACATGATGAGAAAATACATCGCTCGCAAGCTCCACAACGCATCACTTGATAAACACAAGGGAGTAAAGAGTGAGTAGTGATGGATTTACCGTAATTTGCACCGTGGCTTTGCTCACGATTCATTAACGGAGCACTGTGGCGAGGCAGTGTTGTTATGTGGTGCGCCATGAACTGCATCTTTCCATCTTTCACTTGGCTACTTGAAGGTGAATAGGCCGTCATTGGGAGTTCCATAGACCGAGTTCGGGACGGTTTCCTCACGACATGCGCCCGGGAACGGGACATGGAAGTCGCAGAGGATTCTAGACCAAATTCAGAGCCATTCAGGGTTTCGTGAGGCTTCTCATACTCCGAGTCATTCGCAGACGAGTCACGTGTGCTCATGCCGGCGGCAGTCCCGGCCTCCAACATGTGATGCCACTCATGCGTCAAGCTGAATTCGCTTCCGGGCGAGCCGCACTCCTCCGGCGCGAAGTTCTGGAGATGACTATCTCTGAAAGCGCCCGGTGAGGACTGAAATCCAGAAGACGTGGACGTGCCACGATCTGCGCAGCCAAATCATATCAGTACCAATTCAATACGCGCCATGTCGTACGTTCAGAGGATTTTTCAAGAATTCCAAGAAGACAGAATCGAAGAAGAACAACTTACTTTTAACGTTCTTGAAAGCGAGCATAAGAAAGTTGCCACCGCCGCCGCACGGTCCTGCATCAATCCTCGAAACATCCATAGGATCTCTTTTCGCTGGACATCTTGGGGGTGAAATGGCTCTCACCTGCACAGAAGAGCACAAATCCACTTCACTACCAAAGACACGCAGATTAAAAAACAATCTACGATCCGTGGCTACAAAGAAGAAGCGGCGGCGACGACCGGAATGCGTACCCTAACATGAGCCGGTTGATTCAGCTCCGAGCTAGAACCGAAGAACCGCGAGGTCGAGTAACTTCGGTTATACCGCGGCGATCCAACGGGAGAAGATCTAACAGATTCGAACGACGACGCCACGCTCTCGTCGTCATTGTGATCATCCAGCACCGAAGTAGGACTGGACTCCAGCCACGCCTTCACCGTCTCCTGCGACCGGTACAGCCGCTCCGACGTCACAGACGCCACCGGACTCGCCGCGTGAATCATCAGCGTGCTCGTCTCCTGCTCCGCCGCCTCGTGCCACCGCGCATGATGCCCTGGCCACAGCGGACTCGCAGCCTGCGACGGCCCCCGGCTCCGCGACTTCTCTGGCAGCTTGCCTAGGCACTGCGCCGCCCTCCGCATCGACATCTCGGTCACCGACCTCAAAACCTCAACACCACCGCGCTCCACCCCTCACTCACGCCTATCAATCAAGCTTCACAAAGAAACCGTCCAGCCTGCACTGATCTCGGATTCAGATTCAGACTTCAAGCACTCGGCACAGCTGACTGTAGCAGAAGAGTAAACAACGTCGACAGAAGCGGCCATCCGCGACGGCGATCGAGAGAGGAGGCGCAGCTTCTGACGAAAAAAAATCGAGCCAGAGAGTGTTGTGAATATAAAAGCTCGGAGCTGCCAGAAACAACGTCAAAGCCTCCCCGAAAACACGGCGACCGCGCGGCAACTGTCGACAGACCACTACACCAAATACTGCATATAGTGTGGTCCAGAGTAGTTCGACTTTCTACACTAATTGGAAACTACATCCAATCAGCGACTGGCACACACTTGCTTGAAAACGAATAGCCAATCAGAATATGACATGCGTGTTCTTGATGCAAATTACTGTTGGAGATCCACAGTAGTTTGCATCCACACTATATTCAGTGTTTAGTGTATCCTGGAGTACATCCGGAAACCCCTGATCTACGAAAGAGGGAAGGATCTACTCCCCGGCTAGATCTTCGGAACACTCTACGGGTTAGGATCTAGGAGAGGAGTGGATTTCCGGTTACGGTGGAGGCGATTGGTGAGCAGTACCGGACTATTCTTCAGACGCGGAGACCCGGTTACAGGCATGCGAACTGAATGGAATCCCGGCTCCGGAGGAGCCAGGCTGGGGCGCAAAACTTGGCGGAGGTTGCTAAAGTTGGCAGGAGGGCTAAAGTTGGGCAGGACCGCAGCCTTTCCACCACGGTCGAGCGTTGCCAAAAAGCTCACGATGGGTGGCAACGCGTTTCTTTTCTGAGTTCTCCAAGTGGTTGTGCGCCAGGGTGGCAATGCGCCCTCGTTGCCTCCCAAGTGAATTGTTGTCTTTCATGGTTATGGATGGGGTGGAAAGACCCTCCTCCTTCCCCCAGCGACAAGGTTTTAACCCCTAAGGGACCAAACGTCCTCCCGAGGTCATTTTGGATTTTGGGCATATACCTACAATTCGAAAAAAAATCCTTTTTAATTGATTTTTTTTTCCAAAATAGGATCTGATAAGAGCTTCGTGGAGATTTTTTTATTTTTTTTGGGATTTGTGGTTTGAAAGTTAGTACCACTTAAAGCCAAAAGTGTGGACTCCAGGCACCTCCAAATTTTTTGACAAAAGTTTCTATTGACATTGAGATTTTTCACACATATAAAGAATATTTCCTCTTCGGGAAATTTTCAAAAAAAAATCTTGTCTTTAGTGTAAAAAGGCATTTTATTCCAAGTCAAACATTTTCACACATTTTCGGGCAACGGTGGGAAAAAAAATCATCTTTTCTAAATAAAACCTAGAGATCTTCATATTTTTCACTTTTTATTTTTTCATCAACAATATGTGGTGAAAACCTTCTTATTGACCGTTTGGATTATCATTCGAATACATACGTAGTTCACAAAAAAATACAAACGTGAAATGGCAATTTTTGAACCTCCACTCCTTGCACACTTGTTTTGAATATGCTACACCCCTTTTTTACCTCTAAAAATTGGTGTGTTGGGAAATAACATCATGCTTAAGACAATGGTAAAAGATTTAGACCTTGTACAATGCAAAAATTTGATACAAAGTGAAGTCAAAGTCTGCTGATCTACTCAACGCAAGGAAGAAAATGAACCATTGTTTTGACTTCAAACACTAAAAGCTATCAATCCGTGCGGTGGATTGCAACCAAAATTTTATGGCATGTTCATAATGAAGTCTTTTTAAAGATCTTATGGTTGAAAATCCGAAATTCACTTTAAAATGTGATTTTCATATCTCTTTTTAGGAGTGACAATTTTGGACTGGTTTTAGAGCGAAAGTGGTCGTGGTCCTTTAGGGGTTAAGGTTTAACCCTTGTGCGTCTCCACCGAATATCAGGACGGGTGGAGGTCTTTAGAGAACTTTCTGGAGGCGGGCGGGAGTTGTGCCACAGCTAGCCCCATAGGTTCTCCAACTTGCTCCACTCCTAGAAGATTCATCAATGGTGGTAAATTGATCAAAGGAGAGTGCGAATTGTAATTCCGATGCAAAAGGAAATCTCGTACGAAAAGCAACCAATTGATTGCTTTGAGGAAGACTTGCGTTGTCGATGCCTGACCACAGCAAACTACATCGGGGCACGGTCGGAGGCCCTTCCGGAGGAAACTCCGGCGGAATTGGATGAGTAGTGGGGCTCCCCACCGCCATCAACCCCACTACTCCACCGGTCCCTAGGATCCATGGAGCTCTTTGGAGAAGCTTTCGCAACCTTTTCAAGCGCAGCCAGAGCAAACCCCACGAGCTTTATAACGTGACTATTGACGCGAATATAGAAGTGAAAATCGATTTGAACTAAGTGTTTTGGGACTCTGTTCCCACATGGTGCCGGAAATTAACCTTAAATTCCGGCCAAAACAAAAAAATTAGTTAATTAGTTATGATAGTTCGCGCTAGGATACAACCTATAGTCTTCAAGTAAGAATAAAGTAGGATAGGCCTGACTGCAAACCCTAATTAAGACAAAAGTTGCTATAAGCAGAGCCGGAGCAGTTACCGGAATTCCGGGTCAGTCAGCTATCCGGAACCATCAGCCGGAATTGTCCCCATCAAATGTCATCATGATGCCGTACTAACGGCCAGACTACTTAAGGCTGGGGTTTGGTAGGAGACTCTTTCTTCTCACTTCGTCTTCGCGTGTCGAGATTTTCTCTCCTCTCACTCTCTTTCTTTCTCTCTCTCATCTTCTCTCACTCTTACGATTTTCCGAACCGCCTGCTGGTAGGGTTTGGAACTTAGACGGTTAGAACGGACGTGCGTCCGTTAGGGAGAGTTTGTGTGAGGTTGGTGCGTGCAGGGACGACCTTGAGAGACTGTGAGGTGATAGGCATGTTTCATGAAGTCTATGCCGATGGCAAAGAAGAAGAGGACGGATAGGGATGGGCGAGGCCGGAGAGACGAAGAGCCGGCAGTTGCACTCCCTCCCTTAACCCGCGTTCTCCCGGAAATCCGAGAAGATGCGGACGAACTCAGCATGCTGAAAGATAGCCTGAAGTATATGGGTTGTGAGGGTTTGCTCGAGGTTCTCTGGGGCATCTGGGAGGAGGTCTATGTCCGGGAGTTGGTAGGGACGCTGGACGATAAATACAAGGGGCTGATGAGAGCCCATCCGGAAGTCTGGGGAGTCCCCGAATGGTCTCAGGCGTACGACTTCCGGGCCGGCCGCACTAAGGTGGTGGAACGGCGAGACGAGTTTCTGGCTGAGGAATTCGAAGGACCAGCGGACCCGAAGGATGGCTACAACCTCCAAGACCTTTGGCACTTGGATGCCCAGCTCGTGCAAGGGTTATTAAACCCTATCTTCCATCTGGAAAAGCTGAGACGGGTAGTGGCGAAGTGGACCCGCACTTTCCTCGGAGCACTCCGGGGGAAGATCGTCGTTGACTGGGGAACGCTGATGATGGATATGATCAACCGTCTCGTGGCCAATCTCCAGAAGGTAAAGAAATCAGCAACACCTCTGGCCTTGTATGTGGTGCACCTCTATGCTCACCACCACTAGCTGACTCATGTGGAAATCCGGAAGTACGACGAAGTCCTTAACTTCCAAAAGTACGGAGGGGACGAGTTGGAGGAAGAAGAGTCCGGAGGGAAGGAGCCGGTGTTGGAAGGAGCAACCACAGGCACTCCGGAAGGTTGGAAGGCTCCAAAGAGACCTCGGGGGAAGGAGCCTGAGGCGGAGAGTCCGGGCATCCGCAGCTCCTCCGCATCATCCGGAGAAGACGAGTCCGGACTCTCATGAGGGACCAGCCGGAAGAAGAGGAAGGTTGACCGGGACGACTACAGGGGTCAACTCAAACTGATGGATGAGCTCACACGCGATATTGGCTAGAGAGTTGGGCTCCTTAAGGAGACCAACTTCATCATCACCAACAGCGTGGAACAAATCTTCCGGAGTCTAGACGTCGACCGGTTGGAAGAACTCTAGAGCAGAGAGATGGGCACGAAGGCGCTGCACACCCAGATCTCTTTCATGTTCAAGGCCAGTACGGAGATGGAGAGGAAAATGAAGCAGTACCTTGCTGAGGCAGCCCTGGCGGTGACGGCCCGGAAACTGGCTGAGGCGAAGGCCAATGCGTCCGTAGCGGCCCTGATAGAGGTCCGGGCGGCCCTAGAATTCCCGATGGATGTGATCAACTGGAGCCGGCTCTTCACCAAATTGGTGGAGAAGAAGGAGAAGGTCACCAGGGCCAACATCATCCGGTTTCTCCTAGATCAAGTTGAGAAGATGGGGCGGACCTCGGAGCAGATGAAGCTGCTGGTCGATAACATCACCGAGGAGCTTCCGGAAGACCCGACAGCACCTAGACCAGAAGGCACCACGACCCCAACACGAAGTACGGCCCCTCCGGAACCATCGGCCAAGACCACTCCAGCTCCGGGCACCTCAGCGAATCCGGAGTCTCTCGACACTCCGTCACCTCGGACACCAACGGAGGGTATCGTACTCCCCAATCCGAGTACGAGTGAGATCCTGAAGAAGTTACGGATCTCCTGTCGCCACCGAATATGCGCTTGCCAGATCCTTCGGCAGAAGGCGAGGTTCCGGTACCACCCAAGTCTGTATCCCGAAGGTTGGCGCCCGGACCCAGGAGTCCGTCCGGAAGCTATAGAGATTTGGTCCAGGAGACCACGTCAGCTTCCGCGACGGAACTGACAGCACCGCCGGTTCTGGAAGGATCACCGGAACAACCCCCTCTACCGCCGGACGCCAGGACTCCGGTGGCTGGTGTTACTCCAGCAACCGGACCATCGACCTGGAAGACCAACCTTTCGCCTGCAACGTCGAAGAAGGCGAAGGGTAAGCAGCGCGCTTTGGTGGAGATCTCCCCCCCCCGTAGCAGTGGGAGAAATCGGGGCCCAGGTGCTCCGACTTAGGTTAGTTATGTTTTGCACTCCTTTCTAGGTTGTAGATTCCGGATCAACAGCGATTAATAATGGGGCCCGAAGTGCACCCGGCTGCTCACGGAATCGACTGCCAGTTTTTGTAGTTAGAGTAGGGATTCTGGAGACGGAACTGTTCCGTGATTTTTGGATCTGAGATTTGATCTGGAACTTTTAGGGATTTTTTGGATCTTTTAGATAAGATCTAGCGAACTTCCTGTAGGTTAGCTAGGAGGAAAGCCAAGTTTAGAAGGAACTTAGTTAGTACTTAGTAGAGAGGTTTTGGGAAAAACCTTTTCATCTTGTTCTTCTCACCTAGAAATACACATTATATTTCTGTACTAGACTTGCTATCTTGTGCTTATGGTGTGACGTGTGGAACTTGGGAGAGACAGATCCATTCCTGTGTGTGGTTGTGTGAGTGGTTCTTCCGGAATAGAGTAACTCATGTGTTCTGCCGGAGGGGGAAACTATCTAGGTCAGTGTCGGGAGATCGCCTGGGAGAGCTGGAGAGAGCTATTGCAGAGGTGTTCCTGGTAGTCTCTAGGGTCCGGAAGTAGCCAGGAGGGGAAGAGATGAATTGGAGAGGTGTTCCTAGTAATCTCTAGTTTACGGAAGATTCCGTGTTAAACTGGATTCCGGACAAGTTCTGGAGTTCTCCTCTAAGATAGGAAAAAAGCCTGATACAAAGATCTAGACGGAATACTCATAGCGAGCGGTGAGCCTCTATTCCGGAGAATTGCAACCTTACTTATCGGAATGTCGTTGTAGTCCGGACTTGTCTCTGTGTGACCGCATCCGGAAGGCCTTCCGGGTGTCGTGAGAGTCTAAGTCTAGCAACAGCAATCAAATCTTCAATTAGTAGTGTAGGGAGAGTGGTGTTCGGTCACTATAAGTTCCGGACAGTGGGTGCCTAGCCACTTTAAGTCACAGGGCAGTAGAAAATCCAGCCACTTATACGAAACAGGATCACTGGACTCCGGCCACTCGCTTAAAAACTCCAGGAGACTCTCTGAGGAGGAACAGAGACAAATTAAACTACCCTCCAGACTTCCGGAAACTACTTTCCGGAATCCATTGTATACAATCCGGACTCCGGAAGGATCCGGATCTACCCTACGTAAGTAAAGATTATAGCTAACTTATAAACGACTTGCTGCAATAAGTTTAGTAATCCGGAGTTTTTGGAAAAGAACATTAGGTCTCTGTGGGAACGAAACCGGAGCGGTTACTTTGGGAAGCACTTAGTGACGATTGGGTGCATTCCGGAGGGATAGTGTCTCTACAAACTGCAACAAGTGTGCACTATACTTGCAACAATTGCAAGGAAAATGAGGCGAGTGGCAACCATTGAAATACAAGCAATGACGACCTCCGGGGTGTTGCTTCGCAGGCAACGAATTGTTCGAGAGCACGGCCGGAGGCCCTTTTAGAGGGAAGGTTGGCAAGGTTAGACGAGCGGTGGGGCTCTCCATTGCATCAAACCCCACTCCTCCACATGTGTTACAAACCGGTAGAGATGCTCTTAAACGTCAAAAGGTGCCATTGGTGGCAACAATATTCTACATGTATGGTGTTGTATTTGAACATGATAAGGTTCACATATTGAAATGACCTCCAAATGAAAGATGTTAGTTGAAAAATCTTCAATCCAAAAAAATACATTAAAAAACTCTCAAATGAAGTTTGGATCGTCTAAAAATGGTGATCCAAGTTTGGCTCCAGTGGTTGTCACCTTGGCGCCAAAACTCTCTAAAAGTGTTGTCATTAAGGCACAATGGAGGGCAACGGCCTTTGAACTTTGGCTTCTGGTATAAAGGCTGAGAGGCGAAACTTTGGCCATTCTCGCAATCTCATAGGTGGAACTTGACGACCCTTCATCCTTCGGTTATAGTATAAAGTAGCCCTTAGGATTTGAACGAGACTACATGAACGGAATGAGGGATAACTCTATCCATTCCCGTCCATCTCCTTGGGGGCCAACAAAGGGGTCATTCCACCTTGACTGTGGATTTGGAGGGTTGGATGGAGATTTTACTGTAAAAGCATTTGAATCACTCCTCACAATGCCGTGCCTTGCCTAAAAAGCGACCTAGTGCTACACTGATTTTGATGTTTAGTGTCATGGGCAGTAAATGACTTGTAAATGCTGTAAGATTTCACTCTTGATGAATATTTTTACCAACCATGTCCACTATGATCCCCCTCTTTGGGTAGTATAGATTGTTGTGCTCTTAGTAAAAAATTATATCAAAAGTAAAAACTTACAACATTTACAAGTCATTTACAGCCCATGACACTAAACATCAAAATCAGTGTAGTTAGGGTGTCGGCCATGCACTTTGGCGTTGTTGCCGCACCCCAACAACGGCCAACAATTCCTCCTCAATCCACAATCCGCGACGTGTCTCACAACCATTTGCGGCAATACAACACAGTACAATTATAGGAAGAGGTCTATTTTTTTATTTTATTTTTTTTGGCACAGAAACAAAACAAGTTTTGAATTGCAGAGAAACAAGAACCAACAGAATAGCGTTCCAAGACCGTCAACACCAAACTAGAAAGGGACCAGGACACTAATGGAACTCACTAACCCATACCACCCGGTTTCCCGACCTAGTGCACAAAGCCTTGTTGCAGCCCCACTTGGAGTCAAAATTAATCGCAACCTTGGACCTGTTCATCTCCGAATTGGCCATCCGAATCCTGTCTCACGCAATCTTGCCATAGTTAGTAAGGCCTTGTCAAATCACACTCTCAACCTTGTACAGAGTCCACCGGTGTTGATTAAACACCCAATCGTTAGAGGTCAATTTTCTAAGTCCATGAAAATTCCACATCTGACCAACCTACGTATTGACTTGCTTATCATGAAGCTCATGGCAAGTTCGAATGAAATCAATTGATTTTGGAGTCCCGGTACCAGGAATCTATTTTGTGGTAGGAAGTTGTAGTCATTGGTGTTTGCATTGGCATGCCCGTTAGTACCGCGGATGTAGGTGCTGTAAGTGAAGTTTATTGGGGTAAAATTCAATGTGAATATGAGGGTTATTGAGCCATTTGCCCAAGTTGGCATTTGGAATAAGATTTTAACCAAAATAATTTAAATATAAACATATAAATGAGTGTTGGAATTACTGTATCCGTATTGCAGGGTATGAATTGCATGCACTAAGGTAGAGGCACCCAATTCCGATTGCCCATTCAATTCCAATCGCTAGAGTATGCATGAAATGGTGCATTAAGCGACCCAAAACCGATAACTCAAAATCTGAAAACCCCAATTGTTATTGGCATTGGGTCATAAAGTGTGCAATTTTGGGTTCCTCCACCTCAATTGAGCTCTCATTGGTGGCCTTGCCTCAAAAGTCGAACAAGGCCGAACGACATTGGGTACCTCCATGAGGGCCAGGGAGAATTGACCCCCTCGTTTGTCCTTATCCGTGGGGGCCACAAGGTGTTGGGGCCAAACCTGGACCCTATTTTGTTTTTGGATGGGGTCCTATTTATAGCAAGAGAGGGACTTCTGAGGTAAACAATAGCCATAGGCCCCAAATTTGTCAAAAAAATCCAAAAAAAGCCTCTAGACCCCCAAAATAAGAAGGCCAGAAAAATGACCCCATGCAATTAAGATGGGGGCCCACCTCGGGTAAGGACAAGCGAGGGGATCAATTCTCCTTGGCCCTCCATGAGTTGGTTATCCATGGCATGTCTTCTCTCTTATACTCACTCTCACTTATTGGCATTGGGCAAAGGAGGGCACCAAATCTCACCTACTTTATAGTATGAGTATGGGCTCCGATGGTTTTTGGGCTTTTAAACTCTATATCAATTCCAAATCTTTGAGATTAAGTTTGAAAAATCTTTGTTGAGTTTCATTCCTATTTCCGCATCTTTCTACACAAATGTTTTTTGTCATACACTGTCATTTGAGTCTCCAACTAGCTTAAGTGATCGGAATTGGGTGCCTCCACCTTAGAATTTGCCTAAAATCCTTCCTAAGAAGAAGGAAAAAAAGAGAGGCATAGTGAAATGAAATATGGAAAGTCAAAGAGTAGGAGGAATTTCATGCTCCCTTTCTTTGCACCAATGAAGTGCATGACTAATAATGGTACACCTTTCCCAAATTTAGTTACCTTTTCCACGTGATCTCAATTATTAACATAAGACCATAAAATTGAAGGTGCTATTCTAGAGGATCTCTTTAAACCATATAGACGGATGGTACGAGTAGGGTGGTGTGAACAAAACTTGGCCCCTATTTTTATATTGGAGGGGGCCCCTATTTAGACCAAGGTGGGCCATCTAAGGATAATTTGTGACTACAAGCCCCAAATTTAGCCCCCAAATTTCCAAAAAAACTTCTAGACCCCCAATTTTTTTAAAAGAGGCCTACCCGTGGCCCACCCTCCGTGACATCTTTCTACATGAAATAAAGAGATCCTATTCAAGGTCACCTCACTCATTTCCATTCGTTGCACATAAGAAATTCAAAATTCAACATAAATTTAACATAGATATTTACTATGTAGGAGAGAAAAGTAAAAGTACATGCACTGTCCCACCAAGTCCAATCTTTTGCTTACATTTTTATGCTTACTCCCACTTCTACTTTGACTTCCATTCCTACTCTCAATCTAAGTCCTCCCACATCTACTTTGACTTCCATTCCTACTCTTGATCTAAGTCCTTACATTATTTGAATGTATTGACCACTACATATCTTTTCAACAATATAAGTAGTGTTTAAAGATACGGTAACTTTAAACACTATAACCTATTCCATCAATTGTTGGATGTTGTGCAAAATTTCTCCAAAGTTCAGGCCATGGGTTAAGTTCAATTTTGTAAGGTTAGATATTAATATTAGTCATTCTATTTCCATCAAATCTGGTTCAAATAAAAAAATCAACAGAAATCTTGGATTTTCCATAAACATCCC
The DNA here is from genome assembly GCA_963971425.1 of Bryoerythrophyllum caledonicum. Lineage (NCBI taxonomy): Eukaryota > Viridiplantae > Streptophyta > Bryopsida > Pottiales > Pottiaceae > Bryoerythrophyllum > Bryoerythrophyllum caledonicum. The sequence goes on from OZ020517.1 coordinate 20,487,603, forward strand.
TAGGCGGTAAAGGGTTAATGTCCTAAGAACATCTCTACCACAACTCACCAAATAAGAATGACACTTTGTATGACAAAAAATTTAGAACTTGAACTTTTTTAATTGTAACATTTTAAACATTAATTAATATTAGATGACTACGAACCAATAGCCGTTGTATCAATAGTAGAAGACAGATACATCATAAATTCCTCATCAAAACCTTCTCTATAAAATATTTTACTTTATAATTATTTGAGTGCTGATTACATTTTCAAAGGGGCCGTATGAATTTCATCAAAGCTTATCGTTTTATCACTTGGAAACAACATCTTAGAGGCAGTAATAAAATTGGTGCATAAGTTTGTAAAGTATCAGTCGTCTACTTCAAAGCACTTCATTTTATATAGTTTCTTCTCTTAAATTTCAAGTGCAAGTAAGAACTACATCCACAAAAATTTCTAACAAAGTAATACCTTAACAAAATTCAAAAATTTATGTTGAAAATTGACCTCATAGAGACATGTACAAATTTTTACATAGAGACATGTACAAATTAGGAATCCTAGGTAAACAATGAAACCTAGGATTTAGTACATTATTTTTGATGAAAAATATTTTTTATAAAAAGAATAACCAATAGGTATAAAAAGGTGCTCAAGCTGCTAAAAGAGAGGATAGATCTAAGATCAATTTTTTTGTGGTCCAATTTACACACAATTTTCCTCAAATCTACACAATAGCAAACATACATTAGGGTTTTTTTGAAAGTAAAGGGAGGTGACCATGCATGTTGCTCTCTATTTATGGTCTTATGTTAGTAATTGAAATCACATGGATAGGATACCACTTGGAAAAGGTGTAGGAAACCATTAGTCAACTCTTTGGAAGCTTGAGATACTATGGAGGAGCTGTAATCTTTTAGTGCCTGAAAGACCCAAACGTGGTCTCTAGGGGGGTGAAGACGGATTGTCACAGACAATAAAGGAAACTAGGGCCAAAATATTCTTCACAACCGACGTAGTCCAAGTTACGAAGGATTCTAAGGTAGAGGCACCTAAGTCCAATCACTTAAGCTAGTTGGGAACTCAAATGACGTTATATGTCAAAAGCATCTATGTAGAAAGATGCGGAAATAGGAATGAAACTCAACAAATATCTTTTCAAATTTAATCACAAAGATTTGGAATTGATATTGAATTTAAAAGCCCAAAAACCATTGGAGCCCATAATCAAACTGTAGAGTGGTGAGATTTGGTGCCCTCTTTTGCCCAATTATGCAACAAGTGAGAGTGAGTTAAAACAGAGAAGACATGCCATGGATAACCAACTCATGGAAGGTACCAAATGTCGTTTGGCCTTGTTCAACTTTCAAGGCATGGCCACCAATGAGAGTTCAATTGAGGTGGAGCAATCCAAAATTACACACTTCATGACCCAATGCCGATATTGACTAGTGTTTTCAGATTTTAAGTTATTGGTTTTAGGTTGCTTCATGCACCATTTCATGCATTTACCATTTTCATGCACCATGCCATGCATACTCTATTGGTCAGAGTTGGGTGGCCAATGAGAATTGGATGCCTCTACCTTAATGAAACCATTGCTGCAAAAATTGATGCAGGCTTTAGCAAACTACAGTGATTTTCATGAATTAGAGTCGTGGTGATATGTATCCAATGTGTACATGATGTTTTGCATGATCTATCACGCTTATAGAATCTCCTAGATCTTGCTGGTCATGTTTGATATTATAGGGTTAACTTGCATTGCGGAAGGCCAAAAGCATTGATTGCCTAGTGATTTCGCATGGATTTCATTAGTGCAAAAATATGAGGCTTGAAACACAAAATGCTCTTTTTGGTATATAAAAATCTCACCATGCCTGTCTCTTATGTTTCCACATCAAAAAGAACATTTTAGAAGAACTCAATTCTAAGATTTTGTTTTCTTTCATTCCATAATAAACCTTCTAAATATCACTACTAACTAGGTATTCATACAAATTTGAATAGATGAAATCATACAAATTTGAAGGATTGGATTTTGAGCATCCGCACGGCTCCTCATGGTGCGGAGCCTTGCAAAAAAAAACCGGGCCTGCTATTGGTTAAGCAACACATTTGCCGCACCGCAATCGGGCCCGCGCCCCCCTCTAAATCCATGACAATGCAATGTGTCGCACAGTCATTCGCCACAATACATCATTTTGCTATAGCCCATCAAAGCTTCCCATCCTATCAACCTACCCCAAATTTTTTGACATCCGCTCAAGATCACAACAAGTACAATGAAAACAACTGATTTTAACGTCCTGACATATTTGACGTGAAGAAACATTTATGCGGTTGGGAGCTGTTGGCATTTGCTCTCTGCACATGCATCCATAATCCAGCTTTCAGGGACCTGACCTCCATGTGTCGGAGCACTTTTTAGTTTTTCGTCCCCTAACATGCTGACCCTACCGTCATGTAAGTTCGGGAGCCTGTGCGGGTTTGGGCGAGGGGGGTGGGCAAAATCGGGAGCATGTGTGGCTTCGGGCGCTCCGTCAGGTGGGGGCCCACCACCTGACGAGCATTGCCGAAATACATCATCAAAGATTCATGTGCGTCGACCAATTGGTGTGTCCATAGGCACGGCCTGTGCGCATGCTGAAGGAAAAGCCCTTGGCACTCAACCTTTCGCCACAACATTCCAACTAAACATTATCACTCTATCACATCAAAGTAAAAAATGATTAACCCCTAATGGACCAAGTGTCAAAAATGGGCTTTTTGAAAGTTCGGTAAAGTTCCTATGGTGTCAATTTCCAACATTCCACTTTGAAATTTTTATTGTAGAAGGACATTTCTAAGACCTTAATGGAAGAACAATTTTTTCCTAAATTTGCCGTATAATGAAAAATTTATAGGGTTTTGATTTTCAAGTGGGGAGAGCAAGCACCTCGGGCACCTTCAAAAAGTTTTAATAGGACAGTCTATTGAATGTGATATTTTTATTACTAGCAAGTCATGTTTTTTTCCTTCATATTGTCAAAACAATTCTTGTCTTTAATGAAAAATAGCATATTAACCCAAGGCAAACATTTTCACCCAGTGTCACTCATTGTCAGGCAAGGTACCAAAAAAATTCTTCTTTTCCTTATAAAACTTTGAGATCTTCATATTTTTTACTTTTTTTTTCTTCCACAACAATGTGTAGTGTAAACCAACTCATTGGCCATTTGGATTATCAATCTAAAACATATTAAATTCACAAAAAATTAAAACAAAAATTGGCAATTTTTGAACCTCCACTCGTTGCATAGTTGTTTTGAATATGCTACACCCTTCATCTACCTCTACAATTTGGCCAGGGAGAATTGACCCCCTCGCTTGTCCTTACCCGTGGGGCCACGTGGTGGTGGAGCCAAACCTATCCCCTATTTTGTTTTTGGATGGGGCCCTATTTATAGCAAGGGAGGGTCCCGAACTATGAAAAATAGCATATCACAATCAAAGTTTATGAAATTTTGTACATGTATTACTTAAAAAGCCTTTATTGAGATCCTACGGTCAGAACTAAAAATCAAAGTTTTTGTTACCTTCTTTATTCATTGCACTAGAATCCATTAATTTTGAAGTGTTTTTGGTGTAAGACTGTCACGGTACCTTAGGGGTTAATAAGTCGTATCTGAGATCCAATATGGTGGACATGAATTTAGTGGTGGAACAAATAGACACTTTATTCACTCCGGCCCTTCTTAGGACCGGAATTATACTTCTTCTATTTGAGATCCTACTGTGAAAACTAGAAATCGAAGTTTTTGTTTCCTTCTTTATTCATTGCACTAGATCCAAAAAATTTGAAGTGTTTTTGGTGTGAAACTGTTTCGGTACCTTCGGGGTTAAATTGACTTCTCATTTATTTGTATTTTTATAAATTTCATTTAATGCATAAGACAGTTGACTTGAGGATTTGCCGCAAATAGATCGGAGATGACCCATGGCCGTGCACTAAGCCATTACTGGCTACACTTTATCGTGCATGCATTACCCTGAAATTAAGTTCCTTTACAAGAATGGAGGTTTAGTGGCTAATTCTAGCTTCAGACAGCGCTCATTTCTGGTAGTAAATGAGCATGGATCCATTTGCGCCACCTGCAGGTCATGTCACAAAAGACCCCTAATATGGGTTGGAAAAGTAGAAAAACATGCATTGTCTAATAACTTGGAAATGCCATTTTGGTCCATACCTACCATCACATAATAGTGGTCTCATTTATGATATTTGGCCTTTGTTCTTTTTTATATTTACACGTACTGTAAAGTAAGAGAACCCAAAACCGATTGGCGACTCAATACCACTCCCTTCTATATCCCACCTAGATTCTATGGAGAAAATGTTGTATGGCGTTACATACTTCTATACGCTTTGTAGACTCTAGGGAGCAAATGTAGACAATTACGCTTCCCTGTATATCCTTCCTAGATTTTAAGGAAGGAATGTAGCTTGTCTTTACACCCTTCTATACCCTTCCTAGATTCCAAGGAGGAAATTGAACCTTTCTTTACATTCTTATGCATTGATCAATGAATTTATAAGTGATGTGATAACCGGCTACATTCTCCTCCGTGAAATATAGGAAAGGTATAGAAAGGAGCAGTATTGGGTTGCTGCTCGGGTTTGGGTTGCCCTACCACATCATAGTAGTACTTCTACTGAGCCATTGCCGAATAATCTTTAGAAAGAAGTCAACCTCTCCTACTATATGTGGACACAACACTTTAATCTTTTGAATTTTAGCACGGTAATATTGCAAGTTCAAACCGGGCTTTTTAAACGGCTTATTCCGAAAGAAGCTGGATGGATGACTAGGTGAAATGCACAGCCATTGGGGGGAAAGATTGTCTTCTGTCACTTTTTAAAGAGAAAGTTCCTTCGCCTTACTTTTCTTGGGGGGTTTTTGAGGTCCCAGATACACATGACCAGATACAGTTGTAAAGGAATATTACGGTTTTGGTAGGAAAGAAAACGAGTGGTGAGCCGGCGCTTGAACTTGTTAACTTGCAGTTGCACCGTCGGAAGGCGAAATATTCTCCACACTCGCTAGCCTCTCAAGTTGAATTGCAGACAACATGGAGATGAGCGTGGGGAGATAGATGGAAGGCTGGCAGGAGGGATATCCCTAAAGGTTAGGGATTAGAGGACTAAAAGTTAGAGATGGGGGTTTGATTAGAACAACCCTTTGGATGGGACAAGGGATTTAATGCTCGGTGGTTTAACCCTTAAAGGTCTAAGAAGCCACATTTGGGTTGCAACATGATTTTTTTTGTAGATTTGACATACAACGTGTAAGATTGATGTAGACAATTGAGTTATTCGTAAAGGGAACCGGTCTTTTGTCCTCCTTTTTTCATGCAAAAGAGAATCTAACATGTATTTGAGTGTAGCCGCAAAGTAATCCTGTGAAAAAAATTCAGGATTTGAGGGTTTTGAGGAGGTGCTATTTATGGCACAAGTGGCACAAATCTCCCAAAAACAAACAAGAACAATCATGAACGTCATGACACTCTGGCATGTATCCTACAATCCTAGAGTTGTGCATGACTTGAAGGGTCAGAGTTTCCTTAAAATAAAAGCCAGGCACAAACTCGAGTTTGGGAATTCTAGGGCTCAAAAACTAGTCTATCCAGTGTTCTATTCAAGGTCTACAATGAAACCCAACCAGTGGACTCGACGACCCTGGCTTTTCCATTTTACAGGTTAGAAATTGAGGATTTGGGGTACTTTGCGGATAACTCTAATGGTTACAAAAGTTTGTATTTGTGTTAAGTTTGATTTTGACAATTTAGATCATTATAGCACCTACTACATGCTTGAGAAGTTGCAAAATGGTCATGTATTCTACTTGTATGGTGTTGTATTTGCGCATGATAAGGTTGAGATATTGATATGACCTCCAAATGAGAGATGTTAGTTAGAGAATCTTCAATCCAAAGGTGTACATATTACTAAATTTTAATATATTTTTTGTATGTTAAGAGTAAAATACATGACAGTATATATGGTCCTCCACTCACCTTTAAGTGTTAACCCAGTACTACGTAAGAGGCCATGGCAAGGTTGATTTTGGTGATTAGGAACATATAACTCTTGCCATGATTGTCCATCAATGTTACCGTACTTAGAAAGCACGTGGAGCTCCGAAAAAGCTTTTCAACCCATCTCTTTGATCTTCAATTGATGCAAGCATTGATGAACTATTGTGATTTCCGTGAAATGGGGTCGCAATAATATGTGCATTTTGTGAAGATGATGTTCTGCATAATCTACTACTCTTGTAGATTCTCCCAGGGCCCTATGGTCCACTTAGGCCGTAAAGGGTTAACTCATTTGATTTTGATGATGGATTTTTGAGCAAGTTGTAAGCTAAGAGCATCGCCAACCACTCATTGGAACGGCCACTCAAATAGAAAAAACACTTTAGCGAGCTGGAGAACATATTGACAACTCCCCACCAACACCCTCAAACACTCAATATGTTTTGTGAGCCCCTGGAATAATAGAGGTGTACATTGTAAGGAGGCTTTTGAAGAGTGGCCTCGATCTTGCACTCATTGTCACTCTTCACTTGTTCTTATCACTCATTGGCGCAAAGAAAATTTCAAAGCAGGATTTTGGAAGCTAGTAGGGCGAGCAATAGTGACTCTCTACCATGGCTTAAAAGATAGCACTAGTCAAAGGCCTCAAAGCTACAACTGCTAAGCATGCTCTTTATTTGGAGTAATGAAAAAATGTCATGAAAATTGACCATGTTGTTTGAGAGATTATATCATTTGAAGAAAACAACAAGTTTTTTTTCTGTCTTTATTGTAGTAAAAGGGTCAACAAACTTCGATTATTCTTAATCTCAAATTTTTATATTATACAAGGTTTAAATTTTATTATGTTGTGGTGATAGTTCTTCGTACACCAAAACTTTAGAGGTAGCATATTTTAAGAAGAGGTGGGAAATTCACAAGTTTCCATACCAAATTTGTATATTTTTGTAAGTTCTTAGATACAAAATATAATTGGATACTAGAATAAAAGGTTTGCACCACGTTTTTTAGTAGGAAATAAAAATACCACAGTCTACATCTAAGGCGGAAAAGTGATTTTTAAACATGAGTTAACCCTTTAAGGATGAGCAATCCATTTTGGGTCATTTTGACACAATAATATTAATAGCAACTGCTATATGACACCTCCCTGATAGACTTCAACTTTGAGATGGAAGTAGTGAAGTTGTTTTGCTTGAATTTTTGTTGTTTTGCTACAAGTGAGATACCCCTGCGAATTGATACACATGAATTCTAAGAAATAAAATATGAACATCGCCTCGTATCTATGGGTATGGTTAGCATCTGAGCCTCAACCAAGGCGTGAACAAGTGCCCCGAGCCTAGGTCACACCATGGTAGCGAACGTCTTGTCTCCGCTGCAACATGATGTGAACGACCGGGATGATGAAGAAGACAGAGTGGCGCGGAGTGGAGCACCTATGGCGCCATAGGTTGTCGACGTCGAGATTGGCAAGTCTCGTCGCTGTCGCCAATCTTGCCCCCCCCTGTTGAGAGCAACAACTGGGAAATACACAACCCCCCGTTGTTATTAGCCACTACTTCCCACTTCTCGCACCTCCAAGCCAACATGTACTACAATTTTCCCCTCTCTCTTTGCGATCTCGGCGTCCAATGATGTTGTTTTACTTGAATTTTGCGTTGCTTTGCTACAAGTTCGGCGTCGTCTTTGTCAGGCCAGAGGTTTGTATGAGGGAAGTTTCCGATCTATCTGCGTTTAGCACTCCGAAAGGCGGCCATGGCAGAAATTGGTGTTCGTCGATGATCGATCTGTCACAGACTCGCAAGTTGCAAGAAAGAGAGGTAGATGGGTCACGGGTTTTGCCAATGCGGCGGAATTCACACAGGTACGTGAGTCGCCTTTAAAATCTCAACCGATGTCTGTCTTTGTCATTCACTTTTTCGCTTTGGATTTAGGGATTTCCAAGTCATTCTTAGTCCGGTGTTTTAAAGTAATTTGGTGTCTCCATTGCTTGCCGAGGTGGGAGAAATGGCCTGTCAAGTAAGGTTTTGAGGGAAGAAACATGTGCAGGGTACACTCCCCACGTCGTATCGTGCAAAGGTGTTCGAATCTCGGAGGGGGGTGCTTGCTTCATCGAGGCCGTGTCAATCTGGCACAAATGAGTCATTGCCTGGTTTGTTCAATGCGTCTAATAGCATGATGCGCATTGCTTGCATTGTGTCGTCTCAGGGTATTTCGGGAGATTTCAGACAGGAAGGGAGTGACGGAAGTACTGCCTTCAAGCCCTGCGAGGTGGTCCACCTCTCAGACTCAGAGCCAATGCCCCCGCATGCCGAGGTTGGGAAGAAGATTGCATGTCGTCCCCTGTTTTCTGACTTGATTTTGTTGTCGTCTCATTCGGAGGTTAAGGGTGAGAGCTCCTCCCAAGAGGGCTCCAGAGGCTATGTTCGAAAGTTCCAACCCTCTTGGGCAACCTCCTTTCCTTGGGCCGAGCCTGTCTACAACGATGCCGGAGTTGCGGAAATGGTGAATTGTACAATCTGTACAAAGATTGAGAAGCGGGTTACAACCATTTGTATGAAAAAGGACAATCTCAACAAACATGCTCGCTGAAAGTGTGCAACCAGAAGTATGCCGAAGGAGAGAGTGATGAAAGGAAAATGGTACCGTGACCGCCATAACAAACACTTCAAGAATGAGAGGTTGTTTGCGGCCTTGGGGCGTGACACTGTTCTGGACATCCTCCAAAAGGACAATCCAACAGCAGGGCACAAAAAACTAGAGCAATTTGCTCTGTTTTTCTCGCTCTTGAGTAATGGCCAACCGTTGAGGGACTACCCTGTTGCTTTGTAGCTCTTCGATTTTCTGAATGTTTCTTGTTTCAAGAAACACTGGTGCTTGTCATCGGCGTGGGGCATGGCACAGGCGATGCATTATGTCTTCCGCATGAGAGTGAAGTCCTTACTTTCTGTTCGTTTCATTGCAATGTCAGTCGATGAGGTTACTTCTGTTGATAATGCTTCCTGGATCTCTATTCATGCGTATGTAGTTGTGGACAATGTGAGAGTGCCCTAACAATTGGCATTGGAGAGAGTTGTTCCCACTGGCAGGGCCGGAAGCGACCATGTTACAAAAGTCGTCAAGGGAGCCCTTTTAGGGCCTGGTGGTCTTACGCATGAGCAAGCCATGGAGAGGCTGATCTCGTTTGGCACTGACGGACACAATGTGTTCCAAAGTTGTCGAAACGGTGTTACAGTTCAAATTTGAGACAAGTATGCCCCGCACCTTAATATAGGTGTTCATTGCATAGCTCATCGGATGAACTTGGCTGTCCAGGCCATGTCTGGTACTTACCTTGTAGCCCGAACTAAAGTCCTCATACAGAAAGTCTACGAGTATTTCTCGAAGTCATCTAAGAGGCATTTGGAGTTCACGAAACTAGCTGACATTTTGGAAACAAAGGGGAGGAAGATCTTGAAGCATGTCAAAACCTAGTGGTTGAGCTTGCTTCTACCCTCTCAGCGTGTACTTAGTGAGTACTGCACCTTGGTTATGAAGATGGAGTTAGATGATTCGAAGGACACTAACTCTAAAAATCTGTTGGCCTCTCTTACGGACATTGAGACCCTACTCAGGCTTGCATGCTTGATTCTGCTCCTGGAGATCATTGACTGCATGATGTAGTTCGTGCAAGCCAGGGATGTATATGTTTGTGATTTTGTGGCCACCCTTAGGAAGTGCCAGTTGCAAATTGGCACCATGTTCCTGGATCTTGAATCGGCCTTCAAATCAGACCACTTTGATTTGTTGCACGGGCTGGAGGAGACATGCTCTCTAGCCATCCGGCTGAAGTGGCTCAGTGACCTAAACCATGCCGACATAGAGCACCTTGCCTTCACAGGCTCAGAGGTCTCAAACAACGTCTAGCTTTACGAAATAGACTTTGTGACTCATGCCAAGACTATGTGACTACCAAGACTATGTGACTCGTGCCAAGACTATGGTTACTCGACAGGTATAGGCCGCTGCCATTGCTCGGACAAAGGACGTAGTCACGGGTAAGTCAAGCCTCTAAACCATTAGCATTCCATGTTTTTGATAGTTTCACGCTGTTATGTTCTCAATCGTCTTTTCGCACTGAACTCAATCTGACTTCAGTTGTTGTTGTCCCTCATAGGTGCTGCCCACTCCGTTGCTGCGGAGCTGCATTTTCGATTCCCTTCACAGCCTATCATGGATGCTCTGGGAGTAGTGTTTCCGAAGTTTTGGAGGGATGAGCACGCTGATGAGTCTTTTTCCAAGCACCTTGCAATTCTGAAGCAACATTTCTGCGAGGCCAAGAGCATTATGGGATGGCCGGACCAAAGTGATGTAAGTGTGGCAGGGCTCCTATTTGCCCATGCCCTAGATGCTCAAAGCGCCATGTTTCGCTTGGCGATGAAGGCAAATTGGTCCACTGCCATGGCTCGGCCCATCACCATCAATCCTTTGACGAGAACATGGCAACAGCTTGGGGCAAACAACATCTTGCTAGCACGCTTTCCCGAATATTTCAAACTTGCTAAGATTGACACTGTGCTAGTTCTTGGCAGCGTCGAAGATGAACAAACGTTTTCAACATTTGGCTTTGTGAAGAGCAAAGTCCGAAATAAACTAACAAACCACATAGCTTTGTGTGTACAAATGTACAGGCAGAAGTTTTGGAACTTGGAGAGTTTTTCCTTCAATGAGGCCATAGCAGAGTGGATGGCTATCAAGCCAAGATACGCTGTAGATGGACAACAGTTCTAGGCAGGTTTCGACTCTCAGGTCTGGTGTTTCCCCGACATCATTGAAGGTTGAGTTCACTGCCGCTCAGTTCGAACTCGCCCTTGTTTCCATACTGGCACTTACTTTCGTGTCTCCTGACATGGATAAGAGCCACCAATATGTTATATTAATGGCAATGAATCTAAATTGTTTGTTTTGTAGTCTCTTGTTTATGTATGTTTTGATCACGTATTGACTAGACTGTCGGAATGTGAGCTAAAAAATAAACAAAGTTTTCGTCCCACAAGTAGAGAAATGAGCAAACTCCAATACAGTAATTAGCCGTCTGATAGCCTGATACTGTGGAAACATTATGAAAAGTAGCGTACTGTAGCTACCTTGAAACTCCCCCTTGAGTAAATTTTTATAATACAAAAGTGCAATTTTAGCTCCAATTCTCAGGCTACGAATGTTTGTAAAAAGAGACCAAAATTTTATTTTCGCCTCTGGCGCACCATTCCACACGTCTTCATCGTTCAACTTGCACCTCATGATAAACAAAAAAAAACGTTGAATGAAAGTGGAGGAAGATGGGCATTTGTTGGGAACAACGCCACAAAATTTGGTGCAATCATCGGCCAGCTATAGTGATTTCTGTGAAGTGGGGTCACAACAAAATGTAACCAAAGCATAGATGTTGATTTGCATGATTAAGACCACTGGTAGATTCTTGCAGGCTTTTTTTAACCCCTAAAGGACCAAGTGTCCAAAACGGGCTTTTTGAAAGTTCGGTCAGGTTCCTATGCTGTCAATTTCAAACATTCATCTTTGAAATTCTTACCATAGAAGGACATTACCAAGACCTTAGTGGGAAAACAATTTTTTCCTAAATTGGACATTTGATGAAAAAGTTATAGGGTTTTTAATTTCAAATGGGGAGGGCGGGCACCTCGGGCACCTCCAAAAACTTTTGATAGGACACTCTATTGAAAGTGACATTTTCAGTACTCGCAAGTAATATTATTTCCCTTCATGTTGTCAAAAAAAAGTTCTTGTCTTTAGTGAAAAATAGCATACCAACCCAAGTCAAACATTTTCACACATTGTCACTCATTGTCGGGCAAGGTACCAAAAAAACTTCTTCTTTTCCACATAAAACCTAGAGATCTTCATATTTTTCACTTTTTATTTTTTCCACAACAATATGTAATGTAAACCTTCTTATCAACCATTCGGATTATCAATCGAAAACATATTAAGTTCAAAAAAAAAAAAAGTGTGAATTAACAAATTTCGAGCCTCCACTCCTTGCACACTTGTTTTGAATATGCTACACCCTGTCTCTACCTCTAAAAATTGGTGTGTAAGGAGCTAACATCATGCTTAACAAGATGGTGATAGATTTAGACCTTGTGTAGTGAAATTTTTTGACACCAACTGAAGTCAAAGTCTGCTGATCCACTAAACGCAGGGAAGAAAATGAACCATTTGCTTGACTTCAAACACTATAATCTTTCAATCCGTGCGGTCAAAGTTTATGAAATTTTGTTCATGTATTACTTAAAAAGCCTTTATTGAGATCCTACGGTCAGAACTAAAAATAAAAGTTTTTGTTACCTTCTTTATTCATTGCACTAGAATCCATTAATTTTGAAGTGTTTTTGGTGTAAAACTGCCTTGGTACCTTAGGGGTTAACCACCCTTCATTGAAGATTGCAGTAATTATACCTTGGTAGCTCATTTTCCACGACACAGATGTCAAGGGACTTTTCCACTTCCTTGTAGAAAAATCAAAACAATGAAATGTAATGTAAGATGGGTGGAGACTTGAAACATTAAATTCCTGACACTATGCAGCCATGCTATTCTACTATGATTTGTATGATTCATGTTTGCTGGCCTTGTGAGCTGTGTCCAGTTCAAAAGCCAAGTCGGTGAAATTCTTCAAGTTGGGATGAGAACGGTAGCAAATAAATTAGTAGTGTACAGTACAGTACCCACCAATAAGTATACGTTCATGAACGTTTCCACACTACACTGCTGCCAACTTTGACACCCTCCTAAGGGCTGAAAAAATGTCATTTAACCATGAAATTTTTGGCACAAGATCATTTCTATGTTCACTACATGTATGCAAAATTCCAAGGCCAGAAGATGAATAAGAAAAAAGATATTCAAAATCTACCAACATGTGTAGTTGTGAGCCATTCACAGATGCCAACTTTGACACCCTCCCTAGGGCTGATTTTTATTTTATTTATGGTGAAATTTATGGCACACAATCATCTCTATTTTTAAAACACATGTGCCAAATTTCAAGACCACATGATGAATATAAAAAAAGATACTCAAAATTGTTTTTCGAAGTTACATATGTTGGTAGATTTTGGAGGTGGATTTTTGTATTCATCTTCTGGCCTTAAAATTTGGCACTCATAATATCAACATAGGGATGATCTTGTGCCAAGTATTTCATGGTCAATGAACAGTTTTTAAGACCTACAGAGGGTGCCGAAGTTGGCAATAGTGAAATGGTTTCCCTGATTGTTTCTCACAACTACACATGTTGGTAGATTTAGATTTTTTTTTTTCATTTGTGGATCTTTTGGACTTAAAATTAAGCACACATATAATCAACACAACGATGGTTTTAAACCCAAAATCTCATGGGAAAAAAAAAAAATTAATCCTTGGGAGGGTGTCAAAGTTGGCAGCAGTGAAATGTATTTCACAACTACACATGTTGGTAGATCTCAAAAATCGTCGGTTATGTGTATATTTTAGCCTTTAAATTTGGCACACATGTAATCAACATGGAGATAATTTCATGCCAAAAAATTTATGGGAAAAAACAAAAAATTCAATCCTTGGAAGTGTGTCAAAGTTGGAAAGGAGTGAAATATTTCTCACAACTACACATGTTGGTTGATTTGGAATATTCTTTTTTGTGTGGATCTTCTGAACTTGAATTTTTTTGCACATGTAATCAACACAGAGATGGTCTCATGATCAAAATTCCATGGGAAAAAAAAATTCTTTCAATACTTGGAAGGGTGTCAAAGTTGGCAGCTATGAAACTTTTCTCATAGCTACATATGTTGGAAAATTTTGAATATCTTTTTTTGAATTCATCTTCTAGACTTGAAACTTGGCACACTTGTTGTCAACATAGAATTGATCTTGTGCCAAAAATTTCATGGTGAAATAACAAATTTTCAGCCTTTAAATGGGTGTCAAAGTTGGCAGCAGTGTAGTGTGGAAATGTACATATGCAAAATGAACGTATACTTATTGGTGGGTATTGTACAGTAGGGTGACGTTCAAATTGGCGTTTGGGCAATTCTAGGGATGGTGTCCCACACTGTTGCCAACTTTGACACCCTCCACAGGGCTGAAAATTTGTTATTTTACCCTCAAATTTTGGGGACAACATCATCTTTATGTTGAAAACATGCATTCCAAATTTCAAGTCCAGAGGACTAATAAATAAAATATATTAAAGATTAACCACCATGGGGTAGGTGTGAGAAAAGTTTCACTACTGCCAACTTTGACACCTTCCCAAGGATTGAGGAAATTTTTTTTCCCATGGAATTTTTGGAGTGAAGACACCTTTATGTTGATTACATGTGGGGAAATTTTCAAGTCCAAAAAATGCACCAAAAAAATCACATCCCAAATCTACCAACATGTGTAGTTGTGAGAAACAAAGGGAAAAATCATATTACTACTTCCAACTTTGACACCCTTCCTAGGGTTGGGAGTTTGTTATTTCAACATGAAATTATTGACACACCGTAACCTTTATGTTGATAACATGTGGGAAATTTTTCAAGGCCAGAAAATGTATTCAAAAGAAGATATTCAAAATCTACTAACATGGGGGTTAGCTGTGAGAAAAGTTTCACAGCTGCCCACTTTGACACCCTCTCAAGAATTTAAAAAAAAAATTGTGCATGAAATTTTTGGGTATGAAGTCATCTTCACGTCAAATACAAGTGTGGAAAATTTCAAATCTAAAAGATCTACAAAAAAAAACATATACCAAGTCTACGAACATGTGTTGTTGTGAGAAAGAAAGGGGAAAGCTTTCCACTACTTCCAACTTCAACACTCTTCCTAGGATTGAGTTTTTGTTGTTACATAATGAAATTTTGACCACAAAATCATCTCTATGTTGGTAATATGTGAGATAGATTTCCAATCCAAAAGATGAATATGCAAAAAAAAAATTATTCCATATCTACCAACGTGTATGTCCTCCTTTAGCGTCAATCACTGCTTGTAACCTTGAGGGCATAGAATGACATAGTTGAAGGAGCTTTGTACCACTGACCAAATTCCACTCTCTTTCAAGAACTACCTTCAACACTTCTAAGTTTCTAGGGCATTAATTGCCGTGTTGCACAACATCTTTTAGCATCCTCCAAACATTCTCAATTGGATTGAGATCGGGAGAATTTGTAGGCCAATTGAGTTTTTTGACTGGGTGGAAATCTATCCAAGAAATGAATCAATTCGCTAGTGTAGACCACTTCCACAAAATCCTTAGCAGAACGTTGGCTTTTTGGCATAACGACAAGTTGTGACTTTTGTCCTCTAGCAAATGTCACCTAAAATCATCAAAGATGTCCGCCCACTTTTCAAAGTAGGAACTATACAACTTGATGAATAGCGCTCATATGCACTTCTCCAAATATGAATTTGCCGAGAACTTCTTATAATCGCAAAAGTAGATTCATATGTTCAAATAATACGCTCCCACTCTTCTGGACTCCATCCACGGTACTTCTAAGCAAAAGCTATCTGTTGAGACATGTGGCGGGGTGTCAAAAAAGGTTTCTTGAGTGATATTTGACCATTGAGAAAATGGAACTCTACATACATGCACATATTTTATTGTGTATAATACAAAAATGTACTAAAGTCAGCAAGAGTTACACCTTTGGATTAAAGATTCTTCAACTAACATCATTGGAGTTCATTTTGTATCTCAACCTTATCATGTTCAAATACGGCACCGTGCGTGGAGCATACTATGGCCACCAATGGCACCTTCTCACTTTTAAGGGTTTAATTAAGCTTTGAGACCACCAAGCTCTTCCACACTTAACTCCTAAAGTTCCTTTACTATCTCATGCCAAAAACATGTAAAATTGCCTATTTTAATGCACAGAGGAGAAAAGAAATAAAGATTGAGCTTCAAATATTAACTATAGGATCTTAATTAAGACTAACAATTCAAATAACATGCTCACAAAATTTCACTAACTTTGACTACACAAAATAGAAGATTATAGAGTTCAAAGTGAAGTCTTTTTCCATCCTTCTATTTGGTTGATCGTCAAACTTTGACTTAAAATGATGTCAACATTTTGTATGACACAAGGTCTAAATTTTATACCATTATGGTGTCATCAATGTTGGTTCTCTTTACACCAAGCTTTGGATGTGAAGGAAGGATGTAGCATTTTCAAGAAAATCATACAAGTAGTGGAGGTTCAAAATTTAATACACCTTTTGGTTTTTGAGCACTGAATTTGTCATAGAATTCGAATTCTAATGGTCACAAGATGGTAACAACACAAACTGTACTAGAAAACATGAGAAATGCTTGAAAATATTTTACTTGTGTTTAAATGGGGTTTTCTACAATAAAGACAATAATTTTTTATAACAACTCAAAGTTGTTGATGGTCTCTAACTCAAGGTAGAAATCAATTTTCCTTCTCATAAGGTACTAAAATGAGATTCCTTCTTGAGTTTAGAGACCACAAAGCTCTTCTATACCTATCAAGGACGGAACACCAAGCTTCTCCATTATAAATGGATACAATGAGTTGACAAGTATAAATTTTAAAACAAAAGTGGGATATCCCATTGGAATTGTAGATGAGTTTATTGATAACTCTAAAAGCACAAAAAAATCAATAATTCAAAAAAAATTCGGCATTGTTTCATCGAAGTACATATCATAATCCTTAAAGGGTCACCGTAACTATGTTTTACCAAAGCCACCTCAAAACTCCCACTTCAAGATGAGATATTATGAGACTAATTTAAACAAGTTTTAATTATCCTCAGCCATAGAATTTGAAGTTTAGTACTACCAGAAGACACTCAAGACATTTGATAAACTTTAACTGTGCAAATTGTAAGGATACATGCATTTGAAGGGTGTAATATAATTATTTTCTTCCATACACAAACAAGGTCAACCTGCTTTGACTCATAATGTTTACATATTTTTCCACTAAAAATTGCATAAATGTTATGTAACTATGTTCTACTTCATATAAGGTCATTGGACACCAAAAATCATAAGATATTGTGAGTTTAGAATAAAGAAAAGGTCTTGCAAGGACTACAAATGTAGAATGTAGCCATTTTTATAGCAAAGCAATTTTTTTAATTCAAATAGATAATAGTTGGATTAAAATCCAAACAATAGATGGAATCATTGTGCCATCTTCTAAATGGGGGATTTTTGGGAAGAAAAAACATGATTTTCTATGAAATTCATAGTAAAATACAAACAAGGTTTGCCAAAAAGTTTCCTTTTATACAACCTACTTAAAAAAATTGTACTATTCACCTTTAGAGTTCCGTGCTCACCTACCCTAGAGCCCAACTTTTGATGTTTGAAGTATCACTTCTTTTTTCCTATGAGTTCAAAAAATTAATAAAACACCCTTACAAAGATATCTTGTAATGTCTAATCTCAGTAGAAATTCATGTGTGAATCTTAAAAAAATAAATTTTAGGAACTTGCCCAAACTCAAAATGTACTCTACATTTGTTCCTTTAAGGCTTGATTGAAGGTAGCATACAATACACAACAGGTAGGACAACCTAAAACCAACTGACGACCCGATATCGCTCTTTTTAATATCCTTCCTAGATTTCAGGGAGATAATATAGGATAGAAACACCGTGGAATCTAGGAAGGGTATAGAAAGAGTGGTATTTAGTTGTTGGTTGGTTTCGAGTTGTCCTACGTTAGAGCATCTCCATTGGTTCTCAAGACTGGTGGAGGAGCGATGTTTATTCCAGGATTCAGCCCCACTGCTCATCAAAATCCTCCAAGTCCCCTCCAAGTGGGCCTCTGGCCTTGTCCCTAGAGAGATTGTTGCAGGCTAGGCAACGGCCCCAAAGGTCCTCCCTGCAAGCAGTCCATTGGTCCGTTGATGCCAAGGTTTTTTTTCCCAAAAATTCGACAAGTTACCATCACTAATAATTAGGAGTTGAGGAAGTTGGAGAACGGTGGGGCTAGATGTGGCCTCCAAAAGGTTCTTCAAAGAAATCCACCGGTCTTGAGAATTGGTGGAGATGCTCTTTCATAAGTACAATGTGATAAGTATGAGAGGCCATTGAACCAAGGTCCGTATCAGGTAACAAATCATTATAACACGTAGTAAGGAGTGTTGACATATGCCGATCCTATAGTTGACTTTATGGAGGTGAGTTTAATGAGAACTTCTATCTCTCTTTCAAAGAAAAAAACTTAAAGAGGTGAGCTAATCTAATTCCATATGTTGTGGGAATGGGACAAAATTTTAAGTTATAGCAAAATTTGTAGCAGAATATATTGGAGACATTATTAAATCATCTCTTCTTCTTGTGCTCAAATTGAGATGATCCACAATAGAAATAGTCATAGGAACAACTCAATTATGCTCTATATTCGCCACCATGACAAAGCAGAAGGTATACCGAATTACAAATTGTAAGTCCATCCGAGACAAAAATACCAAGTCTAGTGGATTGCATCGAGTTCAACCACAAAGCACAACAAATAGTCTGAAAAACAACTTGGGTGTAAGCCATCTTACCAAACATTACCATTAATCCTAAAACATCAGAACGGTCCACTAGTGGCCACAATATTCTACTTGTATGGTGTCGTATTTGAACATCATAAGGCTCAAATACTGAAATGACCTCCAAATGAAAGATGTTAGTTGAAAAAAATTTCAATCCAATGGTGTAAGTCTTGCAAACTTTTATATATTTTTAATAAAAATACATGCCTCTATATACGATTCCCAACTAATGTTTAAGGGTTAATCTCAGACTACCAAATCAGAGGTTTACAACACAAGACGTTGTAACCAAATGGCGGTTCTAAATCATGTAAAAATCTGGATTATATCCTACTAACATTGAAAGGACTACTCATCATGCTTTTGTTGGAGCTCTTGGAATCAAACAACTAAAGAATATCAGTGTCAAGGATTTCTATTTCTATACTACAAAAAGTGGCCCCAAAGAATGTGTCTCAAAGTTGATTAGGAGAGCAAAATAGGAAACGGAGAAGAAGACAAGGGCCACACCAAAAGGAAGAACCGATGATCTCCATCACATCACCCCTTCTTATTGTGCTTAAATTTAGCCAAAGATGACTTTAGAACAATTACAACCATCAGAAAGGACCAGGTTCATCCACTTACTGAATGTCATGATGCTGCAATGACATACAGTGGTCAGCAGAAGTGTTCGGACAGTAATTACAATCTCAATTTAATAGTAACACTTGTCGAGTTTGGTAGGTAGGTGCTGATTTTTTCAGCTAATTATAACTAAAGAGCCACTTGTAAACTAGAAAGAGTACCATCATTCACATTGAGCCACTTGCATGGGCTGCAGTTCATGATGTGTCAATCATGGGTGTCCAATTCATTATGCACACAAGTTGTGCATCTGAAAAATCTTGAGAATCGACATGTATTTATGGAGACCTCTTGCATTTCAAGACACATTGTGATTGAATAAGATTGCTCTTGATTAGCTATGGCTCCTAGAAGGACTCTTGCTGAACGTAAGTTAGTTCTTCAGATGCATGAGAGAGGGAATTCGTACTCCGAAATTTCAGCGGTTCTAGGCATCTCTCGAAGCACTTGCCATGCTATTGTGCGGAGGTTTACAATGAGAGGTCATTTGAGAGATGCTCCTTCACAAGGGAGACCTCGAATTCTTGATGAACGTGGTGATCGTGAGGTTGTAAGGTTGTTGAATGCACCATCTAATGGTACAGCTGCAGCAGTGGGTAGAGAAATGCGATCTCAAGGATTGGATTTGAGTGATGATACAATTAGAAGATGTCTTCAGAGGCAAGGATTGAGAGCACGAGTGAAAACTAAGAAGCCATTCTTGTCAAAGAAACACAAAGCACGTCGATATGCATGGGCAAAGAAGTGTAGGCATGCAAGTTGGATGGACTGGAGTTATGTGGTTTTTTCAGATGAGTCAAAATTCAATTTGTTTGGCTCAGATGGGAGGCAGTATTGTTGGAGGAAGAGAGGAGAGCATCTTTTAGATCAGCATGTGCAACCTACTATCAAATTTGGAGGTGGAAACATTATGGTTTGGGGATGTATGACTTGGGAGGGAATTGGCAACCTTCGTCTTATAGAAGGAAACATGGATAAGTTTGTGTATCGTGAAATTTTGGAGATGGAGCTCATGAATACTATACACATGTATGATTTAGGAGAGGAGAATGTTATTTTTCAGCACGACAACGATCCCAAACATACTTCTAAGTATGTTACAGATTGGTTGTTAGCACAGAAGTTTCAACTAATTTGGCATCCGGCTCAATCTCCTGACTTGAATCCTATAGAACACCTTTGGAATGAAGTAGATCGTCGTATGAGAATGTCAAAGAAGAAACCCACTAACAAGAAGGATTTGTGGGAGAAATTGCAAGAAATTTGGTATAGCATTGAGATTGATACCGTGAGGAAATTGATCATGTCTATGCCTGAGAGAGCTGCAGATGTTTATCAAGCAAAAGGTGGCTATACACGATGGTAGTCATTATGATTGTACATTCAAGTTTTTAGGTAGTCCTCATGATTCTACATTCAAGTTTTTAGCTTGATTTTGTAGCTCATGGCTTTGTTTCCAATGTAAATAGATAACCACTTCACTTTTTGCATAAAGAATTGGACACCCACATCATGTGTTTTATTTTTGATTGATTTCTTGATTGACATTTTTTATTATGAATGTTATGTTACATGTTTTTTGTAACTATGTGATTGTATGTTTAAATTTTTACAACTTGAATGTGAGTTACGTAAGAAAACTAGCTCATATTGGAAGTGGAAGCGTCCTATCCGAACACTTCTGCTGACCACTGTATTTTTGAAGGATTTCACCCTTTAAGGACGAACGAACCCAAATTGAACAGCCATAACTATATTTGGAGAGTAACAATAGTTGCCTTGCCTCAAGGTTGTCCAAATCAAACCTGCAATCCTTATGTGTCCACATTCACCTTTTCCAATTTAGTTTTGGCAAACTGAATTGAACTGTGGAATGTACAACTTAGCCATTATCTTGGTTGGCCATAGCCGCCCATCGTCCTCAAAGGGTCAATGCCTTTGGGCAGCTTGGAGGTATTCCTGGGCTTGAGGATGAGTAACAGTGTCCAGTTCTGTGGGTCTGAACACTTCGAGCAGCTCCCCAGCAACTATCAAGCACACGTAATCCGCAATGCGTTTCACTTGCTCCAAGCTATGAGACACCATTATCACCGTCAGCCCCTGGGATCTCTTCAGCTCCAGCACAGACTGCTCTATGTGCTGTGTGGAGATGGGGTCGAGTGCACTTGTCGGCTCATCCAGCAGGAGCACCTGCACCACGATTTAACGCTCTGTAAGTATCAATGCAAGGAAAAAATAGAGTTCTTTGTGAAGATAAGATACCCTTTCTCTTTTCCATTTTTTGAATAATCAGACCCAGCTCCACATAGTTCTCAACGTCTAAAACCAGAGAAAGGCGGTTAGTATTCATGGTAACAAGGCGGTTACTGATACTTTAACTTGGGTTAAGAGACCACCAGATTCTTCAATACTTTTAAAAAGAATCACCAAAAACTTCTAGTGATTCTAATAACTAATTAGAAGTATAAAAACTCAATCTTTGGGTGACTATGTATCAATCACTCTGATGTGTTCCTCACATTAACTGTTGAACATCCTGGTAATGCTTGCATTGATCATCTCATGTGCTAGTAATTTAACGCTGCGTGCAAACCAGAAGCTTAGACTTGGTCCCTACTGCTACTACTACTCACCTCTGGATTGTTGGCGAGAGTGCGAGCGAGTGCCACTCTCTGCGCTTGGCCAACTGAAAGTCCGATGATGGACTTGTGCGCGAACGACACATCCAGGTCTGCTTGCTCGAGGTATCCTGTCACCTCCTTGTCTGTCAGATTCTTTCCTTGAAGGCTCGGTCCATACCGCACATTGTCGGCCACCGTCCCTGCAGCAAACAACGCATCAGATCAGTTCTAGAAACAATTCTGTATGCTCAAATACAGGATAGAGTTATTTGTAAGTTTGCCCACTAAAACCCACGTGCAGAGTCCTCTTTTTCACTCTCAAAGACGGCTGGAAATACAGTTTCAAGTGAAGAGAGAATAGTAAAAAGTGGGGTATCTTATTGACGACTTTACGAGTGACGTACTCTGATACTGATGTACACGACCTACATGCCTTTTGAGGATACATATATCAAACTCATCAAGCTGTGTGTAAAATGAAGTCACCGTATCTTTCGTTGGACTTACCATCAAAGAGCATGGGACTCTGAAACAGCATTCCAATCCGGCGGCGAACAGTCAACACATTCATGGTCACAATGTCCTCACCATCAAGGAAGATGGAATCAGCAGGCGGCTCCCAAAGCCGATTGATAGACCTCAAAAAAGTCGACTACAAACAACAAACAAGTCATGTTAGTCTGCGACTGTGGACTGAAATCATTGGTAAGAAATACTAAGTGGCTTTACCTTCCCGCTTCCACTGGGCCCGATGATGCAGTAAATCTGGCCTGCTTTGAACTCCACAGAGATCCCCTTGAGAAGCTGGTGCTTAGGCTCCACGAGGTTCTGGATACGAACGTGGGCTGAAGAAGATATGCGTCCCTGTTTATAATTGTCGATGCCATGATTGGAATTCGCATCAGGAATGATCAGAAGATGTTCTTTTGCTTCATCAAAGTCCCCTGCTTGTCCAAAATCAACGTCAATCGATAAATTAGGTCAATCCTGGGTCTTCAAACTTCCTCACAAGCTCAAACTCAAATCCCTTTCTACTTCAAAGAGGCCTCAGGATCGTCAACCAAGTGCATATCACCAAGTGACATCCTACATGATCAGTCGAAATCAATGGAAGAAATGGCAAAAGAGGAATTCAAAAGGAAGAAAAAGAAAAAAGTAATCTTTCAAACGTGACTTGAATGGCGAGAACACATACGATTATCAATGACCATATATTACAGAGCTTCTCCACATAAACGACAGACAAACCTCTTGGGGAAAAGGACTCCGACATCTGCAAACCCTCATCGACAGACTCCTCCATAAGAGCCATTTCCGCGCCTCACTCTTAACTCAAAATTATCCCAGACCAACAACCCTCACTACGAAAAAGGGCAACTGAGCCCACTCTATCTGCCTCGCACCATTCAGAGAACGATTCCACCATCTCTACTGGCAAATGGGGACCAACAAAACTCCCGCCAGCTACAACCAGTGCATGGTACTGTGAGAAAACCTGCTCTCTCCTCCGCGTGGCGATCCATTACAGTAGTCGCTGCTTCTGGGCCAGTGTCGAAGTCACTAATTGTCTATGAAACTGTCGCGACCCCATGACATCACAACAGACACTAAATCATTCCTTCATCTATTGACCACTTACTTAAACAACACTCAGGAAGAATCCTACTCAAAGGAAGGCCGCCCTAACATTCCACATGTAATGTCCACGATCCACATCCCACATCCAGACGTGCGCATGTCGCACAGAGACGTGACGCATACACGATTCTTTCCCTCAGCCAACACGAGACGGAATCCACAACTTTGCAGTGAATTGGTGGCGATCTAGAGGAGGTTTGGGCTTACCAGTGGAGCAGTGAACATCACAGAGACACTGATTGATTGCTTCTCGAATGCCTCATTCCTTCATCTATTGACCACTAACTTCATTTTCATTACCCTCTTCAACATTTAGGAATAATCCTCCTCCCTAGCATTCAACGTGTTATGTCCGCAATCCACATCCATTCTTTGATCCTGATGCACAGACAGGGGAGTGACGCATACATGATTCTTTCCACTCAGCCAACATCACACGGAATCCACGAACTTTGCAAGGAGTTGGGGGAGATCCAGAGACTGAGGTTTGTGCTATACCAGTGGAGGAGTGCACCATGGTTGCTCGGTGCGAATGGAGGTTTGGGCAGTCGGCGAGGCAGGCCGTTCCGGAGAAGAAGAAGTGGAGGTGTGGATGGTGGTGGTGTGAATTTACCGGTGGATGTGCGTCAAGAATCGTCGGAGTCGTGGCGTCCAGCGCCGGATTTTCGAGTTTGACAACTGGCTATCCCTTTAACGACGAGGCCATGCACGGGGCCCTGAAATTCTGTACATGTGAATAGATTGTGCACAACGGATCTACACGGTGAGTTCATTTCTCTGTTCACTGTTTGCACAGATATCATTGTTTTCAAAGAAATCATTGTTTTCACAGAAATCATTGTTTTCACAGATATCATTGGAGTTCGTTATTGCCTCAACTGATTGCTGATCGGAAAGATGGGTTGGATGGAGGAAAGCATTTCACACTATGGCTCCGACTACACTAAACACTGAATATAGTGTAGAGGGATTATTGATGTAGATCACTCACACTAATTTCCATCAAAGCATGTGCATGCCAAGTTCTGATTGGGTATTTGTTCTCAAGCAAGTGTGTGTCAGTCAACAATTGCATGTAAATTTTCAATTGGTGTAGGAAATTTCAATTAGTCTAGTCTACACAACATTCACGGAACGGTGTAGTGCAATCCAATGGTTCAATTAGCTGCGGCTCCCCCAAAACTCGTCTCATTAACCACATTTTGGTTCCTTCGTCGTTGAAGGATTAAACAACCTTGTTGTTGAAGTGCTTCTCAACGTAGCAACTCTTTATTTGAGGTTTAGAGAGGTTGCAACCATCAAGCTACCTCAATGCACCCTTTATCTAGCCTCTATCAATTGAGGGCCCTTTATATCATGGCTCCTAGTGCCCCACTCTCCAAATTGTAGTCTAGTATTGAGAGCCCTGAAAATGGCTCTTGAAAGAATTAATGAGGCACTTTTGGCTCAAAGTTCAATGATTCTTTTTGGTCTTTGTGGATCAAATGAGGAGGTGTTGCCACATGATGCAAAAGAGGTTTAGAGAGCGAGGTTGAGGGCGTATACAGAGGGTAGGGCTGAGCTGCAACACCCTTAAAGTGGCCACCCAAAGTAATTTATATAGGCTTTGAATGTTGTGGAGGTCATTTTAGATTTGTTGGGGCATCTTATAACCGCCGATTTTTGTACGCTATCATCCATCCCAATCCATTTACAGAGTTTGTCAATTTTGTTTGTTTGTGTTTGTAAGGATTTTAAATTTTTGGATAATGTAGCTAGATCATCTATATAGGCTCCGGAGTTTATTGTGACCCTTGATGTTCCAAATGTGTATCCTTGTCGCCTCTTTGGAGCCATTGTAATAATGGTTCTAAGAATATAATAAACAAGTACTAGAGACTAAGTGTCTCATCTTGAATAATACAACGTTCAATGGATATTGGGTGGGTTTTTCCAATGTGTTTGCCGATGTAGGTGGTAGTGGATTCTAATTATATGTTGCCAAGAAGTGTGACGGCATTGATTAGGTAACTGAGGTTAGTCATGATGGCTAGTAATCTAGCCTTGTCGATACAGCCGAAGGCATTTTTAAAATCTATTTATAGAATATATAGATATCTTTCTTCATAAATTTGGCATCTTTTGGTGGTGCGATGATTGTTTGAATTTGTCTAGCAGTGTTGCGTTCAATTCAGAACCCTTTTTGGCTATCATGTAGGATTTTGTCTATTTCACCATATGTTGCTACTATGGATGTAAATGTGATTGTATATAGTTTGTATATTGTGTTAGTCAATGCAATTGGACGGTGGTTGGTTAGTATGCATGGATCACCTTTTTGTATAATAGAATGGTAAGACTGACTTTCAAGAGTTCTGGGATTTGTTTTTGTTTGTAGCATTAGGTAAAGAAAAGATAGAGGAGTTTGTGGAAACTCTGTGGCATATTTTTTAGGATTGAATTAGGTATGCGGTCTGGCCTAGGGGCTTTGTTATTGCTAAGGTTTTAAAGGCATGTGCCATAGATTTATCTGTTAAAATATGTATGGAGCGGGATGTTTGGTGTGCCTCTTTCTTCTAAGGTAAATCCGTTGATATTGAGCTAGGAATATTGTCTGACGTTGCATAAGCAATTTTGGGGGTGCTTTGTTAGGTGGTGGCAGGTGCGTATCGTAGGTTTATTAATTGTGGTTTGTTGCATATGAATTTCATTTACAATGTCTTGTGGTTTTTTTTTAATATATCACGGTTTTGATTTATGATGCAATTGAGTGGGTCTGATATATTATTTTTGAAGAATTTGTGATTGATTTTCTTGGGGCTTTATCATAGAGTTGCCGGTATTTAGAAATGGCTTTTTTGATGCAATCTCTACTGTATTTGGTTGTTATTTTTCGGGCTAGTTTGCAAATATCAAGGGAGGGGTGGATAGTGGCGATTAGATCATATAGAATATGTGAAGGTTGGTATTAGTTGTTGTATATATTCATATAGGTGTGGAAATTTCTAAGTATATTTGTTGTGTATTGGGTTTGTTGTTTGTAGGAGAGGGGCATATGTTTTTGAGAGGTAGAGGTTTTTAGGGTGGAATATTATAATGTTTTTGATGAAGTATATATTGGCACATTTTTATGTGATGGTGGGTGTTTTCTAAATCCTTACGTACAACACAACAAAGCATGTGTCAAGAATACTGACCACGAAGAGCACATCAATCTGGCTCTTCCATTGCATTGCCACAGTGGCCGGAAAGGGACAAAATCTTGACATTGTCTCAAAGATCTGTAAAGGCCGCTTCACACTTGGCCGAGTCGAGAGTCCGTCTGTCAAAGTTTCTGCCCAAACTATGGCGAGAGTCCAAAATTTTGGATTAAAAAAAAACATTAAAGTATACATATTGAAGCCTTTAGGCGGCTGTGGTGTGAAGCCCCAAAGCCCAAGTCCAAAGTCCAAACCCCATATCATTACGCCAAAAAAAATCAGCCAAAAAAATTAGCCAAAAAATCCGGCCTCTTTCATCTAACGGTCCAGATCTTGTCAGATTTTGATTATTTTATTGAAAAAATCGACAGAGTCTTGAAGGAAGTTTGGGTCGACTAAAAACGGCGACCAAGTTTTGCTCTAGAGTCCGTCGCCTTGGCGCCAACACTCTCTAAAAGTGTTGCCATGTATACACAATGGACGACAACGGCCTTTGGACTTCAAGCACAAGTGTGAAGGCCCAAAGGCTGAACTTTGGCCATTCTAACAATCTCATTGGTGGAAACCAACGGCCTCTCAACTCGGGCGTTAGGTGTGAAGTGGCCCTAAATACTCAAATGAAGGGTCATTTACACTTGGGGCAGAAGGGGGTGCGGGTGCAAGAGGGTTTACTTTTTTTAGTCTCCAAGTTTGTAGGAGGGGGCGGCAAGCGGGTGCAAGAGTGGGTGCGGGTGCAACGAAGTGGGTGCGGTAACGTTGAGGGGACTCTTATTTACTACTTTCAACGGCAAGATTACTTTAAGCTCCATTTCAAAAAATATAAATTCAATTATAATTTTGACTCTATGAGTTGCAAGTTTAAGAATATACGACTGGAAAATTTGAAAGTTGCCTTAAAGAAAAAAAGACACAATTACAACATGATAAGTCTTATCAAGTTCATATTTTAACAATTTATAAAATTAAAAATACAAAGTAAAAGTTTTCTACTTTAAGATTAAATGGTCTAAATTAAAAGTAATCAATTTGAAATTCTAATTTTATAAAGTAAATAGCAATTAAGTGTAAAATCGACTTTTTTACTTCTATGACCAATATAAATATTATAAATGTGCAATGTTATATTTGTTATATTCACTAAATATATTGATTTTTATTTTATTTATTTATTAGAATCTAAAACATTGGCGGCAATGGCAAGAATTAGTACACCTAAATTAAAACATCGCAAACAATTGATTAACATATATTTGAGAGGAAGACAAAAAAGAGTCTCACATGACAATGATGAATTTTATGTGCTCATATTTCTCTTATTTTTATCTTCATTCTCATCTATTCCAAAACCACGATATTATCTTCCAAATAGAACTATGTGGTTGGACTATCGGCAAAAAGTATTCTGGGAAGAAATTTGCACAAAAGAGTGGATGCGTTGAGGGGATCTTTTAGATAGCCGTTGGACAAAAGAATTTAGAATGACTCATAGGCAATTTTATAAACTTGTCGAAATGTTGTCTCCATTCATCACCAAACAAAAGACAGCAATGAGGGACCCAATTCCCAATGATAAAGTTTTGGCTATTGTTTTGCATAGATTGGCATATGGTGGCTCTGTAGACATTGGTGGTCATTACTTGGGTGTATCGGCTGCAACCACATCCAAGTTCACCCATAAAATTTGTCAAATTTTAGTGAACCAATTTCATAATCGTTACATCCGTATTCCAGAAGGTGATGAATTACAAGACATTATGATGGGTTTTGAAAATTTAACTGGAATGCCGTATATGTGGAGAGCAATTGACGGAAGTCATATACGCTTGGGTAGAAAACCAACTACACAACAAATTCCTGCCGACTATTTTAATCATTTGAAATTTCACTCGATATTATTACAAGGTGTTTGTGATTATAGGAGACAATTTTTAAATGTTTATGTACAAGCAACTGGAGGTTGCCATGATGCTGCCCACCTTTGATCGTCTTTATTGTGGAAAATGCTTCAAACAGACCAACTTCTACATAATCAAGTTTACAAAGTAAATGGGAAAAACATCCAACCATATTTGCTTGGAGATTCTGCATATCCTCTACGGATAGGATTAATGAAATGTTATAATACTACTAAAAGTGGAGATTCAAAAAAAGATTTATTTGATAGGAAGTGGAGAGCTGGTAGAGTTAAAATTGAAAATGCCTTTGGAATTCTTGAAATGAAGTTTCAAATCTTAAAAAATATGAATGTTAAATTAGAATATGCTCCAATAATAGTCACAGCTTGTTGTATCTACTACTATAACAGGCGTCAGTGTCTGTCCGTCCGCCGCTCCTATCAGACCAAGAAGACCATAACTGTAGAACAGACAAGAAGACCATTACCAAGATGGAAAATTTTGTTCAAAAAAATTGTGGCGCATATGCATAACCTAACGTTGTTGTCGCAGCACCGCACGCAGTCTGCCACCATCGTCGGTGCGGATCTGCGCCAGGCCCGGAGTTCCGTAGCCAGGGTAGGTTTGTTGGTTTCTTGTGATTGTTAGAGAGTTTGGTTAGGGTTTTTTTTTTTCAGTGGATTTTTTAGAGTGAGGTGTTAACGAGGCCCTGAAGAAGAGCAAGGCGTAGGAGAACCAAGACATGGAGAAGTGTCCCCCGAACTTCGATTACAACGTGATAGAGGAGATCGCCAATGGGACGGAGAAGATGATATTGTTGTGGTCCCATCTCGATGAGGGTGAGCCGGAGCATATCAAAGCAAGCGCGGACGAGAACGAGCCACCTGTCTTCGAATTGTGGCCCGGAAACAAGGTTTTCCTTGCACACTAAAACCTGCCCTTCAGAGTAAAACCGCCTTCACAAATGTCATCAGAAAAAAATCCGAACATTCGGGATAAGATATTCGTGTGTAGGTTTCTGTGATTGTCCATTTCTGCGATTGTCCATTTATGTGACTGTCCAAAACTGTGATTGTCCATTTCTGTTTGTATGTTTGTATGTTTCTCTTCATGGTTTATTAACATGCATTCGTGTGTGTAGGTTTCGTTTACATCGTAAGAGGAGACTTAATCTGCACCCTAATATCTTATCCCAAATGTTCGGATTGTCGAGGTACGCTTCACTGTCATTCAAATGTAGAAGAATATTTTTCTCGCACGATGCTCTTACCAGGACCCCGCTTGGTATAAGTGCGTAACGAACTGAAGTAAAGTTTTCTCTTTGCACGAGATTCTTTTCCATGTCGGCGCTGCACTGACCGGTTGTTAAGCGGAGAACTAGGATTAGCGAACCCGGGTAGCATTTTTTCCTTTTTGAAGCCGGTTGAGTTTTTGGGCTCTCTAGTGGATGAACCTGGCTAGGAGGATGATTTCCGTCCTGGACAATGTTTCATCCACTGGACTGGCCGGATGAAACCTGGCCAGGCGGATGATTTCCGTCCTGACCAGTTTCATCCACCAGTCGGATGAACCTAGGCAGCTAGATGACTTCCATCCAGCCCAGTGTTCATCCGCCGGATGATTTTCATTAGGGTTTGGTGCACATGGAGGAAGAGCTTGGCTCTCTCTCTCTCTCTCTCACACACACGTGCAACTTAGAGCTAGAGCTTAGACACAATTAGGGTTTGTAGGAGTTTAGAGGTTTTTGAGGTTACATTGAGTGGAAAAGACTTTGCCATGTAAAAACTATGACCTAGCCAATAAAATCCGACGTGATTTGAGGTTTTATGAGGAGTTTTGAGCAAATCAGGGTTTCATTAGGGTTTTTGGGGTTTCTAGGGTTTATGTGAAAGTGAGTTTGTAGGTCAATCTCCCTCTAACATTGGCGACCATGCACAAGTTCGAATCATGTGGCTCTTGCTACAAGGAGGCAACTAGGGTTTGAAGCTTTGAGATCTAGATCTAGGGTTTTGAGGCTTGTTTTTGAAAATTTTGAAGGTTTTTGAGTTGCATCGTAGGTTTAGAGTGCTTCTCTATACAATGCACTACTAGGGTTGTGTGGATTTTTGCAAAAACCCCAACATTTGTATTTTTTAAGAAAATGCGAAGTTAGGGTTTCTGGACGTCTTGGAGCGGGTAGCCAGCAGTCCTGGACCAGCCCCGACAGCAGTCCAGCCCGCCCACAGTGCCTAGGAGCGGAAGGCGGCGGTCACCAAGAGTTGAAGCAACCCGGGCAGCAGCTCCTCAGAAGTCGGCCAAGGTCGGCGGCAAACAATACAAGTCAGGGAAGTTTTCCCCTTCCCATTTCAATTTTTTGATTTTTAAATTTTTTTTGCTCCCGGTCACACCATAATTGGTGTAGACGTTTAGCGGAACTTTCTTGACGTTTAGCGAACTTTTCTAGACGTTCAGCGGAACTTTCTTGACGTCGCGAACTTTTCTAGACGTTTAGCGGCAGTTTTAGAGGTAGCTTTAGAGGCAGTTTTGGAGGCAGTTTTACAGGCAGTTTTACAGGCCGTTTTAGAGGCAGTTTTAAGGCAATTTTCGAGGTAGTTTTGGAGGCTGTTTTAGAAGCCGTTTTAGATGCACCTTCAGAGACATTTTTTGAGGTCATTTTTGAGGTAGTTTTAGCTAAAGTCAACCCGGAGTTCCAACCCACACACCAATCACTTCCAAATCGCACCCGGTGACCCAGAGGCTTCAAGCTGCAGCCAGCCCGGAGTCCCAACCCGGCCATCCGATTATTTCTAGTGACACCCGGCGACCCGGAGGCTTCCAAGTGCAGCCAGCCCAGAGTCCCAATCCGGACATCCGAGCACTTCCGGTGACACCCGGAGAGTCGAGACCCAAAGGCTTCCAGCTGCAGCCAGCCCGGAGTCCCAACCCGACCATCTGATCACTTCTAGTGACACCCGGGGACCCGGAGGCTTCCAGCTGCAGCCAGCCTGGAGTCCCAACCCGGCCATCCGATTATTTCTAGTGACACCCGGCGACCCGGAGGCTTCCAGCTGCAGCCAGCCCGAAGTCCCAACCCGGCCATCCGATTATTTCCAGTGACACCCGGCGACCCGGAGGCTTCCAGCTGCAGCCAGCCCGGAGTCCCAACCCGGCCATCCGATTATTTCAAGTGACACCCGGCAACCCGGAGGCTTCCAGGTGCAGCCAGCCCGGAGTTCCAACCTGGCCATCTGATCACTTCTAGTGACACCCGCCGACCCGGAGGCTTCTTGCTACAGCTAGCCCGGAGTCCCAACCCGGCCATCCGATTATTTCCAGTGACACCCGGAGACCAGAAGACCTCCCAGCTGAAATCAACTCGGAGACCCAACCCGGACATCCGAACACTTCCGATGACACCCGGAAACCCGGAGACCTTCCAGCTCACGTCAACCCGGAGTCCCAACCCGGACATCCAAGCACTTCTAGTGACACCCAAAGACCCGGAGGCTTCCAGTTGCAGCCGACCTGGAGTTCCAACCCGGACATACGATCATTTCCAATGACACCCGGAGACCCGGCGGCCTTTCAGCTGCGGACAACCTGGAGTCCCAACCCGGACTTTCAATCAGTCGGCGATACCGGGAGGCCGGAGGCCTTCGAGCTTCAACTCAACCCGGAGGTTCCAGACCGGATACCCGAACACGTTCGGGAAACACCGGAGACTCGGCAGTCTTCCGGCTGCAGTCAACACCGGCGTACCACCCGGACCAGGGGACTGTTCCACTCCAGAAAGGGGATGGTGCACCCGGACCAGGTAAGTTTTCGGAAACACATCTTTCAAGTTAAAAACTAAAAATTAAAAAAAAAATACAAAGGGCAGGAAAAATTTAAATTTAAATTTAAATTTAAAAAAAAAATAAAAAAAAGATTAAAAGATGTTATGTTAGGAGGTAATAATTACAAAGGAAAATTCCAGCTACAATATGCGGATACTACTCACTAGGCAGCACCTAGACTAGAGGAATGCACTGCTAACCGGAAAGGAGGAAAGACAATGGATGGTTGGCGGGATTGCATGACCAGGGCAGTATATCGGCACCCGGAAAGGGAGGACCTCAGGAGGGACGGAGGACAAAGGAGATCCCCAATCACTACCCGGGCACCCAGGGAAGACCGGATACTGAAGCGCTGGCAAGACAACTCGACTAGGCCAACACCGGAAGTCAGTCACCGGAAGCAGAAGACAATTCACTCAGCATGGATGGTGACCAGGGAGGAGGAGGTCTAGAAGATGTAGGGAGTCAATTCCAGCAACCGCATACAACCCGGCTAGTACTGCGGTCGGATAAATTGGAGGTTCATACGGTCATGGGCACACCACATATTAGCTCCGAGGTGAAGCTTGGAAGTTGGTGTCAAGGTGGAGATTTTGGGACTTGGATAGGGTATCGGCACCCGGAAGGACTGAGGAGAGACGGAGGACGAAGAGATCCACGATCTTTAGCCGGCCACGGAGATGGCTTCATAACTGGAGCAGTTGGTGAGAAAACACGCTGGGGCATACTCGAAGGCAACACCAGAAGGAGTCATAGATGCCCTTCAACCCAAAAAAAACATCGAAGGATCGATGTAGTTTAGAAGGGAGATAATGTTAAGCGGAGAACCAGGATTAGTGGACCCGGGTAGTATTTTTTCCTTTTTGAAGCCGGTTGAGTTTTTAGGCTCTCCAATGGATGAACCTGGCCAGGCGGATGATTTCCGTCCTGACCAGTTTCATTCGCCAGTCGGATGAACCTAGGCAACTGGATGACTTCCATCCAGCCCAATGTTCATCCGCCGGATGATTTTCATTAGGATTTGGTGCACATGGAGGGGGAGCTTGGCTCTCTCTCTCTCTCTCTCTCTCTCACACACGTGCAACTTAGAGCTAGAGCTTAGACACAATTAGGGTTTGTAGGAGTTTAGAGGTTTTTGAGGTTACATTGAGTGGAAAAGACTTTGCCATGTAAAAACTATGACCTAGCCAATAAAATCCGACGTGATTTGAGGTTTTATGAGGAGTTTTGAGCAAATCAGGGTTTCATTAGGGTTTTTGGGGTTTCTAGGGTTTATGTGAAAGTGAGTTTGTAGGTCAATCTCCCTTTAACACCGGTGGATCTCTATTGGTGTTGTTTTCCTATCCTGCAGCACCTCATACGACATTGCCGATCCAAGTGAGTTTTTTTCTTTCTCTGTTGAAGCCTCATTCTTATTCATGCTTCTAGATTCTGTGATCAGGATCCTTAACCGCCGTCTCTGTCTCGGTACCGTCGTTGTTGATGAATGGAGGTTGTCCTAAATTATTTTATGTGATCTTTGTTCTATAAAAATACAAAGAATCCTTTTGGTGCAACGATGAGGGGAGGATACTCCAGGAGATGTACATCAATGTGCCAGAAACATGTTCTGCAAGGGTGGTCCGGGAGCCCCGTTGCGGCGATTCACCAGCTGTTCAAGGCGTTGAAGCCCGTCACAACGTCAACTTTTTACTACAAGGTATGGAAGAAGCTTTTCATATCTCAAGTTTGTACCAACTTATCCATGTATAGCACTCTCTATACAATAACCAAAGTGGCAACTTGCCATGATCCATTTCGTGGTTCTGAAGCGCAAGAAGTGCCACCCAAAGCATCTGCTATTTCTGAGTATGTGGATGACCTGAGCACAACCTTTCACTCCGCCGTTGAGGTATGCAAACGAAGAGAACCTTCTTGACAAGTATTCTTTCAACAAGAAATTATTGATCTGCATGAAGACCCCAGAAGCGGATTTGCGCATGCAATCATAATTCACAAGTGGGATTTTACACTGCTGTCAAATGTATACTGCAGGCTCTAATTGACTCATTGTGGTGCTTGAGGAGTAGCGGAAGTTTGTTGCGCTCCGGCTTGAGGTTGAGCTGCCCACTGTTGTGATCCTAGCTGTGAAAGCCGTCACCTCGGAGACGGTGATCGAGGGTATGACGTTCCGATTGGATTGCCGCTTTAAAACGAGCTGTAGTTCACCTCCGATGTGTGTCTCTTGGATTTTTAGATAATACAGGATTGGTTGCACGTTCTCTGAAATGCCTACATTTTCTTTTTATGTATATTTACGTCACGACAGGAACTTGAAGGAGCTCCAGGGTGGCTCGATTGCGAATGCTGATGAAGGCCACATGGTTGGACATTACTGGCTTCGGAAGCCCGAACTTGCTCCAACGCCATACCTTCAGAAACTAATCCAAGACACGCTTGAACGCGTGCAAATATTCGCCGATGATGTGATCAGTGCAAAGTGATTGAGTTTAAAGATGGGCATAGCCTCCGCTGCAAAGCTTTTGCTTCGGCTGCAAAGCTTTTGCTTGGAGTCATGTTGAAGTGGTTACTCAACGTGGGAGGGAGGCTCAAGGTTTGCCTGTGATGAAAAAAATTGTATCATGTTGTGCCACTGCATCCGGTTGTGGAGTATGATGTGACATCAAATCTTCTCTCTGATTGGTTAG
This sequence comes from Bryoerythrophyllum caledonicum, assembly GCA_963971425.1. Lineage (NCBI taxonomy): Eukaryota > Viridiplantae > Streptophyta > Bryopsida > Pottiales > Pottiaceae > Bryoerythrophyllum > Bryoerythrophyllum caledonicum. The sequence continues at coordinate 20,522,681 of OZ020517.1, forward strand.
AGTGGTCATCATAAGTGTTAGTACGATGTCGTTTTGTTGTTTTAAAGGCCAGATGAGCCGTTTTGGTATTAATTTGAGGGTTTGATTTTGAGTTCGGTTGCTGCACCTGAGTGGCTGATTTTGTCCTCTTGATGTCGTTTTGTTTGTAGGGATATGTGGTCTACCGTGTCCGTGTCCGCCTTGGAGGCAGGAAGAGGCCAGTTGCCAAGGGTATTGTGTACGGAAAGCCTAAGAACCAGGGTATCACGCAGCTCAAGTTTCAGCATAATCTGAGGTCTGTCGCTGAGGAGCGTGCATGACACAAGCTCGGAGGCCTGAGAGTGCTCAACTCTTACTGGATCAACCAGGTACGACTTAAAATACCATTCCAGATGCTGGTGGTGAGGTCTAGCAGTGATGATAGATGCGGATTCGATGATGATAGATGGTTTAGGGTTTTAGGTTTCTTCTTGAAGATGAGGATCTCGCAAGTACTTTTACGTAAAGATTTTTGAGGATTTTCGGTTTGCACAATGATCCACTTCGATCAATTTGCAGAGATTGAATGTTAGGGTTTCGCAAGCGTTGCAACTGAGAGGAATTAACGTTGCGCGATGGAAGACAACCACTGGGAGCAGCAATCCGAAATCGGCGAAGGCGGAGAAGAATCAGAGAACACCATCTCTATTTTGGAGGGGCACGAGAGCAATATGGCGATGGCGGTGAGGATGGTGAAGCACGTGGAGCGGGACGTCGCAGCCGTGGCGAGCAGCCTGGCGATGCTCTTCTCCTCGCTGCAGGCTGCGCTCTCGGAGGTGACGGGGAGCTCCGTGGAGCACATGCGGTGCCATAGCGAGGCCGCAGGGCTGCTCCAAGACGCCTCCATCGACGCGGCCGCCAAGGGACAACGCTGCATCAATGCGTGCTAGCGGTTGAACGAGGAGATGAAGGCGGTCGGCGGATTGGCGGCGCAGCTCAAGACGCTGCGTCAGGTCGTAGACCAGTTCGAGTATCACATGTCCAGGAGCCTCCCAAGAGTGTAAACTTGGTTTGTATATAAACCATTGTCTATTTCCCTGTTTCTCTCATTTTTTCATTGTCGATGGTTTTCTCAAATCTTTGAAGGTTTTAATTGTTGATGATATACGCAAGAAATCTAAGCTGTGCATTGGTGATTATGTCTGATCTTTGAAGGTGTGCATTGTTGATGATTATATTAGACCATCTGAAGGTGTTAATTGTTGATGATTATGTTACTCTCCCTTGAACGCGTCGATGAAAAACGAGCTTGGATGAAAACGACCTGCTGGCCAAGATTCCGGACATGCGCAAGTGTTCACTGTTGCGCAACACCTAATTTTGCGTCACGTGTTGTTTCCGCAAGAACGTTGTGTTTCATGAAGCAATCGTGTGATCGTTCTTTGGTGACAAAGGGCACAAAATCATCACACAATGTCTAAACCTAAACCACACAAACTGAGAAACGGACAGAACAAAAGTATTCCAGATCTCTACGAACTCACAATCAGAAAGGTGTCCTCTCAAATATCAAGGCCAGCGAGTTGCGTAAGCTCCAACACCTTCTGTTGCTTTGTAAATGCAATCACATCTCACCCGTCAACAATATGGTAACCCGAAATCCCCAAAAACTCAACCCCAAACCTCCAACTAGAGCATCGATCCCCTGAAACCCTAATCTCAAACCTTGGAAATCAGTAATTCCTAATCTAGGTCAAGTTGGAAAAAACAAATATTGTCAGGTCAGCATGACAAGAAAAACCACCAAAAAAAAAGGACGAGGACGGGGACAGGGGGCGGGGGGCGGGAGGACGATGGATTGGAGGGAAAGGGCTAGGGGACGGGGAGGTGGGGACTCAACACAAAAAAATGTTGTGTCCGGAGGACACGGGTACCCCACTAGTACTCCATAACTTCCTAATAGAAGAAGGAGATGTTGGTAGTGATGACTTTGATAAAGAATTTAATTCTACAAAAGCCATATCCTCAAAATTCATTTTAGAGGTTGAAAAAATATCAGAAAATATTGCTAAGCAGAATAGGGAAGTCTTATTTGAGAATTGGCTTATACAAAAATACAAAAGTGAAAGCTTGAAGTTGAAAAGACAATTGGCAAAGAAAAATATAGCTAAAAAAAAATGAAATTGTCACCACTATAACATTGTAATCGAGCTCATGGCTCTAGAGATTTTCTCTTAGTTTATTAAAAGATATTGAATATACATTTGTATTGTGATTTTAGATTATGGGCACCTCAATAACTTTTATGTAAAAGATATTTTAATTTCACATTTTATTTTACTTTTATGCAAAAACTATTTTAATTTTAATTTTAGATTTCATTTTACTTTTATGTAAAAGATATTTTAATTTTAGATTTCAATTTACTTTAATGTAAAAGATATTATAATTTTAGATTTCATTTTACTTTTATTTCAAAATTTTGAAAGTATATAAACAATGTAAGTATTTTTTTTTTAATTTATATAAAAAACATATATGAGATTATATTCTTGGTATAATTTCAATTATAATTGATTCCCTATTTATCCACCTAATTTATATAGTATTATAATTTATGGCTTCTTCAGAAGATGATAGTACAAAAGAAGCAGGGTTGTCAGGACGCTTGACGTCCGGACGAAGGACGTCCTCGGGCCTATCAGGACGTCAGGTGATATAACGAGTTTTGTCAGTTTACCCGGGGGTAAATAGCCGTCCGCAGCCCCGGCCGACCGCTCGGCCGTCAGATGCGACCACCTTCCGTCCGCCCGTCGCGACCGCCCGATGGTCGGTCAGTGGCGTCCACCCCGCCGTCCACCCGCCGCGACCGCTCGGTGGTCA
>OZ020517.1:20525721-20612855 GCA_963971425.1 Bryoerythrophyllum caledonicum
CACCATCTTGAAATTACCAAATTGGAAACATGATCGGAAGTTCTCTTCTTGCAAGCTGCTGCTGTACTGTTATGTACTTACAATCTCTTGTGCGCAATACCTAATGATTTTAATAACCATTTAACAGCATGATTTCCTCTAATCATGTGATATGAAAACTGTTGCATAATACATGAAATCATGCGATTTGTTTCACAATCGTATCTGGGAATATTTTCTGAGTACGGGAAAAGAAGTGAATGACTGATCGGCCGCTTTTAGCCGCGCAATGTTGAACGCGGAAGAACGCGGAACCAGAGCTCGGAATAAATTAATTTTACTTCTGACTTTGGAATTGTAAGGGCCGCGCGCACGCGAGCCCCTGCTGCAACAAATTATGACGTGTGTGCTTCTTGTAAGAAGATACTAGAGTTGCCCAGCCTGAAGTGCAATGGGAAAGGTGCCTCTTGGCCATCCACCTTCCGGGTCATGGATCGACCTCGCCCAGGTAAGTGAACACTCCATCATCACTCCGCCTTCAAACACTCGTCTCTCCACGCACCCAGAGCCTCAGCTATTGGGATAATGTACACACAGCACAAACCAGCTGCTGGACTTGGAGAAGGAGTTCGAGTTTCTTGATGTTGAGGGGCAAGATCGAGAGCATGGGAGGATTTAGATCTTGCCAATTCAACAACAAGAAACTTGAACTCCACCTCCAAGTCCAGCAGCTTGGATTCTAATTCAGATTCTGCGCATGTTTAAGTAGCAATTGGGCCCCGAAGCTGCTCCGAGCTGGTCCAGCTTAATGCAGGTCCATCGGGCTCCACTGCCTTCAACTCAATGAGACGGACCTCGCGGGCCCAATCCAAACCCAGCGCCACCGTCATCAACAAGCTCCAACTTTGGCTCCTCGGAACCACCAAGCTATTGCACGAATCGACCAATTGCCTTAGACTCGATCCAGGTGCGGACATGATCGAGACTCAGAACCACCAAGCTTTCGACCAACCTTGTCCTTGTATCCAACAGATCGCTTCTTGAATTCTTCCTGAGAGTGGATCATATCGGCAACTGCCTGATGATCTTCTTCCTCTTGGGGCGTGAGTCCGTCCCTAACCGCAGCATTGTCAGAGCCCTCAAATCCGAAGAAGATGCGCTCTGTGCATCCCAAGAAGATGCGCTCTGTGGAGGCGAGAAGAGCAAGCTGGACCTACTGTTGCAGCAAAGAAGAGCATGTGAATCATTTGATTCGAATGCCCTTCTTCTTTGCTGGAGCAGTACTAGGTCCAGCTTGCGCTTCTCGCAAAACAGCTCTCTTCAGCTCCTTCGACCCCTGGGTCTTCCATGAGAGATAAGTACATAATGGATGTGCACCTTCCGGATCATGGATCGGTCCCATCCAGGTTAGTGGCGATGTTTCGATCAAGCTGGCTTCAAATTCTTGCGACTCCAAGCTCTCGGAGACCAAGTATATGGGATATACAGGCAGTCACGAAGAGGAACTTAGAGCCCAGATGTTCGTATATGTCTGTAAGGATGCCCTTGTCCCTTGAAAGGTTGGGAAACGTTGGCGAAGAATTAAAGAATTTATTCCGGAAATTTGAGGAGGCTATAGAGCTGAGCAGTTGATCACTTTCAAGATCCTGCTCATGTGCTCAGAACTTGTTTAGCGAGACGACTACTCCTTGTGTTGTGGGGCTAGATAGGAAAGCAACCAGAGTCATTAGAGTCCTGGAAATAAATGGTACTACATTTTTGCGTCAATCAATCTCCACCGGCTTGAACGGAGAATAATGCGCACAACTTCCAATTTAATGATTCCAGGATGGTGGGGGCCGCGCGAACGCGAGCCCCCGCTGCCACAAATTATGACGTGTATGCCTCCCATAGGAAGATACTACAGCTGCCCGGCCCGAAGTGCAATGGGGCAGGCGCCTCTAGGCTATCCACCTTCCGGATCATAGATCGACCCCGTCCAGGTAAGTGACGACATCTTCCTCACTCCGCCTTCATGTACTCGCCCCTCCATGCACCCAGCGCCTCAGCTTATGGGATATACGTACACACAGCACAAACCAGCAAGAACAAATCGTTTATGCGAACACACAACCAATCGAACACAAAAATCCTTCGCGCAAATGACAGATGTTATAACGAACCAGCACGGAACTGAGGTGGTGAGTGTAAGTGTACTGCAAGAAAATGTACTTATTCTTCGGGGTTGAGCTTGCTCTAAAAACAATAATAGGAGATGAAAGGTAGGAGGTTGGTCATTCTGAATGGACTTGGATCTTGGAGATGAAGAATAGGGAACAATGACAGTGAATGAAATAGTAAGTATTATTGGCAACATAGTTGTGTCCGGACCTACAGCCGGCAATCTCCTGCACGCATCTATAAAATGAGAGCACTGGACAGGGCACAGGTGAAGTGAGGTTTTTCAGGACGCGGTTCACAAGCTCCTCTGCCCTGGGAACACCTTCCTGCAGTAAAGTACACCGGAAAAATGGAGAATCCCACAGAGAAGAAACCTGGCTGCGAATGGGGCTAAATGAGGAGAAAATGGGACTTACTCTTCTTTCGGCTTCTTCTCCTTCGTTTGTGAAGAGTAGTAGTATGGGTGGTGCGTGGATGTGGAAGCGGAAAGCAAGGTAGGGGTACTTCTCAGTGTCGATCATCACTCTTGTCAATCAAACGGACATAGTAGGGATATTTCTAAGGTGACTCAGGTAAAGATACCATAAGTTTTTATCAACCAAGTAATCTGTAGTGCAACGACAGCTTACTTGCTTGATAGAATCCAACTCTTAGCACCTCTTACTCCTCTCTACATGCAAGCAACACTACATGAGAAAGACCCTATGTGGTAGTTATATTCTTACAACCGAATATTGTACCCCTGTCTCCATGTCGTCATGTGCATCACTGCTTCTTGTAGTATTTCAATTGACCAACCACTGGATCACAACATGCCAGCTTACTTAGACCGTTGCTATCAACGATATTGCTGTCACTGTCCGCAATGATAACCTCGAAACACATGCGTCTGGGCCATCCATCACATTTCCTAACTAAATCCTAGCCATTCACAGGAAAGTCGGCGTTGCTGCTCTTTGGATTTTTGATTGGGTCCCTCCTAGGTGGAGGAATTTGGGCTGCGCCGGCCGAGGAGGCAGTGCAAGACCAAGGCGACGTGCGCGGGGCCAGGCAGCAAGCTACCAAATGGCACCACACCCGCAAAAAAATTAGATTAATATCATGAGGAGCGATGCCCCTCGTATCAGATATTAAACTGATAAGAACAGATGCTACACTTGATCTTAGCCAAAAGGCCGAGAAAGGTATGCATCTCTACCCGCACCCCGCCTTCCTTCTACTCAGTGAAACGCTACCTCCCCTCCCATCCTTACGGGACAATCCACTGCATCTCTCGCACATTGATGCTTGAAAGAATCACATCCGAATTGCACTCCAGATTACAGCAGCCAGATAAAATTCGAGTTATGTCAGTACGGAAATCCTAAGATGAACAATAATTCAAGACATCAATATAGTGGAATATGACTGCGGAACAGAATTCAGCAATTGTTGCAGATCTCTCGGCCTATGCATTATTCTGACTCTTAGCATGTACAAAATTACACGGATGTAGACAGTTCATGTGAATCTTCTCGCCAATGCAACAAGACCGAAGTCATGTTCTGCGCATCTGCGCTTGCTATCTCCGTAGTTCAACACGATATGCAATTTAACTATGAGCTAATTCGAGGCCTGTCTAGAGCCTTTGAACTCCCGTACGTGCACACAACGACGCAGAACATTCCTGGTCGTGATTTGAGTCGGTGTTCGAGATATGTGTCTCCTCTCTCACTCCGAGCTTTAGAGACAAAGTTCACCCTGTCATGACACTGTAATGAACTATGGACTGCGTAGTGGACTGGGCGAGCCCCACTACGGCAAGTAACGGGCAAGGTGGTACTTACCTACCGGTCACGGTAACGTGAGGTAGGTAGGTTCCACCGAGCGCGGCATGATCCCGAGCGGGGCGAACCCAGCTTGCTATGCAACGGTCTGGGAGCGTTAATGCTTCAAACATTTCAATTTAACGCTTCAACAGTCACCTTGTTACGGTTTGGGATACAGATCAAGATTTTATTTGACCAATTCCCTTGAAGGCTCTCTGATCTGAATCAATTATGGTACACATGTGAAGATTACAACAAAGAAGACGTTCTTGACACGTATGCTAGAGAAGATGATTAGTTGGTGACTACATTGACTGTGCTGCTAGGTTTGGAATTAAGAGACGCAAGGTGCAATTCTAAACCATACACCTCTCCTTGCTGAAGGCATAATCATGCAAACAACAGAGAAGCAATGAACACAACTACATGACCTACAATTTTGGATGGAACAATTTTGGTGGGAACGAATAGTTACGGAAGCGTGCATTCCATCAGCATCCTCAACCAGCTTGTAATGATTCCATGAAACGCATGTAATTAGGTGCCTGACTACTAAACTCACTATAAGGTGTACATAAATCAACGGAGAAAACATGTAGAGGTAAACAACTCTGAACAACATTCAAAATGCTGTATCTCCATAATCAGGATTCTAAGGGTGCGTTGTTCTACAATATAACCCACCTTACTACTCCGTGCGTACGCACTGAATCTCGCTTCTACAACAAAACAAAACAAAACAAAACAAATCTATCAGAAACTTAACTTCCATAAAAAATTCAGCTCACCACGAAAGTTCAAGAAAGTTTACTCATGAGCGTCAATGCGTCAGGCTCCATGACAACGCGGCCTCTATGTACTATCGCTTTTGCAATAATATATTTTATAGTTATGCTAAATCATAATTACTGTGCCTTTGAGAATATGCGTCCACAAATTTCAGCATGGGAGCATAAACGATTTTTCTGCGGAATGCACAAGAGTATACGTAACCTCGACAAGAATTTGACGCCTTCATCGTCCAATTTGCCATCCGTAACACATTTTTCAAGCATGTTCCTGAAAATTTCTGCAAAATTCACAATTCACAATAAAGAGTCCGTAAAGACGATGAGTTCGAAGTGTGGACTCAAGAATGCCGAAGCTCTGCATTCCTTGTTTACAGTTTGGGTGCTCCAAAGCTCCGGAGTTCGTAAGTCTCAGCTAAATTTAGAGCCACTTAGACTGTTATCAGACTGACAACATAGCATTGCTCAGATTCAGTTTTGTATGAATAAGGTCAGAAAATGTTCAGAAGTTTAAATACGTATATATAAACCACATTTGGAAGTTAAATGCTTGATAGTAGTACCATTGACTTCAAATACAGTGACCTCGATTTTCTGGATTTTGATGGGAACGTGTAGGGATGAGTTTAAATTCCAGGCCTGAGTGTGGAGGTTCATATGATTTAGGGCTTAGAGCACCTCCACCGCGGGCTCCCATCCCGGCAGACCTGTCAGGTTTGGTGGGTCTGGAGGAAGGTGCTCCCCCACCGCACTGGTTGGGGCCGCCAAACCGGTCAGGCGGGATGGAGGGAGTTGGGAGCAAGCCTGGAAAAGGAGAGAATATGGCGGGGGACTGAAAATTTCACCGGGGCTAGGCCACCAATTTGGTTCTAGCACGTGGTGGAGCAACAATGGTTGTGGGAGTGGCTGCCGCTGATAGTCCATTCACTGACACGTTTTTGCATGGACCCACAGCAGGGCTTTTATTATGAGAGCCAGGTTTCCAGGCCGGATAACCTTGCTCCCGGCTGGCGCTACGCTAGGCGCCCTGCAGCCCGACCGCGGGGCACGGTTCAGGGCCAAAACCCAGGGTAGTCTCCACCGGGCTGGCGCGTCCCTGGTGGAGGTGCTCTTAGTCCGTTAGTTGATATTTAGGTTGTTTTTATTACTTAGGTGTCGGAATATTGATTTGTTCTAGAATTAATGTAGTGAAGGGTCTATTTCTTAGGAATTGCAGGAAACCTTTACACTTCATGATGGACCTCCTTATGCGAATGGTGATCTTCACATTGGCCACGCTCTCAATAAGATCTTGGAGAATTTTATTAACCCTTTACCGCCCAGGACCTGTCTCTGGAGAACCAAGAATTCTGCTAATTTTTTTCTTTCAACCGTATTTGATGGAAATATAATGCCTAATATTAATATCTAACCTTACAAAATTGAACTTAACCCATGACCTAAACTTTGGAGAAATTTTGCACAACATCCAACAGATGATGGAATAGATTATAGTGTTTAAAGTTTCCGTGTATTGGTAGTGAAACTGTGGATTTTGGAGGATGTACTACTTTAACCATCAATAGATTCTTGCAAGAGTTTTTTTAATTTGAATAAGAGCAGTTCACATGTGCACTAGGTTGATAGCTTCGCATTGACATATCATATGTGAAGAAAATATTTATACACAATTATTGGTGATTCTTTTGCTTCTTCCTACTTGATTGCATACAAAAATGTGCCAACCTTAAGGTAGAGGCACCCAATTCCGATCGGCCACCCAATTCCGATCAGTAGAGTATGCATGGCATGGTGCATGAAAATGGCAAATGCTTGAAATGGTGCATGAAGTGACCCAAAACCAATAACTCAAAATATGAAAACACCAGTCATTATCGGCATTGGGTCAGTGCAATTTTGGATTGCTCCACCTCAATTGAGCTCTCCTTTGTGGCATTGCCTTGAAAGTCGAATAAGGCCATTTGTTATTGAGTACCCTCCATGAGTTGGTTATCCATGGCATTTCTTCTCTCTTTTACTCACTCTCACTTATTGGCATTGGGTGAAGGAAGGCACCAAATCTCACCTACTCTGGAGTTTGATTATGGGCTTCGATGGTTTCTGGGCTTCTAAATTCTAACTCAATTCCAAATCTTTGTGATTAAATTTGAAAAAATATTTGCTGAGTTTCATTCCTAATTCCACATCTTCCTACATAAATGTTTTTGACATACAATGTCATTTGAGTCCCCAACTAACTTAAGTGATCAGAATTGGGTGCCTCTATCAAGTTATATGAATCGAAGCGGAAGTTTTGTATGTGAGGAGAGAGATCAGCAATCACAAAACAATGAAGAATGTCTTAATGACGAAGTTCAATAAAAATTTAAGACCAAAATCAATGTGCATGTGTGTGAAATACAACATAGTATGTGGCATGGTATTCACTGTATTTTAATGTATTAGATGTATTTTGTGTTGTATTGATAGCTTTTCCAAGAGTTTCATAAATCCAAATCATGATCTAATTGTTGGAGTGTTCATGTAATGTGTGCGCAAATCTGAACCTTGTATCTCAAAGCCTAGTTCCTCATGAATTTCATGCAAATTGAGTTTAGCACCTCCGGAGTCCCATTTCGGGCTTCCTGGGCAGTAAAGGGTTACTCGTTACCAGGTCTGTTTGCCTGCCCGTCTTCATACTTGAACACGGGAATGACTTTCTCACATGCATAGTGAAGGTCATCAGGAGGCATATTAACCCCTAAAGTCGAAATCGACCAGAATGTGGTCGATCTGACTCTGGTCAGGCTCTCAGTTACTAAATTTAGATCCTATGAAGTTATTACCATGGAAGATTGTAGAGTTTTCCCAGACCTGTAAAATGACACCATTCATGCTTCAAAATTCCTCATACTTTAGGAGATATTCACGGTCAAAGTTTGAAAACACTGTTAGGGCATGCTGAAATCTGCCCAGAACTGCGGTATATGCTCAATTATTCTCAAAATCTGCCCAAAATCAATTAGATCGCAGTAACTTCAAAAATTCACCAAAAATTGAGATTTTATTTTTTTTCGAATTTTGTTTTTCGTACATGTAAAAGAGGTAGTAAAGCATGATCTCACCGTTTGGATTTTCAATCGGATAATTTTTTACATGCCTTTTTAATTTTTGAAAATGGGCATTTGTATTAATATTTCAGCATACCTCCATGTGAAAAATGAAGCATTTCTTTAGGTTTTATAGGTCCTATGAGGGTAAAAATTATATGGACATATTCCTTACTCACATAGGAACAAGAATTTGAAGAGCCTCATGTCAAATTTCCTTTCAAAATTGGTTTTTTTGGCCCCCAAAACATTAGTTTTCCATTCTACAGCAAGGAAAAAATCTTTTTTTTCAACTTTGAACATTATGATCTCCCAAATGGAGAGGAATTTGAATCTAAGATTCGGTATGCATGTACATGTACAAGTTAGGTACTAGATCTTACGGTTACATACTCGAAAATTTGTCAAAAGTTAAAAGTTTTCACCTTGCATTGAAAGAGGGCAGTTTTGAGGGTTTTTGGCAGTTTTGAGGGTTTTTGGCAGTTTTGAGGGCTTTCGACTTTAGGGGTTAACAGCGCGCCAAGGCCCAAGAGGTACTCAAGCGATCAATCTGAAACTGAATAGGAAGGGTTGATGCACGGGCAAAAAGGTGTTATATGTTACTGGTTGGGATTGTCATGGTTTGCCCATGGCGCTGAAAGTTATACTAAAATTCACCTTCAAGCCTTGGAATGTGTGTAACGTCTGGCTAGAGATTTTGTCACTTTACTATCATTTTCAACAGTTCGGATTTCAATTTTCATTGCATCTTTGAATTTCACTTGTATTTTCCAGTTTTGCTAGTATCTTCCGGATCATGGATCGGCCCCGCCCAGGTGAGTGAGGATAACACCATCAATCCGGCTTCATATACTTACGACTCCAAACTCTGGGAGACCAAGTTTATGGAACAAACAGGCAGTCATGAAGAGGGACTTCAAGGATAGGTGTACAAAAATGTTTGTAAAAATGCCCTTGTCTCTTGAAAGCTTGGGAACGTTAGCGACTAGATTGGAATCTTGAAATTTCTGAGCGTGAGGTTGTAGAGCTGAGTAGTTGATCACTTTCAAGATCCTGCTCAGGTGCTCAGAACATGTTTAGCAGGACGACTAATTCTTGTCTAAACTCTCACTCCGCCTTCATACACTCGCCTCTCCCTGCACCCAGCGCCTCAACAAATGGGATATACGATGTACACACAGTAGAAGCCAGCAAGAACAAATTATTCATGTATCAACCCACAAACAATTGATCACAGAAACTATCCACGGCAAATGACACACGTTTTAAGGAACTACACCGTTCCCTGAATATAGTGTAGACTAGACTATTTGAAATTTCCTACAGTAATTTCATTAAACGCAAATTAAAGTGGTCCACTTCAATTTTCCATCCACATCAAATCATGTCCATTAGAAATAGTGTGGCTTGTTTCAAAATAAAACACACGGGAATTGATGTGGATAAGTTTTTACAAGTTGTACTCAAAACCAAAATTATAATATAATAACATAATAATAACATAATAACATAATAATATAATAACATAATAATATAATGACATAATAAAATAATATAACATAATAATATAATAACATAATTAAATATAATAACACTATAATATTATTTTATAACATAAGAATATTAACATAATATTATAATATAATATAACATAACATAATAATAACATAATAACATAATAATAACATAATAACATAGATTATAATATTAATACTATATATAATAATAACATATATAATAATAACATATTACTACTATATTAATAACCAAAATTGATGTGGTCCACATCAATTTTCATCCAAAACTAGAATTGATGTGGTCCACCTCAATTTTCATCCACATTACCTATACCTCCACACTATATTCAGTGAACGGTGTAGCATGGAACAACATGAGGTGGTAAGTGCAAGTGTACTGCAAAAAAATTGTACTTTTACCACGGAGTGAATTTGCTCTACACTCAATAGGAGGTGAAAGATAGGAGGTGGTAATAATTCTGAATGGACTTGGATCTTGGGGATGAAGAATAGCGGACAACCATTAGTAAATGAAATAATGGGTATGGCTTGCAACATAGTTGTGTCCATGCCTACAGTCGGCAAGCTCCTGCAAGCATCTATAAAATGAGAGCACAGGACACATGTGAAGTGAGAGGTTTTTCTGGACGCGGTTCACAACTTGCTCCTCTGCCCTGGGAACACCTTCCTGCAGTAAAGTACACCGGAAAAATGGCGAAGTCCACAGAGAAGAAACTTGGCTGCGAATGGTGCTTTGAATGAGGGCGGAATGGGAGTTACGATCCTGTGGGCTTCTTCTCCGTTTGTGAAGAGCAGCAGTGTGGGTGGTGCGTGGATGTGGAAGCGGGAAGCAAGGTCGGGGTACAGTCACGTCTGAAAAGCAAGCGTTTATCTTGCACCTCTTGAAATCACAAATGTAACAAACAACGCTCGAGACTCACAAACAACATGGAGGAAACCCTCGACTCTACTACCATTTTGTATGACCTCCGTTAGCATTGATTACAGCTTGAATTCTATGAGGCATTGAATCTATCAAATCATCAATAGTGCCCTGATCAATCTCCTCCTATTCTTCTTGTGCGGCAACAAACAACTAAGAAGCGCTATGTGGGCGATGATCCTCCTCCAAGAAACGTTTTCAATGTCGCCATTTCAACAAATTCTCTATCAAGTTGAGATCTCGTGAGTTGGGTGGCTAAGGGAGTTCCACATAGCCACAATCCTCTTGAAGTTTTTTGTTTTGAGGACTGCGATGCCAAGTTGCTCCATCTATTGCAAGGTAGATATGATTAGGATTATCACATAGACTCCAAATGAAAGGTATTACGTGAGGTTCATGGATTTCACTCACAAATTGGATGTATTGAGGCCCAATCTATCACGACGACTTCTACGCTCTATCTCAATCCTCTTTCTCACCAAAATCAACCCCGTGCGGCTGCCTATTGCTGTGCACGCAAAAGCCCTTATCATTGGTCCTTCCAGACTTAAAACTTGGCTTCAAATTCTTCTCGCACAACTCCTCTCCGGGTCTCACACGCATTGTCTTCCTAGCTAGATAAGGATCATATTTAATTGTCACTTCGTCAATGAACACCACTCGTCCCCACTATTGCAAATCCCATTGACGTCGCCTATGTGCAAATTCCTTTGCTTCTGTCCAAGTGTCCAAAATGGCTTCTTCCTCACAATCTTGAGCCGGAAACCGGACTCACCAAGGATTTTGTCAACACTCGAACGACTGAGCCCAACATCAACAATATTCGTGATCTCTTAAAGACTCAACCTTGGATTTTGCCAACACTCAAACAACTGAGCTCAACATCAGCCATATTCGCTATCTCTCAAAGACTCAACCTTGGATTTTGTCAACACTCAAACAACTGAGCCCAACATCAGCAATATTCGTGATTTCTCAAAGACTCAACCTTGGATTCTCTTCCACTACTTCTAAAACCCTCTTTCTCTTTACTTTCGTAAGTTTTGAGGGGCGTCCATAGCACGGAGCATCCTTGACGTCACCCCCTTGCTCTTCACCTCTCTGTACATCTCTTATTCGTGACTTTGACAACCCTAATTTGAAAGCATTCTTTCTGTAACCCCAACCTGTATGTTTACAAAGGGTATAAATCTTTGAATTCAACTCCTCACGTTCATTCTGATCTCATTTTGTGGATGTCATCTCTCCCTAATTGCTTGCCCGACAAGGTGTGACAATGTGTGAAAATGTTTGACATGGGTTAATATGCTATTTTCCACAAAAAAAAAGAACTTTTTTTCGACAATATGAAGGGAAAGAATATTTCTTGTGAGTTTCAAAAATCTCACATTGAACAGAGTGTCTTAGCAAAAGGTTTTGGAGGTGCCGGCGCTCCTCATTTCAAATTCAAAACCCAATAACTTTTTCATCAAATGTCCAATTTAGAAGAAAAAAATTCTCCCACTATCAAGGTCTTAGAAATTCCCTTCTACAATAAAAATTTCAAAGAGGAATGTTGGAAATTGAAAGCATAGAAACCTAACCAAACTTTCAAAAAGCACATTTTTTACACTTGGTCCTTTAGGGATTAAAGGTCCTCATGTTTTGAAATTTTCTTCTCTCGCTTTCTTTAGTCATGGAGCCTAGAAGTGAACACATTTTTGGTGCCAAAAAAAAGACATCAAGAAAACAGCCAAAATGCTCAATACAAAATAAAATTCAGCACAAGCACCACTACACCGGCACATAAAAGTATAAGAAATTTTGAGTAGAATGTTCATGTGAAAAAATTTGTGAAAAAATTTTAAGGTAAAAAACTAGTAAAAAATTTTAGTTTAAATAAAAAAGTGTCAATGTAAATTTAGGCATAAAACTTTAGGTGGAAAGAAGTTACTCACATTTCAATCTAACAACTGAGATCTTGTGAGGTACTGAATATTTCAATTGAAAAAATGTTTAGCACCTCCGCAAGAGTTTGGATTTCTATTCTCATTCGATCCAAACTTTCCTTGAGAGACCAACCTCTTGGCCCCAAAACTCTCAAAAATTGTTGCTATGCATGTATTATGGAAGCCGTCGGCCTCTCAACCTTTTCCAACCTTGAAAGCCAAGAGGCCAACGAAGGCTGATTTTGACGCTCTAGACCAATCAAATTGCTAGTAGCACTCACCCTTCTAGACTCTTGGTTGAGTATGAAAACCACCTTAGTTCCAAAACACAATAGCTGGGGAACAAATTAGAAAAGGAAGAAGTAAGATATTGAGCATTCTACAAAAAAAACAATAAACCCTATACTTCAACAAAATCATTCTTTTTTATTGTGCTCAAATTTAGCTAAAGATAATCTTCTAAATAAGTATATTCATTCAAACGGCTCAATTCTACCTTAGATTTGCTACCAACACAAAGGAGAGGGTTTATACAGCTAATCAATGTTAATAATATGCAAAATCATGGCCATTGCACACGGCCCTACAAAAGCCAAAAGTCTCAATTTTGGCCAATTATATTACTCCAAACCCCTAATTCTTAAATGGTAGATTTCTCTATTGTACTCTAAACTAGGTCTAAATATTCCAGCTTCCATGAGTTTTCATTTAATGGTTTGTATTCATATCATAATAAGAATTTAGTTGTTTATACAGTCTAAACTCTATAAGTATTACCTCTATAAGTGTTATAATTCCATATGTGTTACGGAAATTTTGCTTCTGTCAAAAACACACTTATTAATACAAGTAAGTGTTATGTATTAAGTATTGTAAGATGTCTCGCTCCTTTCTTTCTTATTTTAATTTTGCAAGTGTTAAAGTTAGGGAAAACAACATAATCATATATGAGAGCCATACATTTTTACACTTCTTCACATACATATTACACCAAATGTTTTGAGAATTAACTTGTACATTCTCAATTCAAAATTGGAGAGTAGGAGTCAGAGTCTGAAGTTAGTGGGGAGAGGGGCACTCATAATCAGAGAGTTTGGAGAGGAGAGTAGGGGACAAAGAGTTCGGAAAGGAGAGTCTGGAAGGGGGAGCCAGGGCAATGAGCCAAGAGAGCGGGTCAAGAAGAGCGTCAGGGGAGCGAGTTAGGAGAGGGTCAAAACAGCGGGAGAGGGGAGTCGGGGTTTAGATCAAGAGCCAAGGTTCAAGTCGGGGTTTAGATTAGGAATCAAGGTTCAAGTCGGGGTTTATGGAGGAGAGTCGGGGTTCAGATCAAGAATCGAGGTTCAAGTCGGGGTTCATGGAGGAGAGTCAGGTTCAGAGAGGGGAGTTGGGTTCAGAGGGGGGAGTCGGGAGAAGCGAGGAGAGTCGGGGAGAGGGGAGTTAGAGAGAGGGGAGTCAGGTAGAGTGGCAGTGGGTCATGAGAGTGGATCGGGAGAGTCGGGAGAGTGGGTTAGGAGAGAGGAGTCAGGGTTTAGAGTCAGCGCCAGCTAGAATTGCTGCAGAGCATCAGTTGCAAGCATCATCAACACAAATTTTTGCACTAGGCACCACAATTATTTTTTGCACTAGACACCCGATTATTTTTTCACAAGATTATTTTATGCATCATGCACGAGCTTGAATATTAGGTTGAGGTTCATCATGGAGAAAAGTCATTAATTCACCTTCAAGGAAGAGCAAGAGATTATTTCTCATTGTAAAAAGTTGTTGATGGAAGGGCAGAAAATGAGCAACAAAGCTTTGATTGAGTGGGGAAATTCAATGCTTCAGTTTCTCATATGAGTATTGGGAGACTTTTGAAACAAAAAGGATTGTTTATGAATGTGGATGTGGACCATTTAGGTGACTCTAAGCGCATGAGGAAAGTGCAATGTCAAGAAGTGGAGCAAGCCACTTTCAATTGGGTTACTACACTGCAAAAGAGGGTTGCAACCATATCCAATGATTTGGTGATAGGTGCAGTAAAGCAATTCTATACTTTGCTACCGAGAGATCCTAGTGAGAGAGAGCTTTAGATCTCATGTGGATGGATGGGCAAGTTTAAGAAAAGGTTTAATATCAAGGCATTTATGCTTCACGGAGAAGATGCTTCAGTTGACACTTCAACAGAGGTTTTGGAGAGGATGGAGGAAATCAAAGCTATTGTATATCAGTACAATAGCGATGATGTTCTTAAAATGGACAAGACAAGTTTTTTTTTATAGGTTAGAGCCAAATTGAACTTTGGCTACCAAAAGACTATTTGGGAAAAATAAACAGAAGGAAAGAATTATCGTAGCGCTCACTGCAAACGTTACAGGAACCATTTGTCTTCCTCGACTAATTATTAATCAGCTTCTAAAGCCTAGGGCTTTCACTTCTAAACATATCCAGTATCCCAAAAATTTGGGAATTAAGTGGGCCGCTAACAAGAAGGCTTGAATGACTACGGAGATTTTTGAGCAGTTCATACTAGATTTTGAGAAGAAAATGGTATTGGCACCTAAAGAGAAGGTGATTTTGCCTCTCAATAACTTCTCTGGGCATCAGGTGCAAAACTTAGGTTCACAATTGAGGGTGACACAATTAGTATTCTTACCTCCAAACACCACGAGCCGCTTTCAGCCTATGGATGGAGGAATCATTGCATCATTCAAGGTACAATATCAAAAATTGATGATTCGATATCAAATAGATCGTGTTACTGCGAAGAAAGAATTTGCAATTGATGTCTATCAAATTGTGGTAATGGTTGAGAAGGCATGGCGTGTTGGAGTGACCACTTCAACAATTCAGAATTGTTGGAAGCATACAAGTATTCTTTCAAATCTTGTTGAAAGTGAGACAAAGGAAGCTAGGCGTGTGAAAGAAGTTGATGAAGTTGTTGCTTTACTTCATCAACTCACTTTGAAGTTTGTTGTCATCATATATTGTGGAAAACGACGCCATGGATGCTCATGAATTTATTAATAATGAGTTGGAGTGTGATTTAAACAAACCCTATCAACCCACCAATGAAGATTTTTATTTTATACTAGAGTGTTACCCGTGTCCTCCGGACACAACATTTTTTTGTGTTGAGTCCCCACCTCCCCGTCCCCTAGCCCTTTCCCTCCAATCCATCGTCCCCCCGACCTTGTCCCCTTGTCCCCCGTCTCCCTTCTCCCGTCCCCGTCCCTGTCCCCATCCCCTCCCTGTCCTTTTATCCAAAACCCTAACTTCTAGCTTTTCATTTTATCCAAAATCCTAACTTTTAGCTTTTCATCCAAAAGTGTTTTTCATCGATGCGTTCATCCATCGACGCATTCATCCAAAAGGATCATTTGTCATCCTGTATTCTTTTATAGATATAGATGCTTCTCTCTCAATATCAAGATTTTGATGCTCATGAGGCTATCGTTGATGTGGTAGAAGAAGTTGTTGGATTTGGTGTTGTTGAGTGTGCTCTAGAGACTTTGAAGAAATATTTTGAACAAAGACCAAATGATGTTCTATCACAAATTAGGATCGTTCAAGTACTTCAAAAGGAAGTTTCATCTAATCATTTGGAAGATTCTCATCAAACCACTGTAGACTCTTTCTTTCAATTAGCTTAGTTGGAAGAATCTTGTCAAAACTACTACAATATAGTTTATTTCTTTCAATTAGTATAGTTGAATTATGATTTATATTTTGTACTTTGATCCTTTATTTCTGTAAACATTATATTTTTCATTTTGAAGTCTAATAAGTGTTATTTCTATAAATGCTATTTATTATGAGTATGAAATTCTATAAGTGTTATGTGTTAGAATTCTACATGTGTTATAATTTTTTTCTCCCTATAACGTATAGAGTTTCGACTGGTCTGCTGCAGGGAAACTCTCTCCAATCAGAGTTGGACCATTGGAATCATTCGAAAATGATCTGGATGGAGGCCGCTTCACACGTCTGGGTTGACTGAAGCGCATGGGTTGTTGAATCCGATGATCAACAGAAAGAGAAGTAACACGATTACAGTAACCGCTTTCAATGAAATGGGGCAAAGCATGCAGAAGTCAAAACCTGCCATAGACATTGCTGCCAAAGTGAACCGCTTCTTCTCCTAATTCTGAAGCATTCCAGCGACCACATCTCCGCGAATTCGGTGGTGCGGCGCATGTTTGAGTTAGCCATACTTCTCACCTTGCTGTCACTGCTCTGTGATCTCTGTTGATTTGGAGTCTCACCAATCGAACGTGTGACCTTGACTCTTAGGCACTGTTTCCTTGTCACAAGAAGATAAAGTGGGCCACTCAACTCTTGAGGTATACCCCCATGACCTCCAGATTAAGCAATGTGCATATAAGGAGAACCCGAATAATAACACACAGTGATAGCCAATTGAATTACAATCTCTATGATTCATATTTTTTCTAATGAAAATTGAATTAGTTATGAATATTCAAAGTGTTTTGCCATGTTTGGTCTATTTCTGCCACTAGTACATGCTGGTCAAAAGTTAGGGGTCTTGACCAATAATAAGTCTTAACATAGAGCTAACAAAGTATGAGTGGGTGGAAATGGGGTGGAATTGGGATCAAATATAGAGTGGCAATGATAGGAAGGTGGCGGTGATAGGCATGACTACATGAAGAACATCGCCGATAGTCATGGAACCGGTCAATGCAACAGCAAATACAGCGTTGAAGTGTCTAAAACGTGAAAAATGGCTCCCCACCAACAACACTTCAAAACTCTAAAATGTTGTGCTTCCCTCCAAAAGTAAAATCAAACGCCACATGGAAGGCCATATATTGTGCGTTTTTTTTTTGTCTCATGGGGGTTTAATACTCGGACCAAGGACTAAACTCCATTGAGGACCAAACTATGCGGAGATGCCAAGTTTTGGAGTTGGAAAAAAAATAACAAAAATATGCTCGACATGACACTTGACCTTCCACCACACTCCACCCGCCAATTATCTCTTTTAGTTGCCACATCTGGCATTATTGCTAAGCAACAACGACACAAAAATCTGGCTTTTGACGACTGGAAACGTTTACCATGGATGAAAAACCCATAATTTTATCCAATATTGTGCCATGTAATTCATGAGCGTCTTCTGTATATGCATTTTATTTCAAGCCACGTAGGATATTTGAAACTTAGTTTTGGGCCATCGTCTACCTATAATAAGTGGAGACAGGTCACCCAAAACTGTGGCAGAGATGGGGCTTGAGGCCAGCTCAGGACTCTGCAGCGTGTGGACAATGGGAAATGGAAAAATAGAAATGGGGTAAGGTAGAGGCACCCAATTCCGATCACTTAAGCCAGTTTGGGACTGAAATGACGTTGTATGTCAAAAACATTTATATAGGAAGATGTGGAATTAGATATGAAACTCAACAAATATTTTTTCAGATTTAATCACAAAGATTTGGAATTGATATAGAATTTAGAAGCCCAAAAGCCACCCGTGCCCATAATCAAATTCTAGAGTAGGTGAGATTTGGTGCCCTCCTTCACCCAATGTTAATAAGTGAGAGTGAGTAAAAGAAAGAAGACATGCCATGGATAACCAACTCATGGAGGGAACCCAATACCAATTGGCCTTGTTCGACTTTTGAGGCAATGCCACCAATGACAGCTCAATTGAGGTGGAGCAACCCAAAATTGCACACATCATGACCCAATGCCGATAATGACTGGTGTTTCTAGATTTTGAGTTATCAGTTTTAGGTCACTTCATGCACCATTTCAAGCATTTGCCATTTCATGCACCATGCCATGCATACTCTACTAATCGGAATTGGGTGGCTGATCAAAATTGGGTGCCTCTACCTGTAAAAGCTTTAAAATTCCCTGACCCTGGTGCCCTGCAATTCTAGGGTCCCACATGACGGCATTGCCAACCGCCAATCTTTCCCACTTTCGGTGCTGCAGTCCGCACTCAAGCATTACAATCCTCTCCCAAGCATTACAGTTCCCCCCAAAATAAGGGCTCCCATATTTTGTCTTTAGAGTAGAGATTCTTCTAAAATGCTTTGGTCCTTTAAAGATTAGATCTTAACCGTTTGAGGACGATGGTGGATTCTCGTCGTTGACAAAATCTACAAGTGGTGTTGATTTGTCAAAAAAAATCTATGACTCTCCTAGATTCTGTTAGCAACCAAATTTGAACATCGCCCTTAAAGAGTGAAACGTCAGAAGGTGTCATTGGTGGCTCCAATGTTCTACATGTATGGTGTCGTATTTGAATATGATAAGGTTCAGATATTGAATGACCTCCAATTTAAAAGTGTTAATTGAAGAATCTTCAATGCAAAGGTGTAAGTCTTGCTATACTATAATACATTTTTTGTATCCTCACAAAGTAAAATACGCGCTTGCATATAGGATTCCCCACTTATGATTAAGGGTTAAAGATGAGTACATGGGGGACGGGGATGGGAGGTTAGGGGCGGGGATGGGGGTGGGGGGGGGGTAGGGGATAGGGACGGGGGCGAGGGATAGGAAATATAGAAGGGGAAAGAAAGAAATTTGCTATGTTGACACATGGCATTTTAAATTCTGATCATTATTGCACCTACTACATGTTTAAATGGTCCTCCACAAACCTGTGAGGTATTTTTGCAAACCTAAATAACAAGGACTACCCTTGCCCCACCGACGACAACAGATCAGTATACTAGTGGTAAAATGAATGTAATAAAAACGGATCTCCATATATTGTATTTTAAATTTCTGCCTTTTTCAACAATTTTTTTTTGAAAGCATGAACAATATCTTTGATGCATTAAACGTTTCTAGCAAAATGAAGTTAATGAAGTGAACTTTTGACTCCAACTTTTATTATTTTGATATTACTAAAAATAAATAAATCATTGCAAATGTAAGTTGAGTACCCTTTACAATGGAATAACATTTTCTACTCATTTCAAAACTTGGATGATTTTGCTGCCATAATAATCTTCATAGTTAAGGATATGTATGCAACTTAGTTTTTTTAGTGCATTTTTCTAATGTATATGAAATCTTGTATGTTTTCCCTTTTACAATATCATGATAATTTTGATATCTTTGCCAAAGAAGTGAAAAAAATGTCTACACATAGAAACACTAAAGCTTTATTTAGGAAAAAATACTAATGATTAATTTTGTAAATTTGAGTGTGAAATTGAACAAACAATAAAAAAAAAATCCCATGACCATCATAAATCTATGGCCATATGTCTGGTGTTCAAGAGTTGAACTGGGTTACTAAGTTGAACAAACATTCTAAATTATCTAACCATGAACTGGTCGTCAAAGGCATGTCAAGCGCCATTCAAACAAAAGAGTTGGGAATTTTCGAAAGACTCTTCACGAATTTCCACAACAATGTATCCAACCCTCGAAACTTGATGATTGCGATGCCTTTCCGATACTATCTGCAGCATCTTTCACCGCTACTCTAGAGAATTAGCAAGCTGATAATATTAAAGAAAAGGAATTTTTAATCTTAAGAGAGCTCCTAGTAAACTCACTTATAGTCTTTTGATTTAACCCCTAAGGTATTGTGACAGTTTCACACCATAAACACTTCAAAATTGTTGGATTCTAGTGCAATGAATAAAGAAGGAAACAAAAACTTTTGACCATAGGATCTCAATTAAGACTTATTAAGTAACATACTTACAAGATCTCATAAACTATGACCGCACTGGTTGAAAGATTATAGTGTTTAAAGTCAAACAAATGGTTCATTTTCCTTCCTTGCGTTCAGTGGAACAACAGACTTTGACTTACTTCGTGTCAAGTTTTTGTTCTACTCAAGGTCTAACTCCATTACCATCGTGTTAAGCATGATGTTAGTTCCTTATACACCAAAGTTTAGAGGTAGAGAGGGGATGTAGCATATTCAAAATAAGTGTGCAAGGAGTGGAGGTTCAACAATTGCCAATTTGTGTTTTAATTTTTTGTGAAATTATTATGGTTTAGATTGATAATCCAAATGGTCAATAAGAAGGTTTACACCACATCTTGTTGTGGAATAAAGAAGATGTAAAAATATAAAAATCCCTAAGTTTTATTTGTAGAAGAAGAAGTTTTTTTTGGTACCTTGCCCAACAATGTGTGACAATGTGTGAAAATGTTTGACTTGGGTTAGTTTGCTATTTTTCAATAAAGACAATAATTTTTTTTGACAATATGAAGGAAAAAATTACTTGCTAGTATTGAAAATCTCACATTCAATAGAGTGTCCTAGCAAAAGTTTTTGGAGGTGCTGCTCTTCCCATTTGAAATTCAAAACCCTATAACTATTTCATTATGTGTTGGATTTAGGAAAAAAATGTTCCCCCACTGAGGTCTTAGTAATGCCTTTCTACAGTAAAAGTTTGGAAGAGGAATGTTGGAAATTGACAGCATAGGAACTTGACCAAACTTTCAAAAAGCCCATTTTTGATAGTTCTATGGATTTTTTAACTTAAAATACTACATTGTGCAACTTCCAAGTACAAGGACTTTGTCTCACAATATAGTAAATATATCTACTACTCCTATAAAAACGGAAACGGATACCTATGATATTGGGGTGAGATCCTCCGGAGAGGCCAAGAGTAGAGGGAGGATAAGGATAATTAAGGATCACCACGTGGAGGGAGGATAATTAAGGATAATTTTCGGAGGAGACCACGGTGTTGTTGGCGGGCAAGAAGGAGTTGGACACCTAGGCGACCTTTCCGGAGGGTATCCCCGGTTTTCCCAAGGGTACCCCTAAGTCTACTAACAACGGAACCCTCTTGACAAATCAAAGGCAACTGTCATTCTTCTTTTCCTTCTGTTGAGTTTCTCCTGTACTGCAAGCAAAACGCCTTCCTGACATCCCTGGCGTGTATAAGAAGCTCAACACTTACGGGTTCTAACAGGGTTGATTCCACACATTGTCATCGGCTATGCGCTCCAAGCAAACCTACACTTTACACACACTTTCCCTCGCAAGGGGGATTGCTATTTTGCGTGCCGTGAGCCGTGAGCCGTGAGCCGTGAGCGATAAGCCTATTTTTTGAATTTTTTTATTTTGAAGTAGATGGCCTGAAGATGTAGAAGTTAAGGTTTTTTTTAAAAAGAAAATGCTTTGAAAAGTAGGAAAAAACAAGACCTATGACCATGGAATTGGTTGCTAAATTACCGTAATAAACATATATAGGAAAGGAAAGATGTATGGTTCAAATTCTTTTGAGGCGGATTTAAGAAATGTGGAGTAAAGAAATGAAGGCATAACGAAGTGGTTGAATCTGATGATAGAAAGAAGATAATGTAAAAACCAAGATGAAATGTACCCCACCATGTGCAACTAATGATTTTAGAAAGTAGGGTGGAGCGATGCAGAGAATTTTTTAAGTTGAAATCCATAGACAAAGGTTTGGATACATGATGAAAGAACAATTTCAAAGAGAAGTAATGGAAACATGTAATATATGTAGTGGCCCTTTTAGTCTCACCGCTGCTTTATGAAGGGGCGCAAATTGCGCAACGCTCATACAATGCTATTTCAGAACTTAACGTGGAATACTGCTTCAGTAAAAAAATCTGAATAACTCGTTTAATCTCGCTCCAACTGAAACTAGGAGCATGAATGAAGACATCTGCCTCAAGATCAAATGCACAGACAATTTTCAAGATGAAGTAGACGTACTTACAGTAAGACCATTGCGCTCGTTTTCCTAAGGACTTTTTGGACATCTCCGTGAAGGCTGGGCAATCGCAGCTTGGAAATTGACCAATGGTCACCAAGTACGTGGAAACTTTTGAAATGCTCTTTGACTCCAAACTGACAATGCACCTAAGAGCCGGTGGCGGCACCATCAAGATCTTGCAAATCTTTCCAACCACAGTTAGGGCAGAGGCACAACTATTCTGATGTTTTGTTGTTGGAGCATCTGGATTACGTCGAATATTCTTTCCAAACCTTTTAGCAGGATGAGTCGAATGATTGTTAGGTGTCGAATACTTTTCGAAGTCTACATGCAATGCAGCATCAGTAAAAAGCTTTCTAGGTGACAACTCAACATGCTCTGCTAGTTGGAACCCCGCATTCTCAAGAGCTAGTATTTCTGACTTGCTGAGATTGGTTCCCAATTTCACTGGCCAAATAAAAGGTATATCAGGTTTTGATAGAACCCACGGACACTTTGTGCCCATCACACAACGAAAAATGTCATCATTGCAGAAGAAAAATTGATGTCTCTCATTCTTTTTCTTCTTATAAGATTCCATCAAGCCTGTATACGTTGGGGCAGCGGTAGATCGATTGTCGTGGACAATCTTTCCAATACACTCCTTCATTGTTGATGCTTGAAGAGCAAAACACTTCTTGGCGGATGTCCTTGGAAGCTGAGCAATGTGCCACAATTTCTCATCGCAAACAGATTCCTAAACAGACTTCACGTGCTGCACCTTTGAAGAAGATGGTGGAGAAAGAGTGCGGACGAAATCTAGAACAAGTGAAACAGAAGGGGACTGCGTCGCCTCATAGTCAATTGTCAGATCAACAACCGGAATATCAAATTGGTGGTGCCTACGTCGTTTTGGTAGTGAGATGCTAATCTTGTCGGGGCGGTGAGAGTCAAACTCTGAATCTGGGGGAAGGTCAGCCTTTCGTTTCAGAGAAACAAAAACTTTCTCACCTTCAAAATGTGGATCGCGCGTGCAGAAAGTGTCAGCCCTAGGCATGCAAGCAAGGGCCTCGTGAAGGAAGTTCAAATTTCCAGATCGTTGTGCAGTTCGTTGAGCAACCCTAAGTTGAAGCTCCTCTTTGCATGGGCCGGTTCCTGCCTTCTCACCGTTCAAGAACTGATAGTAAGTGACGACTTGCATAAATGCGCGTACCATCTCATCTACAGTTGCGACATATAAGTCATTCCCTCTCTTGCCAGACCGCTGCAATCATTTGTTGTGTATCGTTTCGGCTAAGTTGCATGACGGCATCTCTGCCATCTCAGTCTGGGAGAAGACCTGCCAAAAGGAGATAAGGGTTATATTTGGAACCACCAAGTTAGACCAAGAGAAAAAACATAATTCAGGTGACGTCTAAGTTGAAAGAGGAAAGAAAAGATGATGATGAAGAAATATTTATAGGGCACATCGTGAAGGGGTGTCACTAGCAGCACCCTTCAGAAGGTGATCATAACATCCATTAGTATTGCATGAAGTTCAAAGCAACTCGATAGGGGACTTCTACTAGACCATAAGAGAGACATCAACAAATGAAAAAGGGTGGGCATCGATGTGGAAATATTACTCATACAGTAGGCAGGTTGTAAGAGTGACTGACATGATCCATGAAACCGCCCCATTGTCGATATCAAAAATGCCAGAACCCAAGCCATAAGTCAAGGCGAACGAGGCCTTCATCGGTGGTTGCACCTGAAGACAATCACCATGACCGAATGATAAGGTACTTGGACTGAGCCTCCTCCATAGATGTCGAGTTCTTATATTGCTTGCATAGACGCCGATGTTGATCCTGAAGGTCTGATCGAATGTCGGCCTTTGTGTGCTTCTCTAAGGACTGCGTCCAATGAAAAAGACAAGTCCTCTCGCGGTTCTCTATTTGAATAGTAGGATCGTCAGACCCGTAAATGATTCGAACAACGTTCCAGTTGGCTTGGGCGCTGTCCGCCATAAATCCCTTGAAGTTAATAGTGGCAATGTTGTGTCTACTTGCAACAGCATTGAGGTTTTTCCAGAACACCTCCAGGGCAGCGACATCTTCAGACTGCATGTTGCATACTGCTATGGTCATAACTCGGCGATATGTGGAGTCATAAACATGGCACGCCATAGTTGCCCACCCCTTTACGCGTTTCACGAGGTCGAACATCATCCATGACTTCTCCAAATCCCCTCCGCCTTGCATTCGTCGGACGAGGTCGACTCTACTCCCAGGCCCAATCTCTGCCATCTTGAATATGAAGACTTTGTCCAAATCTGCACCTTGGCCTGGAAACCGATTCTCTTGAACAAATGCCCAGTTGCTAGATCCTCTTAACTTCGTGATGTTGTCCATGACACCAAAGCCCCTCAAGTATCTAAATGAAGTTACCTCATTCCGGATATTGGGAGAAGTCATTAATTTGAATTTATCTAGGACAAGAATTAGTTCCTCAATGTCTAGCGTCTTCTAAGGAACCCCATCTAGACAAAGTAGTAATCCTCCAAGGTACTCTTTAGAAGCCTCCAGGACGATGGACGAGTTCGTTGCTCTAGGGGTCCGTTCAACTTGCTCACCAATGAGGGACCGAAGTTTGTCGGCGGAGTCCCTACAATTTCCCTTCTTGACTGGATGACTATAGAATCCTAAGTAGACACAAGCTCGTGTCATATGAGTCCCTCCCAAAGCATAGTAGATCTTGGCTTGACATGCCTCAATGCATGTGGGTGGGACATGACAGACTGCACAAACAATGGTAGAATTCTGTGGTGGATCGCAGAAGGGAATGAAAGGAGATTGAGCGGTACCTTCCCACTCAGTTTCATTCTGAATGGACGGTCGGCCAACACGCTCTCTAAAATTGCATCTATTATTCGTGCACCGTAGGTGACCCAAGCAGGTTGACATCCTAAATGTCAAATGGTATTCAGACTTGATGTGCGACGTAATAGTGCCACTCCAAGCATGACCATCGTACTTCTTATCCATTCCAAGAAGCTGACCAGCCTTTGAAGTTGTCGGGACCTTCCCTAGCGCGGTTAGTTCGTAGATAATATCACCGTTGAATGAAGGTGGAAGGAATTCCACCTCGGCCACAGTAATTGAATTGTAGTCGAGTTTGCTGAGGGCAGACTTTGAACCCCTACGACTGCTCAATTTCTTAAGACATGCAACTATACTATTTTGAGGAACAATAACACGGGGGAGTGGTGGTCTCGAAGATGACACATGAGTAGAATACAAAGGTGTGCCTAGGAAATTTGTGGGTGTGATGGGAGGAATGATACTATGGGGAGTGCACGGTACACACTCATTGTCAGAATCATCACTCAAAACGTGGATTGCGTTATCACTGGGCTCAAGTTTTACCTTTGCAAAGAGTGGTGTCACGTCAGTTGCAATAGAGGATTGCCTAGGTGTAAGCGTATTGGAGGCAACACCTTGCCCACTCTCCTTCACACCTTGCCCACTCTCCTTCACACCCATCCATGATCTGAAACCGAGACGATAAGCAACAACCACTAACTGAAGAAAGGCCATCCTCAAATGAAATGGGAACTCTAGGACTGTCACCACGGATAATAACTGACTCCGGAAGGCCAATGTTCTCAGTGGTCATTCTTCCTGAATCTGAGAAAGAATGAATGCTAGCATTTCATGAAAGAAGAGAGACTGAAATGATACTAGATAGGGATTTAGGAGTCTCTTCAAAGTTGGGAGTGGAAATCAGAGAGGTTTATGGAAGTTGTGACGACACTTTTATAAATTCTTGAAGTTCAAAGCAGTGGGAATTGATGCAATTTTCATTGGACGTGATATTTGTGGTTCAAGAAACATCTTCATATTCTCAAAAATCTATTTCAAGATTTTATAGGGTAGCTGGCATTACTTGTCATCACTAGCAAGGTGGACACTAATCATGGCAGAGTTGTTGGGGCTTAGTGAATGGTCGCCTCGTCATGATACAGATTAATACCATGCCGCCTAATTCAAACCCACACCAAATATATTAAACTTTCTGATAGAAGATTCTCATTAGATTCTTCAATGAAGCTGCAAAACATGAAGTGGCTAAGAAATGAATGATATTGTATTCTATCTTATTATGGATGAAAAGAAAGAAAATTAATGAAAAACAATATTTGTAATCCTAGATAAAGAAATTGCGTCGTCACTGTTATCAAAAAGTAAATAAATCGGCAATATAATTGATTGTTTTTTGAAGGTCATCAAAATAAAAAAAATAACATTGGCGTCCAATAGCATGCACATTAATGCTAACATCAAAAGAAGTGGTGTTGAGGTTCACGAGCAAACTTAATAAGGATGGCAAGTAGGAAATTAAAATTTGTGACCAATTGTACAAAATATAATCTGATTAAAAACTTAAATTTTAAATCTAGTAGCCATCAATTATCTATTATGAAATTTAAGTAAGATTAAACGGCGTGACAAGAGATGACAGTTAGACAATTATAATGGAATACTAAAAGTATTAGTCATTCGAAATAGATTATAGTTTAATTTGAATTTTGAATTTGAATTTGGACGGATTAGTTATTGTTAGTAAAGACTAACATGTGCATGATGGATTATTCCACTTGTACTCAATTGATTAGTTTAGATGTAATTTATGACCGTTTCAGTTGTGACGCCGTAGTTGAGGAAGATATAAGAACATGCATTGTAGTAGGTTCTTCATGCATATAGAGGAGAATGAGATGAAATGTGAGCATTTGCAGATGCCTGAAGAAGTTGTTATTGAAACACCTTCTTTTATAGTTGTAGAAAAGAAGAAGAGATGGAAGTGCAGATTTCGATTTTCAAGTAGTAAGCAGCTTCGGAAGTCAAGGATGGGGAGACGGAAGGCCTTGGTTTCAGAGGAAGACTTGGGAAAGACTGCTCGTGTCGTAACGTTCAAGAAAGGTGGAGTTGATGAAGATGGGAGCTTACAGACCATTCAAGAGGTATGCGCATTGCCATTGCTCCATGATCATGTATCATTGAGGAAGACAAACCACTTTATCATGGAAGGAAAATGAACATGTTCATCTACTTCAAATACTACAATCTTTGAATCCGTGCTGTCAAAGTCAATGAAATTTTGTGATTATGTTGCTTTAGAAGTTTCAATTGAGATCCAACGATTAGAAGTGGACAAAACATGTTCTTGTTTCCTTGCACTAAAATCAGGAGTTTGGAAGTGTCATTTGATTTGACGTTCACACTAACTTATAGGGGTTAAATCGGCTCTTCTCTATGGTATAGAGTCTTGTAGGGGTCAACAACACTGGATCATATCAACTATTATTTGCTGAACATGATGATTTGCCATGAGATTGATTGGTCTCACATTTCTTCATTATTGTGCGAAGAATTTTGAGTTAGACTACATATTGTGAAGAAACAAACGTAAAATAAAATTTTGATGGTTGATGGGCATGTATGGGCTGATGTACATGTATGGGCATGCATGGGCTGATGTACATGTATGGGCATATATGGGCATGAATGGTCATGCATGGGCATGTATGTTGTTGCAGTTTGTAGAATGAGTATTCCTCCGGATAGCACTTAATTGGAGCTAAATGTAACTGGAATATCCGCTCTAAATTCGTTCCCACAGAGACCTATTGTTTCTTTCTCAACTGATAAGTATAACTAACAACTAACAACCCATTTTCTATTGGTTAGCATTCCTAGTCATTCCTCGATCTACTCATCCGGATCCTTACGGGTTCCGGATGTTCCTTCTTTCAACCTCCGGATCCTTGCGGATTCCTGACAGTGGCAGACGGAGTTTTCTTCCGGAGTTTTTAACCGAGTGGCCGGTTACCACTGATCCTATTTTGTGTAAGTGGCCGGATTCCCCATTGCCTTGTGATTTAAAGTGGCTAGACACCCACTGCCCCGGACTTTATAGTGGCTGAACACCCCACTTTACCCACTATAAGAAAACCATGTTTTTGGTGTTGTCAAGGCTGTTACGTGTTGTGTTTTCTGTGATGTCACACGTTAGTCGAAAAATTGCTACAGTACCTCGAATTTAGTTTGACGTTGCATCAAACGTGTTCTTGTTAAAGACAAAATGCGTTGATGTCACCGTAGACATGCACGTTTTTGGTGACATAAAAAGAAACGTGACCACGTCAGACTATGACGTCATAGAAAACACGGGATGTCCACATCAGCCGCAGTTGCATTTAATTTTACTGTGGAAAGACTACAACCCGCTGCCCGAAAGCCAAAAATTGAAGAAATGGGCAGCTTTCATCCGTAGTGGATGAAATAAGGAAGGAAGAGCCGAAGGGCGACTTACACAAAAACAACCTCCACAGCATCTACACTTTAGTTTTGGAAGTGTGGGTGAGAGCAAATTGAACTTAGGTGATAGAAGTGAGAGGTGGGTTGCGGCGAAGCTCACTTCAACGCTAAGAGGAGGGAGATTAGGAGAACAACAAGGAGTAGAAAGAGGCAACTTGAAGGTGATGGAACAAAGCAACGGCGGCTATGGCGGTGGCTATGGCGACGGCTATGGCGGCAGCTATGGCGGGAGCCATGGAGCGGTGACGACGGAGCTAGCTGGGAGCAAGGAAGGTGATCTACGGCAGATCAAGACGGCAAGGGGAGAGCTCAAAGGGAAGAAGAACGATGGTAGGGGGAGCTTTGGCCATAGCCAGCTAACCCCAGCCATAGCTGACCTCAGCCATGGCCAGGAAACCCTAGCCATAGCCAAGTTCGGTATTTGCCACCGCGGAGAGGCGCTACAGCAGCAAGGCCGGTACGTACTCCACTTACTTAGAACTCGTGAAGCACGTCGTGAGGTCTTCGCATCGAATTGCAGGTACGTAGTTCTAACACGAACTTGCGCGGAGCTCCACCTTGCAATCATCTTCGCGCCAAATTCCTCCTCGTGGGGCAGGTCGCGCCAAGCTGCAAACCGCAGCTCTCCCATCCACACAGCGCTGAACTCCAGTTCTGTAGATCCTCTTGAGCGCCGAAGCTGTGACCTAGGTCGTTGCACACCGATGACGTAGTCTGAAGAACAATTTTTAGGCACCCTAAATCCTTCCCGAATGCCCATGCTCGTTCATCAATTGCCCCAGCAAGCGCCAAATCACACTCACTAGGATTTTGATCATTTTTAGAAACATGTTTAGAAAAACGTCCGCAAGAACATGCTAGATGTTTAAGTGAACATGAACTCCGACATGAAAAAGGTCATTGACAACATATAGGCAGAACGCGCCAACGTCAGGATCGATGTCATTAAGAACACGAACATGTCATAACAAACGTCAAAAGTAACAGCCCTGTGTGGACAAAATATGCCCTAAAACCATGACGTCAGGTGACGTAGACTGTCCACGTCAGAAATTGAGAGGTCCAAGTCAGCAAATTCAAGATTCCACGTCACTGCCACTGTGAAAATGGAGTTGGATGAAAAAAATCCTACGTGGCATTGCCCGGATGAAGGATTTGCTTATGTGGACATGGGGCCCCCTCCACGTGGAGCCATTTCCAAAGTTTTTTAGACCACGTTCATTTGGATGTCAAGAGGTTGACAACCCCAAATCAACCATGTCACCCAAAATTTTGGACGTTTTTTGCCTGTCAAGGTAGACGGATTTTAGGTGACATCAACATTGATGTCACAGCATATTCATTTTGATGTTCAGGCATGTTTTTCAACGCCTTACAAGAAACACGGGTTTCTAATAGTGACCTACTTCGCTAACCGGTAGTTGGTATATTGCTTCCGGATTCACTCTTACGCATTATCCGGAAGGCCTTCCGGATACGGTCACTCAGAGGCTCGTCCGGACTTCAACGACATTCCGGTTGATGCTCAGTGGTTCTGTGAGATGCGTATGATAGATTCGCACCTAGATTTCCTTCTAGACATACACCTCAGGTTTATCCATCCATCGTCAGGGGGAATTCCGGCCGCAACCGGAATCCGGGTTTACACGGATTCTCTGTGCCCTAGGAGCTACCAGGCTCACCACCTACGGTACCCTCCCTCCCCTTCCAGGCTCCTTCCGGTCACTGTGGATCGTCAGACTCTACCTAACCTCTCCTTCAGCTTTTCCGGGCGCTCTCCCAAAGCAAGTCTCAACCGGTTGTACTAGATGCAATCCGTGTACCACTTCACATCCAAGAACTAATTCACTAGACATCAACCACAATGGATCTTATCCTCTATTCACAAAACAGGTACTCCATCACCATAAATTCAAGAAGAGAAAAAAAAGTACTAACAGAAAATACCCTTCGTGAAAGAGAAAATAAGACCCTTAGCCGGCTAAGACTGAGGTATTAAGTAACCACTACAACTAATCCTAAAACCTTATCCTATCAGCTAAAAATTCGGAAAATCCTATCCTAAAAGTGAAAGGGATCTTATCCCTAGAAATCCGGAATTCAAAACTCAGATCCGGAAATTCCGGATCTTAGATCCGATTTTCACGGATCTAACATCAAAACTAACTTTAGGGTTTTCCTTAGTCTACTGTGCGATAGCCGGGTGCAACCCTGAGCCCCATCGTTAATCGCTATCACACTTAAGCAATAAAGGTCCCTACCTACGGAGTAACCTGATTCTTCCTCCTACTGCTACGGCGCGTAGGAGTAACCTCTGTTGGTGCTACGTTGGCTTCTCGCTGTGCCGGAATGGTTGCTAGTGGCTCCGGTATTGAGGTCGGTACCTGCATTCTTCGTCCGGAAGGCGTTTCCGGATCTTCTGCTGTTGCGGTCCGGGCTAATGGAGCGCATGTCCGGTCTCCGAGGTTCTGCAGGTCCCGGAAGCTACCGCTGGGGCTGACCACCATGGGCGTCGCTGCAGAGCTTCCGGGTAAAGGGGCCGTAACTGGTGGCACCGGAGATGGAGACTCTGACGGAATCCGGAAGGGCAAAGGGGGTACTGGCAATGGATTCCCCGACATCTCCTCCCATTTCTGCATACTCTCCGTGCTTGGGAAGGCCACCCCATTCCAACTCATCGGAGAGTTGAAATCCGGAGTTCCCATGAGGTCGTTGAATCCTCCGGTGGGGATCTTTGGTGTTCCGGCTGCAGGCCTGGGTGAAGAGCCGGCTGTAGGTTGGGGCGGAGATGCGCTTCTGGTCCAGATGGAGATTCGGATGGTCCTGCAGCGGTTCCGGATGGAGCTGTGGATGGTTCTGCTGCATCTAGCACCGGGGGTGCTGCGTTCGGATGGGGATTTTCCGGTGCTGGGGACGCCGCCGCAGCGAGATCCCTCGCCAGCTCTTGCATCTTGGTGCAGGTGTTCTCCATCTTCCGGCTGTGATCCACTAGGAACTGGATGATCAGCCCCCTGTTGAGCTTCTCATTCTTCTCCAAACTCTCAGTGTAGAGAAGGGTGCGGTTGACCGTATCCTCCGGAAAGTCTAGCGCTGCACGAATCTCTGTCAATGACTGGAAGGCCGTCTGGAACTTCGCCTCTGCCACCACTCTTGCACGTTGTGCTGCATCTCGTGTTGCTTCCGCCTGTCGTACCTGTGTCTAGAGCCGGGTGTTGGTCCGGGTGACGGTGGCGTTCTCCTGCTCCAGCCTTGTGATTGAACCCTGGTTCGCCTTCATTCGTCTAAGTTGTGGAATGAGGTCAGTGGAATCCTCCATTTCTACCGCCTCCAGGACGGCCATGATCATGGCGTGCCTTTCCTGGATTTCTCCTTCCTGGATCCTGGTCCGCCAGACAATATGTCTGCAGAGCTCATGAACGTCCACCGGAATGTCGCCACTGATACTTGGGGCCCACATAGGTCCCGGCTCTGGTCCGGTCGTGATACGTTTGTCTTCTGCTGGCAATTTCGGTGCGGCTGGTCTTACCGTGGACGGACTCTGAGTCGGTATTGTTGACAGAGGCTGGCCGGCTCCCGAGGCTTTCGGAGTCTTCTGAACCGAACGACTCCACTTCCGGGATGGTCTTCAGAGCATGAGGGGGGATGACGACTTCTCCGTATCAGAGTCCGTCGACTCTTCCAGCTCCTCATCTGTCTCCATTCCTCCGTATGACTGGATGGTGAGCAGGCTATCATACTCGGCCTGCTCATCCAGGCTCAGCATCTTCTGCTTTGCATACATATGGACTAGGTAGGTCGAGAGGGGTGATGGGGTTTTCCGGGCTTTCGGCAGGTTTTTCACCATCCGGTCGATCTGCTTGTCTATGATGGACGCCCAATCGACCGACAACTTCCCTCTCATCGACCCCAAAATTAAGGTAGCTAACTTGGCCACTATCCGTTTAGGTTTCTCGGGGTGGAAAATAGGATTAAAAAATGCCATAACTAACCTCGCATTCAGATCGGTGAGGTCGTTGAGTACGTACCCGTCCTTAGGGTTTGCCTTTGCGTGGAACTCACCCTTCAAGATGGTGTCGTCGCGCTCCGCCACCTTGATCGTCCCTGCCCGGAGCTCATAAGTGTCTCTCGAGAGCGATGTGGTCCAGACCTCCGGATGCGCTCGGACGAGCTGTGCGTACTGGCTTGGTGGCTCTCCCAGGAGCTCCGCCATCATGGTTTCGCTCTGGAAAGCCCAAGGTGTCCCTAAAAGACCTGCACACTCCATAATCTCGAGGAAGCTTTCTAAAACCCAGTAGGTCTTGTCCGGCTTTGGAATCTCCGGAGTCACCTTCTACAGCAGCAGGGCTCCGCCTGCTAGAGCCTTGCCCTTCTTGCCCGCCATCCGAGCCCACCTCTCCGTGAACTTGCGCCTCGCAATGGTGGCCGGAAACCCTCCACGCACTGACCTCACCAAGTCCCTCGTGCTATGCTACCTCTACTCTACTATCCCACACGAAGACCGGACATGAAAACCCTAAGGAAATGCCCGGAGCGGAAGAGAAACGAGACTGCTAGAAACCCTAAATGAATGGCGCCCAGGGTGGCAGTCGCGTTTTGTATCTGACGCGCTTGTACGGAAATCGTTACGCGTCATAATGACATTTCCTGATCCGGCTATCATCGTACTCCGGTTTCGCAACTTCCGGGAAAAATGTTGTAACTACTTCTTTTAAAGATTCGGCTTAGCATTAAAACCTTATTTATTCTATTAACTATTTATGCTACTGTAGCTAACTAACTACCTAATTTATTTTTCTTTATATCCTTCCGGATGTGGTATTAAGTTCCGGAAGTTAGTGGGAACGCCTTCCCACATATATGCTTAACGAACATCACTGATAAAGAACGAACATGCATGGCATGTATGTGCTTAACGAACATCACTGATAAATAATGAACATGCATGGCATGTATGTGCTGATGTACAACAGTGATAAGCATGGGCATGCATGGGCTGAAGTATGCATTCATGTGCATGACAAATACCTGTGCATGAAAAGTTCAACTATTAAACTTTAGCAATTCATGTGCAGATATGCCAATACACATAGTACATATTAAACTTTCATAGAGTTATGGGGTTATTCACTGGTGGGGTAGATTTCAGGTATTGGGACTCTTCCAAATGGTCCAGGTACTTTCAGTGCGTGCGCCAGCTCATGCACGTGCCATGCACATGCACATGTAATATTAGCGTGCCAAACAGACAGATCATGCACCTACGCATGTAATATTAGTCTGTCTACAACTTAATGAGCTCGAACATGAGCTGTCTGTGAGCTCTTTGTTTGGCTGGCTTGCCAAGATTATACTTATGATCTTACACACAAGATACTTAATGCGACTTATTATGGTCGTTGAGCTCTTGGTAGGTTGATGTACAGTGACAAAAGTTAATGTAATATTAGTCTGTCTATAGTATAATGAGCTCGAACATGAGTTGTGTGTGAGCTGTCTGTTTGGCTGGCTTGACGAGATTATACTTCTGATCTTAGACATGAAATACTTGATGCGACTTATTAAGGTCTTTCTAACTTGGTAGGTTGATGTGCGGTGTCGAAAGCTAGTTGCAGTGTAGTGAACTGACAATTGATTGTTCAGATCCGAACACTTGTAATGGAGTGGATCTAGGCATGCGGTTGTGGAGGGTTGATCTTTTCACGAGGTTTGATGGCAATTTTGTGTTTCCATTTTCCCTGTTGAAATCGATTCTTTGCAGTTGTGTGTACACATTTTGAGGTCTGATCATGTATCTTCTTTCACTAGGTTTGGTGACAGATTGGTTCCCTTTTCTCTGTTGAAACCATTCTACAAGGTTATCTGTGCACTAGTCTGATAGCGTGTCTTCTTTTCTCTGTTTTTTGCGTCTTATTCCCATATCTTCCACTCGTGTTTCTCTCGATGTCACTACATGACTAATCTATGGAAGCTGACCACTGTGTTTGAGTTTGGAATTGTCAATGTTCGAGAGAGCGTTTTGTAGCTGAAACTGGTGAAATTTTCAACATGAGTATGAAGAACATGTGAAGAATTGTGAACATGAGTATAAAGAACTGTTTGTGAAGAACATGTGAATCAAATAGCCGTAATGAAGATCTACCCAAACTTTCGTAATTTGTATGAGTAAGATATCAGTGAATAATCACCTGTAGTGAAAATCGACCTGTATTGGAAGAAGTCATTAGCGGATTGAGTACTGAGTGTTCGGATCCGAATACTTACGATGTGTAACTCGATTGGTAAAGTCAACCTACACTAAGGATATTTGGTCGCAAATAAATACTATCAATTGAGTGTTTGGTTTATCTTGAGTGTTGAGTGTTCGGATCCGAATGCTTGCGGTGTGCGATGCTCGAGCAAAGTCATTATGATCGTGGAAGAATCAAACAGAAGTTGTACTATTCCAAATCAAGTCATTATAATAGCAGCAGGGCGTTGGCGCATTTGCGGAGGTAATGGAACGATTGCAGAGGTGAATGGATGCGATAGTTGATGGTACATATCTTCCATCCAGATACTCAATGCATTATTTGTTCTTTCACAAGTATGACAATACATTGCATAGGTCAGCTAAATTTATGACATGGCGGTGTTATTTTTGTACTAATAGTACCACTTTTGTGCTTACCTAAAGCATGTATGTCCACTTAGAATGATATTGTCTATGTAAGTATGGTTAAGCAAAACCACATAATTTCTTGTATTGGAGGTAGTGAGGATAGTAAGCACCTTCAAATATATCAAGATTGAAATTCAACCGGTCAGCAACGGTCAAGTTGTGATTGATAATAAGAGTTCGGATCCGAATACTCTTATTTTGCTTCTTTTTGACCTTTTATGAATGATTTGATGTGGGTTACTTGATTGATGTGATTGGTCTGGATAGGCCAAGTTGTAAATGACAATAAGAGTTCGGATCCGAATACTCTTATTTTGCTTATTTTTTACATTTTATGAATGATTTGATGCAGATTACTTGATTGACGTAATTGCTCTAGATAGGCCAAGTTGTGCATGACAACTAGACTTTGGATCCGAACACTCATATTTTGCTTCCTTTCTAATTTCCATATATGACTTCTGTTAAATTTCTTGCTTGATTTTCTTGGCCTTGAATGGTCTTCTTGTACGGATCAGAAAGAGTTCGGATCCGAATTCTTCTATTTGGCTTCTCTATGAACCCTTTAATTCTACTTCTCTTATCTAGGAATGTTTGTCTCGGAAATTTTCAATGACCAGATCCGAGAGTTGCATGTTGGTTCTACTTTGCATTTAATTTTTTCAGTATCCTCACAAGACTTATTATTTTGTT
The DNA here is from genome assembly GCA_963971425.1 of Bryoerythrophyllum caledonicum. NCBI lineage: Eukaryota > Viridiplantae > Streptophyta > Bryopsida > Pottiales > Pottiaceae > Bryoerythrophyllum > Bryoerythrophyllum caledonicum. The sequence continues at coordinate 20,561,303 of OZ020517.1, forward strand.
TTCATGTTTCACTCTAGTTGCAGTTGCCAAGTCAATCATGTGAACGTGACATACAAATTAGTGGAATGGAAGCACTTGGATCCGAAGCCTCTTCAAAGGATATTCAATTTAAGGAGGTGATAGTTTATTGTGACTTAATCATGTCTTTTCAATATATTTGTTTATCATTTGTTTCATTGGATTTGTTCATTCATGAGTTGATTTGAATTAGATTTATCATTAATTTTGTTTATTTGGATTTGTCTTGTTCATTTTTGCTACATACTATCTTCTTTGTGGATGTTAAAGGTTGAAATCGCTATGGCTGCCGAAGGCAAAAATGAGAGTGGAGAAGCAAGAGTTGATGTTCAAGAGACTTCAAAGGTATGTTGTCTTTAGATTGTATTATTTTTTTTCTAAATCATGTGTCACAAATTTCTTAAACATTATTTATGTGCATTCATTTAGGACACTATTGATGGTATTAATGATATGGACGACAAAGATTCGAGTGTTCCAATATGCCCAACTAGTCTTGCAGATTCAGATGCTAGTGCGCGAGCGAAGAGATTTCAAAGCAAGTCAGATTTTGTTTCCATCCTTGACACCATGCACATGTCTCGCAAACGGTTTTATATACCACTATGTCATATGGTTCCACTTCCTAGAGTAAGACCCATTCAAGAAGTAGATGTGATGACTTTAGAGAAGAGGTTTGAAGGGGGGTACCTTGAAGGAGATTGTGCTATCTATGTTTCTATTTATGATGACAAGGAGTGCACATCAGATGTGACTAAGGCACTATTGCTTCATGGAATTCACATTGGCGTGATATTAACAATTGTTTTGAGGCAACTTTGAAGGCAAATCCACAGTATGCATCTTTTGTTGGAAAGATATTTTTTATATGGGATGGAAACCATCGGTATACAGCATGGTGGCGACATATTTTTGCTTTGCATTTTGAAGACCGCCACTGGCACTATTCAATCTTCAGTGTTGTTGTTAATCAGAATGACAAAGTATTGTCACTTCTGAATGCCATGCACGACGTCAACTGGTAAAACTTCTATCATTGATATTATTCATTGTAGCTTTCACTTGTCATTTACATATATATTTATCATTGTTTATGTGTAGGTCAACTCAAAATGATCACGTAAAGTCCAGTCTTACTGCTAGGCTTCACCGCATGAGTTACTACGGTGGTTTGAAGCTTGAAGACTTCAAGGACTTGTTAACTTCAGAAGAGTATAGAACTAGTGTGAAAGTCAAGAAATCTAGACCGTCGTGGTATCCACTTACTGTGGACGTTTTTATATCCTTCTTATATGAGGTAATTGTCTTTATTGTCTTCAATTTCATCCAATAATTTCATTAAATTGCAATTTCATGGCTAGTATATGTTGAATATTATATACTTGATACAGCAAGACATTGCACGGATATCGGATGAAGCAGCTGCTCAGTATGAAGAAAAAACACCCAAAAAAGACAAATCAGCTGAAGGAATTTGGCAAGCTATGACTTCTACTGCAGAGAAAATGGTGAAGGCAATCAAATTGAAGGACTTTGTGAAGTATCTTGCAGTTGCCAAACCCGTGCATGGAGATGCATTTTTTGAAGAGGTATGACATTATTATTTCAATTATATATTTTTTTATAACAAATTATATAACTCAAATCACTTTGCCTTTTATATCATTTACACCATTTTTTTTAGATCAATTATCATTTTAGCCACTTCAAGAAGCCACAAATGACCATTGAAAAGTTACAAAAAGTGGTCACTTATGCTGTGGAGCCTCGCTTCATGGCAAAATGGTTGCAATGGTGGAATTCTCGCTCTCTTCTTTGCACTTCTTTTTGGTTCCCTGATGGAGATGTAAAAGAGAGTACCCTCAATTTGTGGCTGAGTCGGGCAACTTTCTGGGCACAGATAACAATTTGTTTTTTTGAATTCAATGTATAATCTATCTTATTCAATACTTTCTCATGTTTCAATACTTTATTTTCCAACTTGAAGCTTTTATTGTGAAGGAATTTGAGAAGTTTTGTGAAGATGGATGTATTTCTGTTTATTGGGAAGTATCAACGGAAATTCTCAAACCTGCTGAGTACGTCGATAGATGGCGAATTCTGCTATGGGATAGGGCATTCCAATCATTTTTGCACCCAAGTGTAAAGCCTCCATTTTTTAAAAGCACTTCATTTGAGGACCGTCCTCTCGCTAAGGTTGATGTCCAGCGGACTCTCTATAGGTGAGCAATTTATTTATCCTTCTAATTTTGATTTTATTACATTTATATTATGTGCTTCATAATTTGTTTCAATTGCAGGTACATTGTTTGAGAGCTCACACCAAAGAATGCATTAGGGCAGAAGAATAGTCCTACATTTTTTGCTGCTTGGACGCAGCCTCGTTCTGGTATGTGCATCTACGATAAGCAACAAGAAAATAGGTTTTCTGCATCACATCTCCGTGGAAGAGGTTGGTATTAGGAGTGCCAAGGCTCATATATACCTGATGAGGAAAGTGACCTTTGGAGCTCTCTTGATGTGGCTGATCCTCTACCTCAAAAATCAGGTAATGAAGATGATGTTGTTCTCCTTGAACCTTCATCATCTCTACTTACCATTGTAGATGGTACGAATTTAAAGAAGAAGAGGTTAACAAAGGCGCAAAAGATCAAACTGGAGAAAGAGTTAGCAGCCAAAGTTGCAGCTGAGCAAGCTGTAGGTGTTGAAAAGGCTGTAGCAGAGGCTCTTGCCAAAGTGGCTCCTTCAGTTTCTCCACCTAGCGATAGTTCATCGGTAGATGATGTTGCAAGATATTCTCCTCCTGTAATTGAGTCACATGCAGCCGGTTCAAGCTATATCCAAGCAACTAGAGATGTATCTCGGCAACGACGCCAAGACCGTCTAACTCCATCTGGCTCTTCTGCACCTCCTGCGCCTACCCCATCTGAGTCATTCATCCACAATGCCTCAATATCAACTTTGATGGATTCCTTGGAGCAACCCTCGGGACCTCATCCATTATGGCAATCTCTTCATGATTTTGTTGCTAGGGTAAGTAACTTATATATCAAAGTTTGGCTAATCTCTATGTTGTTTAGTACTACAAGAAATCTCTATTTTTATAATATTTCAAAGTACTGTTGTAATTCTATTTTTTTCATTTTATTCTCAGGTTGGTGGAGGGAGGAGTCGTCGTGTCTCTTCAGAGAAGTCTCAACATACGGGAATTGATTTGCTTATTGCAGACATTCCCAAAAATTTGCGTGTACCAAGGATTTCAACACCTTCTATGGCAATTCCGTCATGGAATATTAGGCCTACAAATTATGTTGAGACTATATTTGAGTTTGCTGATTTGTACCTTCATGATGATGCAGTCCTTTTATTATTTCATCCAAACGATCGCGACCTTCTTCAAGAAGTGGAGGATTGTGTAGAGACTTATAGCTTTCGTTTGGAGCACGATTGGTGGGCAATGAATGAACTTCCTTTGGCTTCACCACGGAATCCAAAGTCTACGTTAATTTGTCATTTTTATATTATTGATTTTTATCATCTATAAAATTTTTATTGTTACTATTGTTTCATTCATTCCAAAGGTTTTCTTTTATCATTCAAGCTTCTTCCACCCACTTTGTTTTTGAAGTGCACTCATTTTTGGGTTCAACTATTTGTGCGAGACACTCCTGTGCAATCCAAGTTCTCCATCGCATCTGATATCGAGAAAGAAGACATGGTTTGGAACATGTTGCCTTCTGAGAAGCTGCATATGCGAGGAACTATACCATGGAGAGGACCTCAGGAGAAAGCTGAAGATTTTGTGAAGGCTTTTATTGACACCACTACCAAGGTTGGAGACATTGTGTTGGATTGGTCTGCTTCTACTGGGTAGTCCCAATCTTAACCTTTATTGTTTGAACTCATTTTTTCATTATTAAATTTATGTTAATTAATACATAAATCTTTGTTTTTCCAGGTGCCTCTATTCGAGCTTGTCAATCTCTTGGCAGACATATACTAGCATTTGAAGAAGACCTTGAGATCTTCAAGGCTCTTCTAGAGCGTCCTATCCATGTTTCGTCTCTTGCAACAGTTGTTGAAAAGCGAAAGGTTAGGCGGCTTGATCCCAAAGACCGCCCAGAGAAGAAGCAGAAACGCAACCGCGTTTTCTTGTTAGTAAGCTGTGCTTTAATGTTGGTATTCATTTCACATTTCTTTCCAAGATATCCTTATCACGTATTATCTAATTCCTTGAATTTTTTTATAGAGCTTCGGCTATGAGCCCTACTTCTACTACGATGATGTCGCTGGAGTTTACACCATCCTCAAGCCTATTCCTTCCACACTATGCAGAGCAAAAGGCTTAGGTTCATGCAGCTATAACATCTCCATCTCTACAGCCATCAAAACGTCCTTATGATCCTCGGGTTTTGAAGTTTGTTGATGACGAGGCTCATAAAAGTTCAGGTTCTGAAAGCAGTTCTGAAGACAGTGGTAGTAGTTATAGTCTTGGTAGCCATTGATAGTATTTTTATGTGTCTATTTTTATTTGGATTTGATTTGATTTGTCCTTTACTTGGTTTTTATTTGAAATCATTATATATATGATTGTATTTTCATATTTTCTATTGTCTTATGCATGTCTTTGAACAATGGTTTATCTTTCTCCAAGTTCAAACTGTTCCAAATGAACTACATGTATGCATCTCTAATGATGAATAAACCTTAACTAAAAGGTGTCAAATAAAATATACCTCACTTATACATAAACATGTATTTATCAGGTATTTATCTGGTATTTGTTTAATGTGGCTTTTATTGTTCTGTTCAATCTTTAGATTTATTGGGACTAGTTTGGCATGAATTGATTGAATCAATTTCACATCACAGTCTCTTCTAGTTGAATGTCTCCAGATCGTTGTAGTTTTCAACGGTGTGTTCTTTCTAACATAACAAGTAAACTTCATTTGAAGCACAGTTGTTATTGCATGAATAATGGCCTAATGAACGAGTTTTGCCAAGTATTTATACCAACTAACAACATTGAGATTCCAAACAATTCTAATAATGATGTACAAAAATATCTAAATATTGGACTTTCATGTGGTAGCAAGATCGTGGTGACAAGGAGTCAAGAAATTATTGAATTACTTGTAATGGACCAAGGAGCTCAATTCTACAGGAAGGCAATAGAGTCGAATGACATGCTTGGATTGAACTATCTCTTCCATATGTCTAAGTCAAATTGGTGTTTAAAGAATCGGTCTTTTAATCTATTGATCTATATTAAAAAAATTCGAGCTCTTAGGGTTTAGGGTTTACAGTTTAGGATTTAGGACTAAAACTTTAGGGTTTAGGGCTTAGGATTTATGATTTAGGATTTGATGTAGCATAACTACTTGTAAATAAGATGTAAAAAGAAAATGTATCAAAAAATGGTAAGTGAGAACATGTTAAATTCCACAATGGAAGTATATATCTATGGCTATAGGGTTCTTTACATAACTATAACACTTTGATCTATTCCGGACAATCTCAAAAAACATCTAATAGAGATGGCCCTTTTTTGCCGCAAGATTACATTTTTCTCGCTTATGATTTGCGTCCTCTACTTTAGCAAGATCACATATTGATAGAACTAAATTCAATCACCAAAACAAAACACTTTTCAAACATTTGATCACATTTTAATCGAACTAACTTCATTTACCAAAAGAGAATATTTCCCACTTATTTAGTCAATCAGAGGCTCGTATTGTACTTCATGTCTTTTAAGTTTAATCTTCTCGTTCAATTATTCCACTACTTCCGCAGCTATAGGCCTCTATTTTTTACTTTTACTTTTTCACTAAAACTTTAACAACTTTTTCAAACTTTTTGCCTTTTATCTTTATTTACAATTTCTTCAACAAACATTTACTTTACATTTTTTAACTTTTACTTATATTTCTTTGAACTTGCACTAAATTTTTTTTATTTTTTTATTTTAAAACACAAAGAATCCTTTTATAAATCCTAAAAAACCCTTTTTTGTAACCCTACGCTCACAGCTCACCGCTCACCGCTCTGGGCACGCAAAATAGCTTCGTCCCCCTCGCAAGCAAGTGCTAGGTGCTCATCGATGACAAATACCCGCTACACTGATTTTGATGTTTAATGTCATGGGCAGTAAATGACTTGTAAATGCTATTAGTTTTCACTCTCAATGTATATTTTTACCGACCATGTCCACTGTGATTGTAGATTGTTGTGCTTTTAGTAAAAATTTATATCAAAAGTAAAAACTTACAGCATTTACAAGTCATTTACTGCCCATGACACTAAACATCAAAATCAGTGTAGTGTATGAGAAGGAGATCACCGCACCCCTGAGCTAGCTCAAACTGCAACAAAAGTCGAAACTACAATCTTTAACCCCTAAAAGCCCAGGGCATTTCCCCTCATGAAACACTCCAAAACTGCCATCATCAATAAGTGGCAACGAAATCTAATAATAAAGTCTAATTTTAGATTTTTAACCAAACTCCCTTAAAATAGAGATGTACATGAACTTACACTATAAATTTGGTTGCAATCCACCGTACGGATGTCAAGATTGTAGTGTTTGAAGTGCAAAGAATAGTATTTTTTCCCCCTTGCCCAGCAAGGTCAGCCTACTTTGACTAGGCATATCTTTTAGTTTTTACATTGAAATGTGATCAAATCTTTTACCAATATGACTTATACGTTGTTAGCTATTTGTGTGCAAAATTTGAGGTCGATTCGAGGGGTAATAGATGTAGAAATATATACTTTAGTGAAAGGGGGTACAAAATGATGACAATTACTACATAAGTGATATGAAATTGTTTCTTTCATACAAGTTGTTGCATTTGAGAATCCCAACGGCATAAACTTAAAATTTATTTTATCACTATTTTTAGAAGAAAAAGGACTAAAAAAAAGTGAAATCCTTAATTTTCATGAATTTATGGAATAAATGAAGCATTATGGGGAAGGGCAGCGCTTGAAATTGGGGGCTCTTCACAATATAAAGGGCCACCTCATTCACCCTCTCTACATGAAGTCAAGGTCTTCATGCAATAGACTTAGAATGTAAGAAGAGTCTTCAAAACATTCAATAAAAAAGAAATAAACAAATCTTGTTCATTTGGGGCATGCGGGAGCCGCCGCAGCCAGGACGCTGCCTTGCTAGCGGAAATTCCCGCAGAGTTTTTTTTTTTTTTTTCTCACAGCTGGGAGGGACGTCAACAGCGGGTGGCGGGCGGGTTTTTTGCTTTTTCTTTTTAATTTTTATATGTTTTTTTTGTTCTTTCCATTCTCATTTATTATATTCATGTTTTTTGGGTTATTTTTTGTTTGATTTTTTCCACATTTTTAAATATAATTTATTATCCTACTTTGTGGTCGCTTTCATACATCATTGATTCAAAATAGGGAGTTGTATAAAATTTGGGAAATTTCAAAGGACTTCGCTAGGTGATACCCTTGTAATACCATGGTGACACTTATACGATATCTAGGTGATATCCGTCTAATGTTTCTTCATACCATGTAATACCCATTCTATCCAAAACACGTGCATTTAAAAAAATTATTTTGACATGCATGTGTTGAAAGCAACCACAACACACGGCATATTGCATTTTCACTTTGTTCACAGTACATTTGATTATTTGATTCACTTTTGTGAATTGTTGAAGTGTTCTTTACTACCCATCCACACATAAATGAATGAAGGGAAGCACTTGTGTGGATGAGTCACTACCCATCCACACATAAATGAATGTAACCATCTCCTAAATCTACAAAATTTGAACACAATTACATGGACCAATACACTTCTACAAACTTTACTAAACTTACAAAACCCGCCAGAACGACACATTCACACTCCGCATCCGTACATAAAATTTCTTGAAGACAATCAAAACATTATAAACCATGAAAACTCAATACATATGGAACTATATGACTTCTTACATAGTCAAGCCATACCCCCCTCAAGTGAAACAATAAAACTAAAATTCCCTTACCTCCCTAACAACCTCATCAATGAATCACTAAAATGTTTAGACCCTATACCAGAATACACCCACCCACCTCCACCTCTTCCCTACATCCCTCCACAAAATCAAAACATTAGATCAAATCAAGAAAATACACACATAATCACATGGAATGCCTCCTTTCTAAACACTGCCCTTCCTAGCTTACAAACATTGGCCACACACACAGACACACCACCGGCCTTCATAGTTATACAAGAAACAAAATTAACCGCCACAAAATCTACAAAATACATACAAAATATATTTCAAGACTATAAACTCATCTTTAATAATACACATACACTTACAAGATGCATTCAACAACGGAGACCACACACACCGGGCCGCGGTGGCCTCCTTACACTAATACACAAAAAATATGCCTTCCCAAGCAACATCAATAAAATTCCTACCCCAATGCACATATCACCTTACATTCAAATAATCAAAATCACTAACCACCCACTACAACCGTGGTTAATCTTCCACATGTGTATGCCATCTCATCCCGAAGATACTAGATTTATCATAGACATACAAAACACTGTTACATCCCAAATTAATAATAACCCCAATCACACATACCTAATATGCGGTGACTTCAACAGAGACATAGCATTAATTGGTCGCCAAAATGGAAATCATAAAACCCCCCTTCAAAACATTGATTACCAGTGGCGCCGCTTCACAGAAAACCTAAGTTTCACTTACATCAATACCGACACACAATTCTCTAGACAAGGTGGCTATAATTATAATGATTGGAGTCTAATAGATGGATTCTATATAAATACAAATAACAATACACAATACACCTCTACAACAAACAAGGATGTTATTTTCAACTCGGACCATTCACCTATACAATTGCACATTCCAAATAGCACATTAATTAATAGAACTCCTACAATCCTAAACAATGACACTATACGCATACTCAACCCCATTCCAAAAACCAACATAGAAAAATTCAACACAAAATTCTTTGAAGAAAACTCCATACAAATAGACTCCCTCATAAACACTCTTGAAAATAATAGTCAACTATCACAAGTACAATGGCAAAAAGCATGCCACACCCTAGACAAACTCATCAATAAAATCTCTGATACACTAGAACAAACTTGTAGAGCACATCCAATACCTCAAATGACAAAAAGGACTTCTCTACAAGGCGGGTACCTACCCCGCAAACTTTCTAAAACTTGGAAACAAAACCTAACCACATACCATGCTCTACGAAAAACCATTAGAATTGTAAACAACAACCCGCAATGGCATAACCACCCCATATGCACTGAAATATTAACTCTACAACACACCCAAATCCCCACCCCGCCACCTCCGGACCTTCCCCATGATACATGGATAAAAGATATCGCACTAATTGCAAAGAAAGCCAACATACAAGCCAGGAAAATAATCACAAAATACACCAAAGATAACATTAAAAAAGCCATCTCAAAATATAGACAATTATACGAAATCAGCCCCAAAAAAATTAACAAAAAAGTCTTTAAAAACCTTGAATCCCCGCCAATGGACTATATCAGATATCAATATAATAATATTCTAACTAGCTCCGAAGACATTGCGAATGAAATATTAAACCAACAAACAATAACCAACAGACCAACAGTACCAACATGCAATTACCAACCACAACATACAAACGAATGTACATGTGTAGTACGCCAATACCCATGGCATGACCTGGATGGATATACCCTTGACAAACGAGGCGAATCTGAAATTCCACTACATAAATACCTTAACAGAGCCACGTATGACACATGCCTTCAAAATCTTGGTAGCAATAAAGCCCCAGGTCCAGATCGCATACCAAATTCAATACTCAAAAACATGCCTCCAAGATTTCATAAACTATTTTTCCTATTCTTCTCCCACTACTATAAACAAAAACAAATACCGGACTCACGGAATCAAGTGCAACAATCTTACTATACAAAAAAGGCGACCCATCCATACTACCCAACCATAGGCCAATCGAACTAGCTAACACAATATATAAACTCTTTACCAGCACACTCACTTCTATACTATCCTCATATGGTGAAAAATTCAAAATCCTACATGATAGTCAAGAAGGATTTAGAGCCGAAAGAAGTACCGCTCGACAAATCCAAACTATAATAGCCACACTAGAAGATGCAAAATTTACTAACCAAGATATATACATATTATACGTTGACTTCAAAAATGCCTTTGGCTCAATAGACCATGCCCGACTACTAGCAATAATGATGGACCTTGGTTACCCAAAAGAGGCAACTACACTTGTTGGAAACATCTACTCCCAGTCATCCACTTACTACATTGGTGAACACTTTGGAAAAACAAAACCTATATCTATTCAAAGAGGAACTATACAAGGGGACACCCTTAGTCCATATCTATTCATTATATTTTTAGAACCACTACTCAGATGGCTAGAAAGAGGCAACAACGGATATACCTTTGGCACATCACAAACCACAATAAACTCCGCCGCATACGCAGATGACCTAGCCACCATAACTAACAAAATCAAATCAATCCAAATACAACTCAATAAAATTTATAGATATTGTAAATGGGCTGGTATGGACGTAGGTGTCCGAAAATGTGCTGTTACCGGGTGCCCAAACAAATCCAAATTGTACCCTACCACTTTCAAAGCCCTAATACAAGCCTTCAACATCAATTACCGCAACCAACCAATCCCTACACTACACCAAAATGAACTATACATATACCTAGGTACAAATCTTGTCCCCTCACTAAAATGGAAAATCCAAATTCACACTACAACCACGAAACTCATCAAACAATGCAAAGAACTAATAACATGTCCAGCCACCATGAAACAAAAAATAAAAATGGTTAATACCGTACTACGCCCAGGTGTGGCATACAGTTTCTACGGCGTACCATACTCTATGCCAGCCATCAAAAAACTTGATCAAAAAATAATCGCCATACAAAAAACCATATGTGGATTACCAAAATGTATGTCAAACGCAATAACACAACTCCCACATAACCTATTTGGACTTGAAGCTTTCTCCCTCAAAAACGCATATCTCCGATGTATAGGCGAACAACTACAAAATGTGTTAAAGGATAAAGGTAGACTTGGAAAAATATATAATGGATTAACTCAATATGTCCTTGCCCAATACGGTGGCGCCGAATACATACCCAGAATTACAAAAAGTGACTGCATAAGATCACCAATCACACGAACATTCTTCTTATTAAAACACATAGCTAAAGTCCACCTTAAAAGTACACTCCCAAACTTCCTCATCAATCCTACATCACTAGAAATACTATGGCGCCAAGAAACACTAAACCACAACACACTCAATGCCCAACTCTCCCAAAAGCTACTACAAAAACTCATCTCAAAAAATATTTTCGAACTAACCCAAATTACTTTACCCAACGGCACACACATCATGAACAATGAGGACTTCAAAACCTACCACTTCACCCCATCCAAACTAATAAAAAGTGCCCTACATGTTGCTAAACAACTATTTTGCCACCCTGCATGCCCCACTACATGTAATACTCCTTGTAACATACACCCATACTCTCATATACTCAAAAATTCATTCATCACCTTCAACAATAACGTATACCCAAGAAATATCCCCACACCAATCAATCCCCCTAACCCTCCACATACATACCATCTCCGCCCCCCAACATACATCCCCAAAAACCCTACCACATACTCCATTAATAACATCTTACGCCATAGACACATCCAAAATACAGACACAAATAACATATAAAATACCTACACTAAATATTTATGCCAATGGCAACACAATAATAATACATACAATAAATGGCTTCCCCAAAGAGACCTTTTCCCACGACACGACACTAATACTTCTACACATAATACCAAAAAATTAAAACAATACTACCAAAAAATTCAAAACAAAACATACTTGGATATCATCCTAGCCCACCACCCCCAAGAACAATTTTCAGACTCAAAATCCGTAACACCACCCATAATTATCCCACTCTTAAACATCTACACAACAGAATTTAACCCCGAAAATGATATTCTTACATCCTCAAACACAATTCAAATAGATAACAACCCAACACATCTATACGAAGAAAATGGCCCATATTTACACACCATCCCCGTCACTCGACTCCAATGGTTATGGAACCAATATAATACAAAATTACAAACTCCAACAAACATCGAACCAACGACCCAACCCTTTGAAACTGAACTAATATGGCTATACCAAAGATACAAATACCGAATACCAAAAACGGACCCCCTAAAAAATGCGCAATACACAATATCCACTCCCATTTTAGACTCACTAATCTCATCCTTTAACATCGAATAATCATACTTTTCTTCCCCAGTCACATGTTCTATCAAACTAAAGAAATTCTACTCACCTTATAAAAGAGACAAAATATTTGGATCCCTAAGAAAGGCCTTTGACTATAAATGGATCGGTAATGGTATAGCTCACCCCTACAACGAGAAGGACATGGAACAAGCCATACATTGGGCTAGACTTGCCGCCAAACACGATCCAAATAACACAAATACAATCATCATCACACCAAACAACAATTGGTACCAAAACAACAATCAACATTTAAACCCATTTCCAGATTCACATATCATTGCACTATTTGAGGCAGATACAATACCATACGAAGAACCTACTACTCCACCCGAGCTAAAAAAACCCCGAATCGAGCCATCTGCATTACAAATAGTATGCGTCCATCATCAAAATCAAACCCTTGGCTCCCTAGAACAACTTGCTGAACTTACCTTCATAACAAACAGTCTAGACATACACCGACTATACACAAAATTGGCCCCACCAACACCCATACAAACCCTTGTAAACAAAAGTAAAAATTGGTCAAAGCTAAACTACGTCAACAACACACTAAACTACTACATCACACCTCCCCCTCTCCTAAACTACCCAACTCATACCACACCAAAATTTAACCCCGCACACAGTTATTACACCGACGGCTCCTTTAAACCACTAGAACAAGTTAGCCCGGGCTCTTGGCACAGAGAAAAAGCTGGCTATGGCATATATAATTCTACCAAAGAAATTAAACTAGCCAAAAGACTCCATGGACTACAAAACATCCTCAAAGCAGAACTCATGGCCATTCACAAAACACTACAAATCATCACAACAAAATACAACAATGAACCCGCACATATATTCACCGATTGTATAAATGCACTCTACCTACTAAACACTCAAATAACAAACCCTACTCTTCACAATAGCCACCCCGACCAAATCATATTAACGTCAATGGTCCAAATGATACAAAACCGTACACAAATCACAACCCTCCACAAAGTGAGAGCCCATGCCAACATTGATGGCAACGAACAAGCACACAAATTAGCAAAAGAAGGCCGTGAAAAAACACACAGAAATGCTAAAGACCCACACGAACATGTCCATGCCACCCCATACTACTTTCAAAAAGAAGATTGGCCTTCCAAAGAAGATACCCCCGACAAAGGCCCGATTAGATTTTTGGGAAAATATCTCAAAAAACAAGACTCCTACAACAACCTTGATACAATCTCAGACAACTTCCCTAACATAGAAAAATGGACTAACAACAATGACATTGATAATGAACTCTCTACAAATTTTTGGAAAAACCCCATCATCACCGACTCACAAATCACATGCCTTATCAAATTCCGTACCGGTCAATACATGGGAAATGCCCGTAAACAACTCTTCTTTGGAATAGAAAGATTCCCATCCATAACATGCCCCATATGCCTCTCAACGGACCCCGACACATGGCTTCACGTTCTACTCAAATGCCAAAACCACCACATATACTCTCTAATTGTTAGAAGACATAATAAAGCGGTATGGGAAGTCCAAAAACTAATCACCTCCTACAATAAATCGAGATGTTTTATACTAATGAACGCCGACACTTTTAATAACAATCCACAAGAAAATACGGTCCCTCCTTGGCTACTCCCATGCTCATGTAAGACTCAAAGGTGTCACTGCAACGCTAGGCTCAAACCGGACATCCTTTGTGTTAAAGGTTTACCATATAATGACCCACCACCAAATAACATCAACCAAGACTATACCATTCAATTCATTGAATTCACATATTGCAACGATAGATTTTCCCCGGAAACAATCCAAAATAAAATAGATAAATACCAACCCCTTATTGACGACATCATTGCCCTCGGATGGAATATAGACCCCCTTATTGTAATCACATCCGGCGCTCGTGCCACCACTTTTATCCCATCTATGAAAACTCTGGAAGATACTTTCAAAATACCCATTGAAACAATCAAAACCACCTTTAAAAACAATAATACCATCGCTACTCAATATGCCATGTCCATTCTTCTGCATAAACGCAAAATTGTAAACAATCAAACCCTTCCCGATACACAAGACCCCCCTTAATCTCCTTCCCTCGCTTTGATTTTTCTTGATTGGTTGGCTCCGTGGTTCTTGGCTGCTTGCTTGGTTGGTTTGTGGTTTTTTGGCTGCTTGCTTGATTAGTTGGATGATTAGATGGTTGAGTGTTTTGTTATGTAGGTTTATGGCTACCCGTTACATAGTGTCTATCCTCGAAAGGGGAAAGTAGTTCCAACTTGCTAATTCCTTGTTCGGTGAGCATGGTCTTAGTAGTGGAACGAACAGACACTTTATTCATGCCGGTCCCCTCTCGGGAACCGGCGTTCTTCTTCTTCTTCTTCTTTTTACAAAAAATAGTGTAGAGCTTTGTATACATGATCTCGTATATTGACTGCATTTGAGACCTTGAGGAGAATATGGTTCTTCTAGTTCTTGATAACGTGGAACGCACACAGGTAGATGGAAACATTGTCCTCCGGCCAAGCACGCTTAATAGCGTTCTGGATCTCTACAGCATCGTCAATCATGAAACATGAAGGTAAGAAATGTGACATCTTTTTTATGATATAGCGGTGTAAAGGTTCTAACCACATCGTCAAATCTTCCTCCGTGGATCGACTTGAAAGCATCCAAGCAACGAGAATTCTGTTATTCTAGTCATCAAACACAAGTAAAGACTAGAGAAGGTAGTTAGGGATGTTCGTACCATGAGTTGCGTCCATAGAGATTGCTCTCTCATGCCCAAATTTCATCTACCAATCGGTCAGGATACCCAAAATGAAAGGTAAGCTCGTTACAACGTCTTGTTCATATCATATAAATATGATCTCGGGACATGCATGAGTCCACATCTTTACAATAACAAAGTCCAACGGATCTCTACGCCAAATTCCCATCTTTTGGCATCCTTCCAAGTAAGCAATGTCTTTGAGCATGATGAAGTCATCTAAAGTATAAGGTACAATAGATTTCCTTTGGTCATTCTAATTCCGCCAATGTTCTTTGAAATTTTGAAGAGATGTAAGTCCTGTGCTTAGTTTCCGTTTGACCCATGCCTTCATTTTGGCACTCATTCTAGATTGATAGACAATTTTTCTCCCAACAGACTCCGGATCACTAGGGTCGTAAGCTGGAATTTCATCCTCTCGTGTATGATCGACATGATAATATGCAACTTCAATAACATCTTGATATAATAACAATTACTTAACTGAGAACTCGCCAATGCATCCTTGTTTATAGGATTTAAATAAACGTGGACCATTCCTATGATCTTCCAGGCCCTGTGGACATTCATACCACACATGCTCAATAAATGACAAAATATATGGCCTCTTTATCTGTTCCTTTTTTTCGCTCTTTCACATTCTAATCAACTAATGAGCCATCCTCTTGAGCATGACCTTGTATGAAATCTTCCACCTTCTCATAAGGAATGTATGGATGCACAATAGCACTTGCATTACCCCATCATTTCCTACTTCCATGGTTCTATGTGATATCAAGGAATGTAAAAGGTCCTGGAGGAGGATTTTGGACGCCGAGAGTATCCCGTAACTTTGGCATGTTGCACAATACACAAAAACATCATAATAGAAGAATCTCAATTAAATGTAATACTTAAAACGGTAGTAAGGAAATGTGCTCAAAAAGATCAATACAAATATTGTTTAGTTTCAATGCAATGGAAATTGATACAATTTACACTAGAATTCAATATAAGAATAAACAATTTTGGGAGTGAGGTATAAAATATATGGAGAAAAATACTCGTACGGGGAGAAAGAGATGCAAATAATGTCTTTCAAACCCTTTACATTCCGGGCTCAATATCCGTCGCGTAAAAATATTTTGAAAAACATCCTTGGCTTAGGTTGTTGTACATATGCAATACTCGTCACCAAGAGGAAAATTCAATAAAAACGTCCCTGGAGTGTTTTACTCTACAAACACAATACTTGTCATGGTTATAAAATATATAAATAAGTATTTGCAAATAAGCCACTATATCCATCATCATGTACATGGCATCAATATTCACATAAAGCTTTTGCCATTGAAATAAACCACATCGAAAAAAAGGTATGAGTTGAATGTATATGTAATTTCCTTATTATGTTTAGTGGTTGAAAGAATTCATGAATCAAGGAAGACAATTCAAATTGTAACCACCCAAACCGTAAATTAAAAAAAATAGAAACTTACCTCAAGTGATGACCTTTGTGGCAATGTGTACTTAAAAACTTCCATGTACAAAGAACGACATAATCAAAATCCTACTGCACTAAATATAGTACTGGAAATTTAAAAACTAATTGGGCCACAATGTGAAGATGTCATGTGAAGTGGAAAGAGCGAGGAGAAGACGTCTACTCATTCAGATGGGCAATGGGAGGATCCATAGGGAAGGGGGCTATGAAGAAGTAGTGGGGCAACCCAACTATTGGGTGGGTTTTGTGCAGGCAGTGGATGCCTGAGGTCGGGGGTGGGGGGCGGCGGTACGCGGAATTGAGGAATCGGGGGCATCGAGTCGGACTTGAACAACAACCAAGGTATTTAAGTCGTGCCACGGGGATGGCGATTGATGAGGCAGCTGGCATCCTGTAATTAAAGAATTACCCTAAAGAATACATGTCACAACTTATAAAGAATAAAGTAGTCACCACCATATCACTCATGAATATGCAATACCCATCACGACCATGGAAAGAGGGAAAAAAAGTCCTTGGTCCACTCTGGAATACCCGTCACCACCTACAATGATAAAAATAGCCACTCCCAAACACCCAAAAATGTGCAATAGCCATCACTACCATGCAAAGAATGGAAAAAACGTCCTTGGTCTACTCTAAAATACTTGTCACAACATAGTAAAAAAACAAAGTAGTCACCAATGTACACACCAAAATATGCAATACCCATCACATCGTCAAAAACATGGAAAAAACGCCACTGGACTAAAATGAAATACCCGCCATCGTGATATTCACCCAAAATATGTCACGCACTACTTCTACCTCAACAAATTTGACTTAAACACCCTCACCCTCTCGCATTAAAATATCCGTCACCAACATAAGAACCCAAAAAACATCACACGCTCTCCTATTGCAATGCCCAAAACAAATCCTAAACTCTAAAATAGTCACTAACAATTCTTGTTGCAACAAAATCATGCAATTTTGAGTGACTAATCATGCAAAAAACCCTGATTTCAAATTTAGAAAACGTGCCAACATGCATAATTTTGGTGGGAAAAACCAAAAGAAAATGTTGAGTATTACCTGAACATCGATGATGGATGTTGTGCACGTGCAATTGCTTCACCTCTTGCGATCTCGAGCACATGCAACCGTTAGTACTATCTTCACAAGTTTCTGTGTTGTCTGTGCGCATCCCACGACTATAGGAGGCGAGCCCACGGAGATAGGGGTAAGATGTGCAGAATCAGGAGTTGGATTGGCGATGCAAGGGGAGCTAGGATGGGCAATGCGAGGGTATCGCACGAGGATATTGGGAGGGGCATTTGGAGAGCGCATACTGGGTATTGGGAGGGGGGGCTGTGAGCGCGGGTACAGGTAGGGGTATTGGGTATCGGGTACGGGGTTCCGTCAGGCTGCGTGCTGCGTATTGCGAGGCCGGGATCGGGCTGGAGCTCCAGCGTTACTGTTCCTCATGGTCGTTGGGCCACAGAGATGAGGAAGAATGGGGTGGGTTGGCTCCATTTGTGGGCCTCTCCCAACGAGGGGGTTAGTTCGTCCTAGGCCTACACGGCGTTATACAAACCGAGCATCCTGCCCCTCGTCGTACTACCGATGCACCACATGCACCACTGCCACACCGTATACTCAAATTACCGTACCGAGTGATCGCAGATAGTAAGTATCTTGCAATGAATTGGTGTTCTCCGCATCATGACGTTTCCTGTCGAGGTTTGAACTACACTAAAGATCACATTTAGTGTATGTGGCACTAATTGATTTATAAATGCTATAACTTTTTACCTTTAATGAGTATTTTACTAAGAGCACAACTATCTATGCTACCCAAAGAGGCCGATGATTGTAAACATTGTCGGTAAAAATATTCACCAAAAGTAAAAAGTTAAAGCATCTATAAACCAATCAGCGTGACATACACTGAATGTGATCGTTAGTGTAGTTGTCACCACTGAATTAGGTTCGTGTCTACGGAAGAAACTTGTGTGGTGGTAGTCCATAATTCCTTCAGACGAACTGAAAAGTAGTTTGTGATTTGAAGGGATATGGGTAAATAAGAATTCTTCAACGTATGTGACTGTATACACGGTTATTCTATTTTTCATACAGAGGGTGTTAAGAAAACAAGTTTATGCTCTAACGTCAAAATACCTTAAACCGACACTTTAGTGATTCCGTGTTTCAAAAGTTGAGATTTAATTGCAAAAAAAATATGCTTGGGTAGAGAAATAAGGTTCTGATTTGTGAGAGAAAAAAAATTGAAAACAACGTTGTAGATTGTGAGAAAAAAGAAAGAAAGTGGGTTTCCTCCAATCAACCCTAAAGCGACCAGGTTTAGTGACAAAACCAAACCTTAAAAGCACATTAAACCGTCACCTCTATCCCACCAAACCGCGAGCTCCATCCAGCTCCATCCTTGCATTCATTGGTGGCCTTGGAATAGACTTGGAATATTTCTGACAGAAATTATGACCAAAAACGAGAGGAAGAAATCCGGTTCTGACGAGGTCTCCAGTGTCGCTTAAGGGTTGAGTGTCGGTTTAAGGTATTTTGACGTTAGCTCCTTCCACAACCCCATCTTTAATTACAATTCTAGATTATCACATCGGTCTAAGTGGCTCACCTTGGTATCACTTCTTGGTGAATTTGACTGATGTCTTTGGATATGGAGCCTCGTCGCGTGGACCACTTATTTGACTCGCACTAGTAACCATGACCCTGGATAAAGTGGGAAAATTAAGATAAAATAGTATCAACCAAAAGTCATTATCTATCTATAAATGGGTCTTGGGAGAGGATTGCTACCTTATGAGCGGAAAATGGTGAGCGGTGAGCATTGAGCAATCAAATTTAGGTTTAACCCCTAAAGTACCAAGTGTCCAAAAAGGGTTTTTTGAAAGTTCGGTCAGGTTCCTATGGTGTCAATTTCCAACATTCTTCTTTGAAATTTTTACTATAGAAAGACATTACCAAGAGCTTAGCCGGAAAACATTTTTTTCCTAAATTGGACATTTGATGAAAAAGTTATAGGGTTTTGAATTTTAAATGGGGAGGGCAGGCACCTCGGGCACCTCCAAATTTTTTTGATAGGACACTCTATTGAAAGTGAGATTTTGAGTGTTCGCAAGTAATATTATTTCCCTTCATGTTGTCAAAAAAAAATTCTTGTCTTTAGTGAAAAATAGCATACCAACCCAAGTCAAACATTTTCACACATTGTCACTCATTGTCGGGCAAGGTACCAAAAAAACTTCTTCTTTTCCAAATAAAACCTAGAGATCTTCATATTTTTCACTTTTAATTTTTTCCACAGCAATATGTAATCTTTCAATCCGTGCGGTCAAAGTTTATGAAATTTTGTACATGTATTACTCAATAAGCCTTTATTGAGATCCTACGGTCAGAACTAAACATCAAAGTTTTTTTTACCCTCTTTATTCATTGCACTAGAATCCATTCATTTTGAAGTGTTTTTGGTGTAAAACTGTCACGGTACCTTAGGGGTTAAGAGTAAAGGATTTAGTTTTTAGGATTAATATTTTAGGTCAAACCTCAAACCTCAACCATCATCATCATCTTTCCACTTGATAATCACTTCTCACCCTCACCACCATACCCGTCCCCCTCACCCTCACAACCATTCCCTTCATCTCCATTGATCTTTAACATCCATGTGTGGTGCATGTTCGACATGCCTGTAGGGCTACGTGTTATAAGCCAAATACCCAGATAAACCTTCAAAGGACCAAGTCTTCTTTTGGTTTACAATTTTTTCACTTTGGCTGCAATTAACTTTCAATCCATACTATCAAAATTCACAATTTTTTTACCACATCGTACCATACAAGTTAACCCTTTAATGCCCACAAGACCCAAAATGGGACTCACGAGGTGTCAAAACTCAATTGCATGAAATCCATGAGGAATCACATTGTCAAATTTGCGCACACATTACATGAACACTCTACAAAAATTAGATCATGACTTCGAGTTGTCAAACTCCTGGAAAAGCCAGGAATACACTACAAAATACTTCAAATACACTAAGATATAGTTAATACCATGCCAGTTACTATGTTGTATTTCATATACATGCAAAATGATTTTGGTCTTAAATTTTGATTGAAATTTGTCTTTAAGAGATTCTTCATTGTTTGTGATTGTCAATCTCTCTCATTGCCTCCAAAACTTTTGTTGTAATTTGTATAAGTTCAAAACATTTTCATATACAATTAAGTAGACAAAAGTAAAAAAAAAACATCAATAATCATGTATTAATGTTTTCTTCACATATGATATACATGTCAATGTGAAGCTATCAACCAAGTGCATATGTGAACTTCTTTTATTTAAAGTACAAAAATTCTTGCAAGAATCTGTCAATGGATAAAGTAGTATAGCCTCCAAAGTCCACAATTTTTACTACCAATATACGGTAACTTTAAACACTACAATCTTTTCCATCAACCGTTGCATGTTGTCCAAAGTTTAGATCATGGTTTGAGTTCAATTTTGTCAGGTTGGATACTAAAATCATGCATTGTATTTCCATCAAAATTAGTTCATAGAAAAAAATCAACACATATCTTGGTTTTGGAGAAACATGAACTGGGCGCCAAAGGGTTAAGAAGATCCTACGATTACAGTCTAACCTTGATAATATCACACCCTCCGTTTCACCCAAAATGTGATATTATCAAGGTGTGACAATTTTGATAATATAACGTTTGGCAATTTTAAGCAAAATGTGATATTATCAAAAAAGAAGGCAAAAAAAAATTCAATATATTTTTTTAAAAATCAGAAAATTCAATTAAATTACAAATTGTCATACACTTGATTTTCCAACCTGAATCAATCACCATCACATGTTATAAATAACAAAAATCAAATAAATGAATTAGTGAAATCTCATATTGAGACTTAACAAACTAGTAGATCCACTTAAATCTAACATATGATTTATCTCACCTCATGTCGAATGGTCATTGAGAAATAACACGTGACAAGGTGTGACAAGGTGTGACAAGGTGTAACTAGTTCACATTACACATATAGTATCATCAATTAATTGCCATTCTAGCAATGAACTTACACCCGAGCGACCTGTACTGTACTAAATCTGTAAAGAAACCAACCGCAAGCAAACCCTTGTCCTCTCCCGAGTCTCAATGCTTTTGGAGCTCAGAACTCTCGCTCTTCCTAGAACCCTCGTCTTCACCAAAATCTATGATCTGTGCACATTTTCATTCAATATTCACCCCCAATCGTAGATACAATAAAACATTTCGACGAGATATGCCATCATCCACACTTATTCATCCATCCATTTTTTATATTGTCACACTTACACTACAAATTTTGAAAAAAAAGAGTGATATTATCAACGGTGATAGTGATATTAGCAAGGTAGTTTTACACTAAGAAAATCTGTTTCAAGGTTTTGGGTGACAATATCAAGGTGTTATATTAAACAAGTGTGATATTATGAAGGTTAGACTGTAATACATTCTCAAAAAGTTCATCCGGGTAGTCTCTAATGAATGGAGTAGAGATTCCTCTAAAATTCCTTCGTCCTTGAGGGGATAATACCCGGATTAAGTGCGGTGCGGGGGTGTGGGCTGGCACGGGCGGGCGGCTTGTGTAGTCCCCTCACGACTCGCCATTAGGCACGAGGCATTATTGAGGGCATTGTTATCTCATACCGATCCACGAAAGTCGTCAGCCTGCGCGCCTCTCCACGCCGTAGATCCACCCACAGTGCTTCACGGGCCTGCTGCGTGCGACCCGGCCAGCATGTCACAGTCAATAAAACGCTGTCGCATCCTTATTTAAGGTAATGATGCAACTTCAAGTGCCGAATGTAATCATCTACCTTAACGTCTGTGGGGGTCATCTCGACCTCTTGGCACTTTGGCAGGGGCTGGACTAGGGAGATCGACATGGCGAGGATGGGGAGGATGGTGCTGATGGTGCTGGCTATGGTGCTTGCGGTTCTGGTGGCAGCGCAGATGGTGGCCGCGCAGTCGACGTATATCTCCTACGGAGCGATGGCGCCCAACGGAGCGCTGTGCCCCTCGGCGGCGACAGGCGCGTCGTACTACAATGGTTGCCCTCCACCGGCTACGACTACCGACCCGTACGCTCGCTCCTGTACCGAGCTCACCAAGTGTGCCCGCGGGTAGTATTTTAGATTTTGCTTCCTCTCTTCCAATAAGTCTGTAGAAGAAACCCATGTGTTGATAGCCCAGAAGCTGAGACGTCGACGCAGACTGGTTGATGATCGGGAGAGGCTGTGAGTTAATAAGGAATGATATTTTTCCAGTTTCATGTAGATGTTCTGAATTTCCTCCGGAAGAAAGTGTGTTGATAGTCTACCGACAGAGATGCATACATGTCTGCTCCACCACCCTCGTATCCATGTTTAAAACCTGTGTGTTGATAGACCAGAAGTTGAGACGTCGACGCAGACATGTTGATGAACTTGTGATTGGAAAGGGCTTAAAGAAATCATTTGAAGGTTCAACTTGGAGATGAAGTGTTTGGATATGGCTTTAATGTGTAGACCATGTCCAGGCTTTGGCTTCTTCAACGTCCCCATAAGGACGAGTCCTGTAGCTGTGCGAGCTTTTGGCCTCGCTCATCCTTATAGGGTTAATCTGACATGGTTCTAGAACTTTAGTATCATCGCATTTGCCATGGTCTATTTCTATTGTATTTGAAATGAATTGCCAATTCTAACGGTTCACCTGCATAAATCTCCTCCGTTGTGATGGTGGGAATTTTAGTGTGTAATTGAACTGTTTCAAGATTTTGATTCTATTGAAGATCGCCTGTGATTAAAGTTGAACACAAGAATGGGTGATTTGACGGAGTTTACAATTTTTTGTTCTTTTTTTAGTTCGCTTGCCACTTGCATTTTGGACCTAAGTTGAACACAAGAAGAAGGTATGATTTGACGGATTCTACAATTCAAATGTAATTATTTATCCTCCTTTTTCTAGTTTCCTCTCCACTGTTGTATTTTAGACCTAAGTACAACTGTAAATTAATGTCATAGAAGTTGGACGATGTTATGTTTGGAATACAATAACAATGTAGGGTTATGGATCTCCTTGGAAAAGTTAGAAAACGATAAGAAGGATTTTTAGCAATAAAACAGATACTGAACGAAGACAATCATGCAATAACGATATAACGATTCACATTAGATGGAGCGGATTGCTTAAGAAGTCTAGATTCTTTTCTCCATGTTCTATAAACGGTTACTCTGAAATACTACCACGTTTACCTCCGAGGTATGAAAAGGTGTCACATGTAAGTTGGGCCTCGGACCGGTTGGTGGACTGTGAAGTCAGGATAAATGCCCAAACTATTCCCTTTGCCAAAAACACAGTTTTGGATAGCATATAGTTTCATCAAATGTTTGGTGCAAATTTATTGAAAATTGGATGTCTTCAAAATTCCGACACGCCACTTTCTAGACAACTACACTAAACATTGAATATAGTGTAGAGGGATTATTGATGTAGATCACTCACACTAATTTCCATCAAAGCATGTGCATGCCAAGTTCTGATTGGGTATTTGTTCTCAAGCAAGTGTGTGTTAGTCAACAATCGCATGTAAATTTTCAATTAGTGTAGGAAATTTCAAATAGTCTGGTCTACACTATATTCACGGAACGGTGTAGTATAGTAATATGTTGTCCCCAACGAGCAATGCAACAACTTTCTTTCTTTTCCTATCCGCATCCATGTTCCCGTGCCCGCGTCCAACCCCCCATCTCCATCCCTAATGTACTCATCTTTAATCCCTAAAGAATCAAGGCATTTTAGAGGAATCTCCACTCCATCAATTAAAAAATGCCAGCATAAACTTTTTGATAATGTAACTGTAGGATCTTCTTCTAAACTTATATGAGATGATGTGGTAATTTTATGGTGTTGTAAAAATATAGCTCAGTTGTTTGAGTAGATCAGTACACTAACTTATTGTCTCCAACGGGACAAGGGCAACCCTTGATATTAATAGGTTTGTGAGATACCTTCAAGGTTTGTAGTCCACTTTTTTTACAGACATGTATTTTACTCTGAGAATACAAAAAATCTAATAAAATTTAGCAAGATATACACCATTGGATTGAAAATTCTTCACCTAATATGTTTTTGTTTGGAGGTCATTTCATATCTGAACCTTATCATGTTGAAATACGACACCATACATGTAGAATACATGACCATTTTAAAACTTCTCAAACATGTGGCAGTTATAGTAGGTGGAAGTCATCGAACATTGTTGATCACATCCTTCACGAAGTATAATAACTCTCCAAAATATTACATGCCTTAGAGCATCTCCACCCTGACGCCAACCCGACCACGACAAACCAGGTGATTCCAGGGTAGAGCGGGGTCAACAACAGGCCTTCCGTGCGAATTGGCCACCCCTGACGCCAACCCGACCACGACAAACCAGGTGACTCCGGGGTAGAGCGGGGTCAGCAACAGGCCTTCCGTTCGAATTGGCCACCCCTGACGCAAAAAGTGGCACGGAGTCGCACTAAACACCTTTTCCGCAAAGAAGGGAGTGTGTGGTCAACAAGCAAGTCCCTCAAGAAGCCACGTGGTTGGCCTTCACTCACAAGGGGGGAACTCCAAACCTTGGTGCGGGGACGGGAAATGGAGCATATTTGGTGTCTCAACCCTGGCAAGCCATCAGCTTGGTGGATCGGGACCCCGGACCGGACCCTGCGGTGCAAGTTTTTTTTGTCCGCCACACGCTAATCCTGGAAATCTGTTGGGGCCCCGTGCCCCGGTGGAGATGCTCTTACACAACTACCGCTAAAATTTATTCAAGTATGCAATAAGTCCAAGGAAGAATATAGTACATAGATCTAGATAAGACCAAAATGTAACATGACAAATTACAATCGATGCAGATAGATCTTCTGCACTCCCGAACACTCCTCAACTACCTGCAGAAAATCAGAATACGATCAATGCATTGTGTGCTCCTTCATGCATCTCAAAACATGATTGCGCTTGGTCGCAACATAACCCGATTAACACAAGGTCTGGCCTTTCTAACACTACAACATACACTACTTTGCCATATACACAACCACCACCCAATGATAGGCAATCCTAACGACTGCACCTGTGACACCAAATTACCACCACCTCAACCAGAGAGAGACTCTCACCCCCTCAATGAACCGATCCAAATCAACATCACCAACAACACCTCCTGCCTGGACATTCACAGAGCCTCAACCTCTACACACCAAATTGCAACAACAAAAGATCACAAACCGCCAAAAACTCCTATCCACCAACCTCTGATGCGCTGCATGAAGACCCTCTCATGTGGCGCCATGTGCGGCCGACGCCAACGCTCTGCGAGAGAGCTCTTAACCCTTTAACGCCGTGGGATTCCTGGAGACAGTGCTGCAAAGGCTCATTTTGGGCCTCTCCAGCGTTAAAGGGTTAAGCCAAGCTCATGGAGGGAAGTTCTCACAATTTTCTGCCTCCAATTTTCAAGCACTTCAAGAGCTACTAATGATGCATATTGTAGCATCTTTCATGGTACAATTCAAATTTCATCAAAAAGAGTTTTATGTTTATCATGGTTTCACAATCCTTTTGCTTTCGATTTTCAAGAGCAATTTAAAGTGTCGATTCAAGAGCTGATGGTGCACATTTTGGCCTCTTTCAGCCTCGTGTACTCAACATGCACTCTTTCACTTGAAATTGTTGCGAAATTTCCTGCAAAAAAACTCTTCGAGCTCAAACGCCGCAGGTGAAGGTGACAAGGTGATCGCAAAACAAAACTCTCTGCAAATTGAAACTCGGCACATAGACCAATCGACGCATAAAAGATGTACCGCATTGCAAATACACAACTTATAAGCTCCAATACGGCTTTGTGCAAGACCTAAAATCCTCTGTAATCTAAATTCTCAATACATGAACCTGAAAGTTGCACCGTAGTGCAAAAACAAAACCATGGAGCTCTCTTACGGCTTCTAAAATCCTCTTCAAAAGAAAATCTCGGCACATGTAATATGTGAGCTACATTTTCTAATCTGGAGGAGGACACATCACCGACGCCGTCAAGCGGGCGTGTCTAGTCGGCGACGGAGCGGAAGTAGAAGAGCGAGACGGCGACGTGGATGAGCGAGACGCAACCGCTGGAGAAGTCCTTGGAGAGCGCGGGAAGCAGCAGACGCATGAGCAGATAAGAGAGCGCCCACGCGGCCAGCATGGCCGACACCGTCTTCAGCGCAGCAGGTGAAGGTGACAAAATTACCGCAAATCAGAAGAGAGCTCACCTGCGGCCCTTGAGAGGCGAGTTCAGATGCGGCGCTTGTTTTGGAGCTCACTTCCGGCGTTGCGTTCACTACGTTGCGGCGTTGCGCTAGTACCAGAATGGCTACGGAATAGGGTTTTCAGACCTCCATGTCTGCGTGAGAGAAGTTCAGTACTGTTGAGAGATGTGAAGCAAACAAACCAGATGAACAACAAGAATGAACTGTCTCTATGAGCACAAGCCTTGGTTTATTTATCTGGAGGCATTAATGCCTCGGGATTAATGGTAGGTTCAGCTAGTTGTGAGTTAATTGTAGGTAGCTGGTGGTTAATGCCTCGGGATTAACGGTAGCTGGTAGTTAATGCCTCGGGATTAATGGTAGCTGATAGTCAATGCCTCGAGATTAACGGTGGCTGGTGGTTAACTGCGTGTTAACTAGAAGGTCTACCTAATCCGGGTAGGTGAGCTGAATGCTCTTGATTAAGAACCCCGGAGTGAATGGATGTATATTTATCCTATTTTAACACTCCTCCTCGAACGATGATCTTCCTCATTAAAAAAACTTCAAAAATATGAAGGAAAAAGAGTAAAGTCATTGTTCGGAATCTAATTCACACAGGGTTCTCAAACCTGCTGATGTGATTAATTTCCGGTGTTGGGGAGCGGGTAATGCCTTTGTCAGAACATCGGCAATGTTGTCAGCCGATGGGATCTTCTTGACTTGAATCTGATTAGTTTCGGTGAGGTCTTGTGTGTAACCAAAGATGTGGGGGCTGATGTGTTTGGCACGGTCAGCCTTGATGAATCCCAAAGACACTTGCTCGATACATGCTGCGTTGTCTTCGAATATGATGGTTGCGTTGTTTCTAGGTGGGAGTCCGCTCATCTGAAGAATAGCTTCTTGCATGGTGCGGAGCCATACTGCTTCGCGTGATGCTTCGTGGAAGGCAAGCAGCTCGGCGTGGTTGGTGGAGGTGGCGGTGACCGTTTGCTTGGTTGATCGCCATGATATTGGTGCACCGTTCTTGATGAAGATATAGCCAGTCTGGGACTTGCCGGTCATGGGATTGGTCTTGAATCCAGAGTCGGCGTATCCGACTATGTCGTTCGGTGCTTGTTTTCGGTAGTGAAGTCTGAGATCCTCTGTCCCGCGGAGGTATCGGAGGAGGTGCTTGATGCCTTGCCAATGTCGGGCCGTGGGCTTCTGGCTGTGCCGTGCAAGTACACTAACTGCGAACGAGATGTCCGGCCTCGTGTTGGTGGCGAGGTATAGTAGGGCTTCGACGGCTGCTAGGTACTGGGATTTGTCGAGCTCCTCCTCGTTGTCTTCGGCTGGTCGATATGGATCTTCTTCGGTGCAACTCTTGCCGATCATGGGGGCGGACAACGCGTTGGCATTCTCCATGTTGAATACACGTAGCATCATCTTGACGTAGGTCTGTTGATGAAGAAGCAAGCTGCCGTCCTCGAAGTGTTTGATCTGTAGACCCAAGCAGAAGGATGTGCGACCTAATACTTTCATCTCGAATTTTTCGGTTAGTAATGTTTCTACATATTTACTGAACGTTGATGTCCCTATCGAGTTCAGATCATCAACGTATATCGCGAGGATCACGAAACAGTATCGTCCTTGAGGATGAATACACAGGGTAGGGCTGGGTGGGTTGTGAATCCTCGGGAAAGTAGAGAGGACTTTAGGTGGTGATACCATGCATGGCCGGCTTGTTTCAAGCCATAAAGGGCCTTGTGGATTCTCAATCCAGCAAACTTCCCGGGTTGGGGAGAGGTATCACCTGGTAAGAAGTCTGGTGGGGGTTTAATGTGAATCTGGGTGTCTAGGTCACCATATAGATATATTGTAACAACGTCTAATAGACGGGTTTCGAGGGTTAGCTGGATTGCTATGCTTAGAAGGTAACGAAAAGATGTACTGTCCATTACGGGGGAGTAAGTTTGCTCAAAATCTATCCCTGGTTTCTGTATGTACCCTTGGGCTACTAGCCTGACCTTAAATCGAAGGACTTTACCGTGCTTATCTCGTTTGCGGGTAAATATCAATTTGTGCCCTATGGGTTTGGTTGTGAGGTTGGTCACTAGGGGTCCAAAAACTTCACGTTTTCTAAGGGATTTGTATTCATTTTGTAAGGCTTTCTCCCACTCTGGCCAATTTGGGCTACTCTTAGCCTGATCTAGTGTAGTTGGATCCGTCTCGGGGTGGGTGAGGAATGATTGGAAATCATCCCACGGGATTTCCACAGTCGGCTTTGATGGGTTGTAATGCATGTGCATGGCTGCACGTGCTCGGGGGGTCGGGTTCATTTTTTGTTTCTTGGCTGGGGTCACTGGGACCGGGTTACCTGAACCAGGTACGGGACTTCTAATGATTCTAGTGGAATCCATCAGGGATGTTCTCGGCCAGGTTCTGTAGGTTGATTAATTTCTAACCTCAGTTTCAGCTAGAGTAGTCCGTGGGTCTGGGTTTAGGGTCAAGGTTTCTAAATCCTTGAAGTTCAGGGCTTTGTAAGTGGGTAGGTATGGGATGCCTTGGAATTTTTCTATAAACTTACAGTTCTGAAATCTAGCCTTGTAAATATAGTCACTCTTGGGGAGTTTGTATCGAATGATACTTGGGGAGTCATATCCAAGGTATATGGCTCTAATTCTGTGGGGTGTTAAAGTCTTCTGTTTCGGGTCAGAAACATGGACCCATACTTCGCAGCCAAAGGTGCGTAAGTGGGCGATATGAGGTGTTCAACCAGATGCTAGTTCGAGCGGGCTTTGGGTTTGTAGAAGCGTTGGTCTGAGCCTAAGTAATACAGCGGCGTGTAAAACAGCATGACCCCATAAGGTGGGCGTTAGGTTCGCATGAAATAAAAGGGGTTTAACTATGAGCTGAATCTTTTTTATATAAGCTTCTGCTAGACCGTTCTGGGCGTGTTCATATGGAACTGAGTAAGTTAATTCTATCCCGGACGCTACACAAAAATCTTCAAAGGCTTGGGATTTGAATTCTAAGGCATTATCCATTCAAAGATAACAAATCTGATTATCAGGGAAATGGTTCCGGAATCTAATAAGCATCGCTAAGGTTTTAGGGAAGACCATATTTCGGGTTGTAAGCAATGAAACTTCAGCATGTCTCCTAGATGCATTAACAAGCACAAAGAAGTATTTAAACTGACCGGATTGAGGTGTGATGGGACCGCACCAATCGCCATGGAGGCGGTGTAAGGCGGCTGGCATCTCTGTCGGGAGCTTCCACCTCGACGGCTCTCTTATCAGCTTCCCTTGTATGCATGCGGGACACTCATCCACGCGCTCTGCGTCGTTGGTGCACAGGTCATGGCCTGTGAGCTGAGGGATCATCTTCCTCATCATCGTTGTTTCTGGATGGCCTAGCCGGCGGTGCCATAGGTTGGCCTTGTTGCTGGTGGCTAGGAACGATGATATCATGCCCCTAGGGGGTAGGCGCTGATGACACGCTCGAAGGCGTCCATCGGCCTCTTCCTCACCTTTGCAGGGGGGCTCGACTTACTTGATAGCAAGCTCGTATAGGCCGTTGGCTCCCACGTGTGCGGTGGCGAGGATCGTCGGCCCTCGCCTGAGCTCCAGCACCTCTTCATCGTTCTCACGCGTAGTGGAGACGTGGATATTGTTGGCCCGTAAGTCACGATAGCTGATCAGGCTACGTGGGGCGTCTGGGGCATACATAGCCCGTGCACAGATGAGGGGGGCTCCCCCGGGAAAAACAATCGATGCCCGGCCCTCACGGAACTTGAAGTTCCTTGTGCCTGCTATTGTGACTATGTCACAACTTTGCCACGGTTCGTTTCGAGTTTTGAACTCGAAGTACAACGGGTCTTGTAAAATGGTGTGAGTAGAGGCGCTGTCTAACAAGGCAATTTTGGCTATGCTGACTGGCGCTACTCGTTGGACCATATAGTTTTCTCGGTCTAGATCAGTGAGTGTGAGGGAGGGTGCAATGAGGGTGTGTGTTTCCCTCTTGCCCTCCTTCAGTGAGTGCAACTCTTTATACATCTCACAAACATACTGGGAGG
Organism: Bryoerythrophyllum caledonicum; assembly: GCA_963971425.1. NCBI lineage: Eukaryota > Viridiplantae > Streptophyta > Bryopsida > Pottiales > Pottiaceae > Bryoerythrophyllum > Bryoerythrophyllum caledonicum. The sequence continues at coordinate 20,592,391 of OZ020517.1, forward strand.
CACGACATTCCTTGGTGTAATGACCAAGGCGACCACATTTATGACATATGCCTTTGACTGTCCTAGTGGATGACTGAAAAGATGTTTCATTTTTGGGTTTATACGCATACCTCGGGTTTCGGAGATTCCGATTCCACTCTTGCTTCGGCTTCCAGCTGCCCTTCGATTTTCGGCGTGGTGCATCAGAAATGTGTGACTCCCGGTTGCCGTTGCCTTGTGCTGGCTTAGAGTTGTGTGTTTTCGCCGGGTTCGAGGTCTGCGGTTGACGTTGTACTTCGCTTGTATGGATCTCCTTGGCTGGGCGCGATTCGGCTTTCTTCAGCAGCAGTTGTTGTTGCTTCTCAGCCAAGAGCAGGTAAGACATGAGTTCGGCATGCGTCGTGAACCTCATGTCGCGGTATTGCTGGGCTAAGATCGCGCATGCAGGTGGAAACGTCGACAGCGTCTTATCAATCAACTCGGTGTCTGCTACTGTGTCGCCGCAAAGTCGGAGTTGTGCAACGATCCTGTGGAGCTCCGAGTTGAATGCAAGAAAGTTGGGGAAGTCCATGACACGAAGAGCGATCCACTCGCTACGGGCTTGAGGTAAAAATATGGTCTCCTTGTGTTTGAATCGGGCCTCCAAAGCTGTCCATAGTGCGGCGGGGTCTTCTACCTGGATATATTGTTGTCGCAGTGAAGGATCAAGGTAACGTCGAAGGAGAAGAAATGTCTGCCATTTGTATGTAGCAGGAATCTCCTCTTCTGGTGTTGGGTTTAACGTGACGTCTAGTTCCTCAGCGCATAAGTATGTCCGCATGTCTATGTTCCAACCTAAGTAGTTTGATCCATCCGGTTCTAAAGGTTCAAAGATGAGAGGCTGTATGCGGCTATCGCGGGGTGGGCGATGTGCTGCCATAGCTATGACTTCTATGGTTTCTACAACAGGTTTGGCTTGAGGTGTCTCTGACTATAAAACTAGGTGTCTAAACAACAAAAGAGAGAAAAAGAAAACTTCATGTATGTCTACACAAGCGGAGGATGATGAAGAGAGCAAAATAAAATAAAATTGAAAGACATGAGCGAAAGTGTTGGCTGCTCTCGAGACTGCTCGGGGGATTGCACTCACGAACTTAAACCATCAATCTTCAACAAAGTTGCCGGGTCAGGGAGCCCGGTAAGTTCCCTACAAGACACCCTCGTGTATTGGATGTGATTGGGTTCGTGAAGCACCCCTTCACCGTTCCTCTCTCCCTACTGCGATCACTACTACGTGATTGAAGGAAGAGAGAAAAGTAAAAAAATCAGCAAGAGAGCGTGAGATACGTGCTGATAACGTGTTGAGAGATGTGAAGCAAACAAACCAGATGAACAACAAGAATGAACTGTCTCTATGAGCACAAGCCTTGGTTTATTTATCTCGAGGCATTAATGCCTCGGGATTAACGGTAGGTTCAGCTAGTTGTGAGTTAACTGTAGGTAGCTGGTGGTTAATGCCTCGGGATTAACGGTAGCTGATAGTTAATGCCTCGGGATTAACGGTGGCTGGTGGTTAACTACGTGTTAACTAGGTCTACCTAATCCGGGTAGGTGAGCTGAATGCTCTTGATTAAGAACCCCGGAGTGAATGGATGTATATTTATCCTATTTTAACAAGTACAATGGAGGCGAGAGAGCGATGGAGCTATTTACGACGGAAACGAGGACAACGGCGGGTACTATCAGCCGGATATTGGGAGGTGGTTGGTTTCAAATTTCCAAGCTGCTTGCCCAGAGATGTGGGCCGCGTATCAGATCCCGAAGCATCCGTCCATACAAAATGAAGAGATCCCTACACTAAAATTGAGAATTAGTGTTAAACACATTAAATGATCTAAAATGTTACTAAGTTTTTACTTGTGATGAATGTTTTTACCAACGATGTTTTTACCAACAATGTTTACAATAATTCCCCTCGTTGAATAGTATCAATAATTGTGCTCATAGTAAAAACCTTCATCTGTAGTAAAAACTTAGAGCATTTACAAATTAATTAGTGTGGTTACACTAATTTTCAATTTTAGTATAGTAGCTCCTCACATCTGACGCAGTGCCTTGGCACGGCCATAGGGTGACCGTCTATGCTTTCTAGTGAGAGTGATTGGACCTTAAGGAAGTTAACCCTTAAAGGACCAACCCTTATCTTTCACCAAAACCACTCCAAAACTGTCACTTTGAAATGAGATATTATTGGACTTATTTAAATCATTTTAAAATTATTTTCAACCATAGAATATTCAAACTAACTACTACAAGAAGACATCCTAATTTTTTTGTAAAATTTGACTGTACGTATTGAAAGATATATGTATTTGAAGAGTGCAAAATTGTTGTTTTCCACTGTGCCCAGAGAGGTTCAGCGTACTGTCATAGGACGTGGCGTCCAAGGCCTCTCCGTATCGTGGTTTTAACGTAGATTAATTTTTTACTAATCTATGGATTTAGGGGTGTACAACAACGCATCACATTCATTTATGGATGTTTTCCATCCGCTTAGGGTTGTGTGTGCGTGTGCTTATAGCGCTGCACATCTCCTTGACTTGACTTTTTGTCAAGTCAAGCTTTGTGAGTGAGAGTGGAGAGTAGTGATTGAGAGTTGCTTGTAAGTGACGGTTTAAATCATTAGTAAAGTCTCAATGCTTTCCATTTTACTTTACACTTGTTGATTCACCCATTGTAGTGTGCGTGACGCTTAACTACTCTTGTGATACACAACACTTTCACTTGACAAAGACCCTCTATTCATAGTACTCAATCTCTTGTTATTGAGCTAGAAAATGTGAGAAAAAATTGTGGGTACATAGATTAATGACGTAGCACGCAGTCAGGTAAATTCAACGCAACAAACGGCCTTCAAATTCGACAATTTGTGAAGAAGTTGTGAGTGGCGGAAGATTTGGAGGAAGAAGATGAGCTACTGGACCTGCGACGATTTCATCCATTGAAAATTTTATCATCTACATTGAATTTCTCATCCACCGTCACGTTTTCATCTACTGTGCAATTTTTCATCCACTGCACAACTATTCATCCGCTGTGTGATTCTTCATCCGCTGCAAATTTCATTTCTTTTTGCAACTTCATTCGTTGCAGGCAGTTTCCATCCACAGTGGATGAAACTGTAATTTGGGCAGAATTCACTTAACTCTGAGTTAATATCTTCCCAATTTTATTTTTATTTTTTATTTTGACTTTGAATTTGAGCTCTCCATGGAGGTTTCTATCTAACGGAAAGAAAAAGTTTTGGGGGAATTTTTTTTTCCAAAACCACATTTTAGTGGGTTGTTAAAAAAAGTTTAGAAATTAAACCTTTAAAGTATGTAACTAAGGCAATTTAACTTGATTTTGAGTGAAATTTGCCCTTATATTTAGGGCATTTCACCATTAATCCAATTTTGATATTAAATTGGTGTTGAACGCGTAACTTTGTCACCCAATGTGTGATTTTCATTGGGGGGACTTGTGTTTGTGAACACCACAACCGTAGAGTCCTATTACCTCCCTAGTTTTAGACATTAGGGGGTCACTTTTGAGTATTTCTTTTTGCATAACAGATGTTGCAACTTGGTGCCATCCACTACAGACGTGTGCCAGTGGCTCTGACTTTTTTGCGCATTCTTGCTTATATGTTGTTTAAGGGAGAGGATCTGGTTTTGATTTTTTGAATTCATGTGCGGTACCTCCCCTTGTTGCGAGCTTTGATGCCGGAGTTTTCCAGAGGCCACATTTTTTGTTGTCTCTAGATTGTGATAGGGTACCCTAGGAGTGAAGTCGGGTTCATGACAAGCAAGACATTTCTATGTGGGGGGTTGTGGTTGAACATGTAGTAGCTGGAAGTGATAACCGATGAACCACAAAGTTTGGTGGTTTTGCAGGTGCACGAACTTCCATGTTTGTATCTTTATCCTTAAGATAGTACGCATAGATAGATCACGAGGTGGTTTTTTTATTATAGTGGGTACCCAAAGTCGATATTACTGCTCCCCCTCTCTAGACCACCCGGAGAGTGCTTCTACTACAGAGTTTGGGCCATAATTGGATGTGGATGTGGCTTTTGAGCCTCTTTCGGCGTTAGATACTGACCGTAGGCTTTGGGTCTGGGTCTTAGACACGTTTGATGACGATCAACGTCATGTCATGCAAGATAGGTTCTTAAGACGGGCTGAGGGCATCACCCTACCTAATTGGCGGCTCGGATTTGAGACCTAGCTAGCGGGCGCCATCATTTAATGATTGATACACATTTGAGTTATTGCCCCATTATTTGGAGCTAGAGGCCCTTCAAACATACAAGAGGTCGACTACTCAACACAAGGCACAATTACATCTGGTTGAGGAGTACTGGCGTCAACGTGTGAAGTTGGTGACTGTGTTGAAGGAGAGTACGGATGCCCAACTCCCGACTTCCACTAAGCAGTCCAAGGTAGAGGAGAGTTTCTTACTGAAGACTCCTAGGGCCAGGGCGTTACTATTGTGGGCGAACGGTCTGGCATGGAGGCCATGTCACATTTGGTCGTAGCCACACGTGCGGCATAGGTGGTAGTTGGAAATCCGCCAGCCTTTGATCATGTAGGGTTGTTTATGGAGCATTTGAAGATGGAGTACGGGGGGTTCTTACATGATTAGATATAGTGCATCTAGGATTTCCGTTGGGAGAAGGAGAATATCGCACACACTATATATACCCGATTAGCGCGATTGTCAACGGTGGCCGACAATGTGTTCAGAGCTCGTGAAGATCTTCATCTCCAAGCTGGATAAGCGGATGGTGGAGTTGATTGATCCGCATCTTCTTTTTTGTTTTTACGGCAACCCCACTTTGGCGCAGGCGTTTGCCGAGGTAGAAGCGCTGAATAGAGCATTTGGCGTGAGCAAGGCCATGAATTTGGTCACGCCTTTGATTGATGCTTCTAAGCCCAAAAAGCTTGCCACCACAACCGGTAGCTTGGCGGAGACAGAACTTGAAAAAGTTGTGCATTATTGGGCTTGTGAAGAAACCGGTCAAAGCAAGGGGGACCCCAACTGCTTTAAGAAGAAAGCGGCAAGCGCAGTAAATGCAAAGTTGAAGTTTGAGATAGCCAAGTCTGCAGAGAAGGTTGGGGGCAAGGGGAAGAAGCCTATGACATGTTGTGACTATGGCAACTCTCGCCATAGTGATGATAATTGCTTTTCACTTCAACATGAGAAGCGCCTAGAATCTTTAACTGTTGGTTCAGATGTGGTGAAGACACTTAAGGTTAACCTAGACGAGGAGGTAGTTGAACACTCTCTTTATGTAAATAGCCCGCATCTGGCCTTCCACTCAATCTCTAGTGCACACAATCACTTCCTTGAGGAATCCATCTTTTCTCTTCACGCACATTCGTAAGAGAAAACAATGCATATTAGAACGTAGTGTAATGCACGTTACAATTGCCTAATCAGAGTGGGAGACATACTTGCTATGCGACGCATGTTTCCATGGTACAAAGGGTTTGTTGTTGAGTTTTGTTGACCATACTTGCTTTAAAAATCATTGTCCGTTCGCGCAATGTTTTGACTACTTCCACCCGTATCTTCTCAGACAAGTTAGGGTACTCTCGCATAGGGGCAATATCATCTGAGTCCCCCTTTTCATGCAAAATAATCAAATCAACACATGAATAACGTAAAAGAAATAAGACATTGAAGAAAACAAAAGCAATGTACAAAGGGGCAACGATTACGCACAACCGATTAAGAAAGAAAAAAAACCTAAGAACCCTATGTCTTGAAACAAATTTGTAGCTTATGAAGTGAATATCATACTCAATTAAGGTAATCCAAACGTTGTCCATGCGAAACGGTGGTTTGTCTTACCATGTCAGCCAACACTCTTTCCTTTGGCATAGTGCTTCTTCCTAACCAATCCCTTGCACTAAGCTCTTGCTCCTCTCGCCACTGCATCTGCAGCAACTTTTACATGTGCATAAAACCTAAACTCTGTAGGTAGGTCTCAAACAATAACCCTCATCCATATACATACAGAAGAGAAGAAGAATGGCATAAAGGAGACCATGTAGGAAGAACCAGAGAAGGCAACAAAGAGTTCAAATTAATGAAGTAAGAAGTCACGCATAACAGAGAATAGAGGAAAAATAAAAATAAAACACAATGAGAAAGAGAATGAACAAAAACCTATGTTCTTGCTTTTGGCTTGTGTTGTGTATTCCTTCCAGAAGTGTTGGAAATCGTGGACCACCCCCGCAAATTCCAGCTGCAAATAAACCATGAGCAATCTAAACTACAACGACAACAACTTTGTAGGTTGTATCTTTTATTTTTCATTCAGCTAGCAAGGCACAAAAAAATAGAACCCTAACCCAAATATAGAAGATTACAACATTGCGTATAGTCTAATTAAAAAAGTGTTGCTAAAACAATGAAAGTAGAGATTTAATTTTTTTTAACACAGTGCAAAAAGAAAGAAAGCAAACCTAGGTTAAATTAGCTTCCAACTCCTACTATTTACTCTTGCATAGGTGCTGGAAATCTTGGACCACCTCCGTAAGGTGCAGCTATAGTTAAATCTTCAAGGCTCTATAACTACAGCCGCAACAACTCCAAGGTAGTGCTTCTTATTTTTTCTTGAGCTGCTGTAACAGCAAGGCCAGTGAAAAAATTTCAAGATTAGAGAGGAAAGCGAACAACATTGCAAGACAACCCACCGAAACACAAACCCTGAACCCTAATTGTCGAAGGAGAGAAAGCAGCACATAAGCCATATCCAACCCTAAATCGCTACTCACTTGCTGTGGAGCTGAATCCACAAGTAAGCTCCGCAAAAGTCGAATGCGAGGATATTTGGTCCAGGTGGATAGTGAACTCGATGGACGTCGAGTAGGTGCTAGATGGCAACTAGATACTAGACGGCGGAATTAATGCGAAAACGGCTATGGCAACTCAACGGCAGACTTAGGCAATGAGATTGGGACCGGGGTCTTCTAGGCAATATTGGGATGTCTTGGAGGGGGGCAGGACGTGGGCTCTCTTTCGGGCTGCGGGCAAGCCAACACGAACCACAGCCTTAGGCGGCAATGGCTCAAGCACCCACTATATGGAGATCCGACCCTTGGGTACATAGTCGTTTCCAAAACCCAACAGATTCATCCTTTACAATGTTCCATGTGAAGCAAGCATCCACAAAACGAGAGAAACCGGAAGAAAAGTCGGCGAAACCTCGTCCAGAATGATCATGTGCCCTGCCGCCGCACCTTCCTCCCCGCCCCAACAGAACCCATCCACCCCACCCCAGAAACCAGATGATACCCTCCACGACCCAAACAAAACAAGGGATGAGAATGATGACAACCCCACGGTTCCTGACACGGAAGCTGCCAAAACGGAATCTCTAAAGAAGATGAGAGTGTGCTTGCCTTGTGAAAGTACAACCTGCGAATCCTCCCCCACCCCAACCCCGTCATACCCTCAACTCCCTCACTCGCTCCACATGTACCTGGGGCGTACATCCCGCGGTGCGGGCATTGGAGAGTGACGGCGGAGGGCACCCGATGAGTGGCGATAAGAATGGGCCAGTTCGCGTCCAGATGCATCCGCTGCACGAATCTCATGCACTATCCCCGTTCGCGGAGTCGTGCTGTGGCAGTTGGGTCGTTGCGAGCAAGCTCGCGTCTCGTCAAGGGAGGACTGCGGCATTACGAGCTGAGTAGTCATGGCACAGGTTGCGTCGATGGAGCTCGTGGCCGCGACTCGTTTGCCTTCTGCGGCGGTGGCGTCCACTTCGTTTCGCCACACCGTCGTTGCGGGTGCGTGGGGTGTGTTGTTTGTGGAGAATGTGGTGTGTTGTTTGTGGAGAATGTGGGGTGTGTTGTTTGTGGAGAACGGACAATTCTGGGTTTTGTGAGGGTTTTTGCTGGCGTTTCACGTGGTTGAAGTCCATCGAGTTGGGGTTTTTTTTTTTTTTTTAATGCTGAAAAATTTAGATTGTAGCTGCAGGTGTGGATTTGGGAAGTTTGTGGGGAATGTGGTGTGCGCGGATTTGAATCCGGTTGTCGTGTGAAGCTCTGTGAGCTCTTCCTGGCGTTTTATGTGGTTTGATTTCTTTGAGATGGGTTTGAGAATCTCCTGGCGTTACACGTTTTTTTAGTTTTTTTTAGTTCTCTATCTTTGAATGTTGATTTTTAAAAATATTTTAGCTGTTAGAGCCTGGTGAGTGTTGTTGGCAGCTTCTGGGTTTGGGTGATGAATTGTCCGTTGTGTGAGGTTTTCGTGGCGTTTAACATGTTTTGAGTTAGGTTTGAGATAACCTTTCACTGATGGATTTTTGTTTGTGATTTTTGGTTATTTTGGGGGGAAATTTTGAGCTGCAATTTCGGTATGTTCTGAGTGTTGTGTGTATTTTTGTGGAGCAGGGGCGGGTTTGAGGGGCCAGAATGTGTACACCCTCGGAAGCTTGTCGTCGTCGTCCCGGAGCTTGTCGTTTGGAGGCGAAAAGGCGAAGCTGGAGCGGAGACTGCCGGCCGTGTCCGCAACCATCGCGGCACCAGGTGTGTATCCACAAGTTCGATTCACAGTTCCTGAGACATGGACTGTAATCCGAGAGAATTCCTTTTTCTAGCTCCTTTTTTTTCTAACAGTAATCGTTTGTCTTGCGCAGAGATTGTGAAGCAAAGTTCTGTGGACATCCCCAAGCTCGCCGAAGAACTAGACTCTGCATCTCCGTTGGAAATCATGGACAGAGCCCTCTCTATTTTCGGTGACGACATTGCCATCGCCTTCAGGTGAAAGTCACATCTAGTAGTATTCTTCAATTTTTATGTTAAACCCTGAAATGGCGCCAAATTCTAGAGACATTTTAGCTCTTTCTGTGGCCACCTAAAGTTTCAACAAGATACCCCTCGTTTGATTCATTACATTTTTCTTTCCGATAGTTATCAGCTCAATAGAAGAGCTTCACATCTTCTCCTTTAATTCAGTCAATGGGAGAGCTCGATGGTCTCTAAGCTCAAGTCAAAGCAGTTGTAGCTATCTTCAAGAGTTTGCATGAGTTGATCTTAGATCAACTCAGAGCTGATACTAGAAGGGCTTGTCTTTAACTTCACGTGTAATTTCTTCTGAATTGTCTTTCTCCATCTGCCTCCTTTTCTGCAGCGGCGCCGAGGACGTGGCGCTGATCGAGTACGCCCATCTTACGGGCCGCCCCTTCCGCGTGTTCAGCCTGGAGACGGGGCGCCTGAACCCGGAGACTCTCCGCCTGTTCGGGGAGGTGGAGAAGCGGTACAACATTCACATCCAGTACATGTATCCGGACGCGACCGAGGTGGAGGAGCTGACGCGCACCAAGGGCCTGTTCTCGTTCTACGAGGACGGCCACCAGGAGTGCTGCCGGGTGCGCAAGGTGCGCCCTCTCCGCCGCGCCCTCCGGGGCCTCAAGGCCTGGATCACGGGCCAGCGCAAGGACCAGTCCCCCGGCACGCGCGCCAATGTCCCCGTCGTGCAGGTCGACCCCGCGTTCGAGGGCCTGGATGGTGGTCCGGGAAGCCTCATCAAGTGGAACCCCTTGTCGAATGTCTCTGGAACCGCGGTGTGGACGTTCCTGCGCACCATGGACGTGCCTGTCAATGCTCTGCACTTCCAAGGCTATGTCTCCATTGGATGCGAGCCCTGCACCAGGCCCGTTTTGCCTGGCCAGCATGAGCGAGAAGGGAGGTGGTGGTGGGAGGACGCCAAGGCCAAGGAGTGCGGTCTCCACAAGGTATGGAAATGAAAAAAAAAGCTGAAGTTGAGTATGTGCCTGAATTTTTTATGAGTTTTTTTAGGAGTTTTTTAAAGTTCAAACAGTGGAAGTGAATACGAGGGATTGGTTAGAAGCTGTGGATCAAAGTCTGGTCGGTTTGATTTGATTTGCAGGGCAACATCGAAGGACAGTTGGAGCCTCAGAATGCTCTTGGAGAGAAGGTTGAGGTTGCTGACCTTTTCACTGGCGAAAATGTGACGACGTTTGCTCGGGAGGATATCGAAGCGTTGGCGAAGGGCGAGAACCGTGCGAAATCCACAATTGCTGTGTTATATGCACCCTGGTGCTCTTTCTCTCAGGTGGGTTAACTTTTGACTGTGGATGGTTGCATAATGAGGTATCAATACCTTGTACTTTAGAGTTTAACAGCGTTATGTTTTTGATATCAGAAACCTGTTATTGCTGCTTAGACCTGCATCTGTTCTGATTAATCATGTGTCGAGCTACTAGAGAAATTATGCCTGATATGATTGAATTTTGTTGCAGGCCATGAACGACTCTTACAACGCTTTCGCAGACAAGTTGGCGGGTTCAAATGTTGTAGTAAGTATCAACCACTGTTACAGTACAGTTATTTGCAAAGTCACCCAAAGTTTGAACAAGATGTTTCCTGTAAACAGAAAAAAAGGCGCTAATATTCATGTGAACTCTCTTCACTCGCAGACGTCAGTTTAGAGACCACCAATTAAAATCCCCAAGCTCTGTATCATTTGTCTAAACGTGTGATGTAACTGAAAATGAGCAGGTTGGCAAGTTTAACGCCGATGGAGCGCAGAAGGCGTACGCGAAGGAGAACTTGCAGCTGGCGAGCTACCCCACGGTGCTTTTCTTCCCGAAGAACAGCAGCCAGATCATCAAGTACCCGTCCGAGAATCGTGAGGTGGACGCCTTGCTCGGGTTTGTAGAGGCCCTGCAGTAAAAGCAAGCTCCTTCGCAGGGTACTTCTACTACTACGATTGTACACTAGAATGGCGAACGGTGGAGCAACCGAATTGAAGGTACACCCACTGTTTGCTCGTTGATTGAAGACGAATAATTGGTTCATCACTGGTAACATCAAATTTTTTTCGCCAGCCAAGTCGTGGAGCTGGAGTCTTGCAAGTGATCTGAGATGATTAGTTGGTCCCGTTAAAGTGCTCTATGGTGAGGGTGTTTACTCACTTTGTGTACCTTTTCAAAAGAGGTGGAAGTCATTTTTGGCAATTGAGTTGTTTTTTTGGCAGTGAATTGCATATATTGTATTACTTTGTTGCATCCAATTGTTTGTGAAGAACTTTATGTTTTAAATTTTCACAGGGGAAGGTGGATATAGCTGTTGTTGTGACAAGGAATGTGCATAACACATTGGGTATGGCAGGAAGTGCTTGAACCATCCAGCGTGTATTGAGTAGGTTTAGGGGGGTTGCACACATAGATCATGGTACCGAGTTTTTAGTGCTAAGGTAAGCCTCCCCATAACCAACAAAAACCCATAGCCCATGCCTATAAAATTGGGGTACGTCCAACCCTCTTTCATCCCATTACCACCAACTGAGCTCCAAATGGAGGTTTGCTATTAGTCAAGACCCTTACTTTTGGTTGTTGGTTATGGGGGTACTTATTGCTAGCCACCCACTAAACATGGTTGCACACTAAACATGGTTGCACACTAAACATGGTTGCACAGTTTGAAAATTAATTTCTAATTCAGTTTTCATCCAAAAAATATGAAATCACTTGGATTGGAATTGTAATTCTATTGGCTATCATTGAAAAATAATAGTATAATTCTCTTCTCTCCACACATGCACATTCCTTAACTTGTCAGTTTAGGGAGGCTTACCTTATGTGCAATTCGATTGGTGGAGAGCCTCAAAATTAGCCTTAGTCGAGACCTTGGGGTTTTACACATAGACTAAGTTACCAAGGTACCAAGGGCGTAACAAATGCCTCCATGGGAGCATTTTTTGGAGGTTTTGGTGCCAAGATTTTGGTCCTTCCAAAGAAGGTTGGGTTTTTATTCTTGTTTGGACCAAACTCTTGCTGAGGATTGAACAATTTTTCTTTGAGATATTAAGATTTGATAAGGTCTCAATTGTTAGATTAAAATAGTAACTTATTCCACCCTGAAATATTTTATCCAAATTCTTTATCCAGATGTTTTACCAAATGTTTTTACTCAACTTCTTTTACCTGAAATTTTTACCTGAATTTTTAATTCTAGTTTTACCTAAATGTTTTTACCTGAAATTTTCTGTGGCTACCTGTGCTGGAATTTTTGTGTAATGAGCATTTTGACCATTTTCATGTTTTTTACCAGAAATGTATTCCTTTGTAGACTCCATGGCTAGCAAATGTGAGGAAAATTTCATAAACTGAAAGCCTTTGCGAAGTAGAAATTGACTTAGAATTTGCCAAATGGTTTGGGTCTCGACCTCTCAAGTTGGTGCCTTAGGCTTTCACTCATGGATGTTCCCAAATTCTACAAATTGCATATTTAAATATTTTTTTCCAACTCGAATGTCATCAATTATTTAAATTCAAATGGAATGACTTGGTGCTAGAAATGAAAGGTACGAGAGTTTGTGAAAGAGATATTTATGTTTTTCTTTCTTTCTTTTTTGGTAAAAATACCTCTGAAACTTTTCCTTCTCAAAATTGTTGAGGCCCGGACCAAGTCTCGGGGGCCCTAATTTAAAACCCTAATCTTGTGAAACTTAAATTTAGTTTATTTTTTAGTAGATTGGATCAACTTTAGTTAGATCTAGTGGTTTTAAACCCTGATCTATAATACCTACAACTCTAAACTCTCAAAAGACCCGAAAGGAACTAGGTTTATGAAATCGGGTAGATTTAAGTTTGATCTACTTGGTCCTAATCTATAATATCCACAATACAAAACCTCCGAAAGACGCTCAAAATGGACTAGATTTATAGTATTTTAGGGCCAACCTCTAACAAATACGCAATAGTGTTGCTCAACATTACTTGTTTCAACTTAAATCAAGGTACAAACTAGCCCTAAACAGACTTGACCTAGCCTAAAACACCCTTCTAATGTACAAAACCGCTCCAGCTCACATCCTAGACCTCTCTTTACCTCTCCACATCCTACAACCTACACCAAGTAGGAGAGAATGAGGGTGTCCACTCATCACTCCCTACCAAATCCTAGCCGCCTCAATTGGATTATAAATTGCCCTAAAACACATTTGCATCCATTAGTCTTGATTTCATCCAAAGTAGTCATCCGGTGGAGAAATTGCGTTTTATCCTAGAAATTTTACCAATCATGTTCTACTTTTTACTACCCTTACTACTTTTATAACTTACTGAATTTTGTGGTTGATGGAGTTGTCAACAAAGAATGTAAACCAAAATCAAATAGTAAAATATGGTTGGGAGATTATGATTTGGAATGTATGTGCATTTATGTGCTTGCATTAATACACAAGGTAGAGGACACATTAACCCTAGAAAGACAAAACAACCAAAAGTGGCTTCTTGGATGACACTTTGAGGATGATAATCAATGTAAACGATTGTTTTTCATCCAATTTTTTGAAGAGATCATTGAATGTGTCAGCATTAATACTGATGAAACTTGCCTCATTAAGGAATTTATGTTTCATCCAAAGAAGAAAATGTTTGTGATATGGATCTCAATGTAATGAATTTTAAGAAACTTCTAGCTCTCGCTATAAATCTAAATTTGAGTAATTTAAATGATATTTCATTAATTTAATTATAACTAATGAAATGGAGCTATTGAAGTCTAGTTTCCATTCCAATCTGGAAAATTTGAAAAATACATATGATTAAATACGTTATTGCAATTTAAACTTTGGCCTATAACCCAATTGATTGATATTCTAAATTGACTAAACACGGAAATCTCAATTACTTCACAACTTTTGAAATTATGGCGTATAGTGGAGTGACATCCAAATTGGCATTTTTGCAATTTTAGGGATAGTGTCCACACTTCTACCAACTTTGACGCCCTCCTCACGGCTGAAAATTTGTTATTTTACCATGAAAGTTTGACACAAGATCATCTCCATGTTGAAAACATGTGAACCAAATTTCAAGGCCATGAAATTCATGTAAAATTATATATTCAAGATTTACAAACATCGGCTAGTTGTAAGAAAAGTTTTACAGCTGCCAACTTTGACACCCTCCCAAGGATTGAAGAAAAAAAAAATTCCATGGAAATTTTGGAGTGAAACCATCTTTATATTGATTACACGTGTGAAAAAATTCAAGTCCCAAAGATCCACCAAAAAAATATTCCAAATCTACCAACATGTGTAAACACGCAATTAAGCAATTATGCACTTGGCCATATAAAAGTGCACTTGGGTACAACGGCGGCCATTGCGAACAAAAGTGGCAAAATTGAAAAAAAATATATATATATATCAAAGGAAAAAAATGTTTTCCAAAGGAAAAAAAATTGAGCTTCTGCAACAATATTACGTACAATCATGGTTGTTCATATTGGAAGCGATTTTTTGGCATTTTCAACTAATTTGTGGTGGCCCCTCGTTAATACTAGATAAATATATATTTAATATAGTTTCACAATATTTCAAAGATAGATTTGAAGGATTGTAGTATATAAACAGGCGTAATTACAAAAAAACATACTTTACGCAAGGGTTGGCAGTTGATTAAAAGATATTCTACGTAGTACATAATGCATACAATGGTGGAAACTAAATATCTGTGCTTCAACAATTGGACTTAGCTCCAATAGTAAACACAGCTTCACTCTAAAGGATTAATGACATAACGTCTTACATCACCCTTAGAATATACTACTCTTACACATACACTATATATCAATTACCATACACAACTAGTATACTCTCAAAAAGACACACTATCTATTCCATAGAATTTAGGGCTGCTTGCAAACGGTCATCATTGATAGCTTCGGTTTGCATTGCAATATATTGTAGGATGTGAGCCTTTGCCGATTAAAGAATGCGAATCCTGCTTTCAACCTGCACTCCAAATATATTGCACTTTCTCCACCCGTTGGCTCCGGACACGGTTCTTTCCGGAGAGTCTATCCATGCATCTTTCTCTACCCAACTATGGCTCTCCCCAGATGGCTCCCAGATTGAGTCCATGCAATTTGCATACCGTTGTGCAGAAGACCCATCTCCATCAGCAACCCCCCTTTGGATGATGGGCCAATACCAACAAACCTTTATTTTAAGTCTCCATCGGTTTTTTCCTTCCTCAATCACTTTCCCTACATAGAATGGTACACCGCCTTCTATCTTTGCTCGATCAACACTCAAGGCTACAAATTGTCCACAACGCATATCAGATTGTGGATTAAATGGTGGAAATGGGTCATGATTACCTTCATACATTGTTCCTTCTTCGGCGCGTTCCTCAACATAGTTGCGCTCTGTTTGTTGTGCCCTACGCATTGCTTGATTAGAGGGTCTTCCTCTACGAGGACCAAAGTATCCTCGAGCCTCGGCATTTGGAAGCATGGCCACTACCTGCTCTACGACATTTATCTCGCAATTTTCTTCACTTACACCATCCATTACATCCAAAGATGCGCTCCCTGTAGATCCGGTGTTGGAGAACTCTGAAGGCCAAAACGGTGTGGTACGATGCTCATTGCTACGGTCTTTGTGTGGAAATTGAGCTAAATAGAGTTTCAATCTTTCAGCCTCTACTTTTGCCTCACGATTCTTGTCCTCATGTTGCAACCTTTGATGCACCTTTGTTTATATGCAATGAAGTCATCCAATGCCTTCAACTCCCGTTCATCCGCTGCAAATACTTCCGCAAATGATGGTCGTTCATCCCTATTTGGCAACGACCTCAAAGTTTTCGTCCCTGCCTCCGGTCCCCATGGATCTTTGCAATAATGCTTGTGTTGTACTCGAACCTCACGAGCCCCTTCTCGATTGTCCATATAGAATGGCATGTGGTGCGGAAATATTATGCCCACCAATGAATCCTGATCTGTCAGTAAGTGAGGAGTTATGAACAATTTCCAATCCCATACATTCTCTAGCAGCCGGGCGCTAACAAATGCCTCCATAGGAGATGTTCCTCGTTCTATAAGACTCATCATTTCCTTTAACGAGTCGACGTCCAACCTCTTCAACGTATTTGATATACAACTGAAGCGTTGATCAATATCTTCGTGTGTATGGCCCACTATAAGAAAAAATAGTTCCACCTCCTGAAAAAACCCCAATCCCACCAATGTAGCACATAGAGCAAACATATAAATGTTTTTGTTGTCACGGATGCAATTGTCGGCCTGAATTCGCAATGTTGGTGGCAAAAAGCCCCTCCTCCGCAGCACATCTCCAATCACATACAACAATGTACTCACGACTTGATTGCTATCGTGTTTGTGGTGAGCCCCAAACCACACGTCGCAATATAAACCAATGCCATGTACAAGAGCACCACATAGATGGGTCTTCACAAACCGGTGCTCAATGTTCTTCACAGTCTGACGCATCCTCGGTACCATGGTCGTGTTTTGGTCCATGCCATCCACTATGATGCACATGTACAACTCAAGGCTAATATAAGACGACCTCTTGAATATCCAATAATGCCTATATTCTTCCATCTGGTTGCGCAGATGCAACATAAACAACTCCTTTATCTTTATCCTTGCATCCGCATTGGTGGTTCCTTCCATGGCACATTTATACTCCCAACAATGATAACACTTTGAGAATCTCGATAATGGAGGTACCTGAACGTGGGGATACTTGATGCGCCACATCCTCCGGAACGAACTCATAGAAATGGTTTCCCCATTACAATTTCTCTTGACCTCCTCGTTCACGTAGTTGAATACATCAAATTTGGCTGTATTCATAGGAAGGAGAATGAGAGGCACCACTTCGTTGTCACTCTTACGGCGAATACAACGATGAAGTTGAGGACAACCAGCTTCATCCACAAACGATTTAAAGCAAGCTTATGCTGCAGACATTCTAGTACTCTCTCTTATCGGATCTGAAAGGGTATTGCCGTGAATCGATGTCACTCTTCCATATATTAGACAGTCCTTCTTCAATTGCTTAAAGCGAATCTGTGAATATCCAACCCCAAGAGCGTAGCAAACATTGCAAACTTGTTTCCCATCTAACTTTGTTACAAACTTGTCTCGACGAGTTCCTTCCGTCCTTGTATAAAAAGAAACTAGCATCTGTCTCATCCACGTACTTCGAACTGAAAACTCATTACCCCATGCATTATATCGCATGTCCAATAGACACCTTGCTGGAACGTCCCTCAAACAATTGCATTTGCATCCTCCTAGTGCCATTGCAATTTGCACGCTTCTAAGCAATATCTTAGATGGTTCAGCTTTTGTCAATGATGGCTCTCTAGAATCTCTCCTTCTCCTATTTTGCATAGAATATGGACGACGTGCTGGTCTAACATAAACAAATCCATCCACATGGGGCAAATCTTGGATGTTTGAGGGAGTAGACTGGGAAAACGGCGAATTTTCATCTTCGGCGTTTGAAGCATGACTACTACGTTGAGACCTTTGGGTGGATCCTGGTGTGTTGATGAACTCAGGAAAATCAAATTCTGGGGCCATCACTTCTGTAGGCGCTATCTGTGATCCAATGTCACCATGGACACCTGTGATATCAGGTTCTACAGCCACTACACGTAGCAAAGACCGATGCTAACGAATGATCAAGCCCACACACATGCCAAGGCGTTCTCCTACAATCTCTCCAGTCCAATGCAATGCATCATCTATCCTAGTGATACGCACTGCCACCTCAAATGGGAACAACTTTGACCCATTCAATTCCATGCCACTTTTGAATGCATGCTCCCTGGTTGCTAAGCCCACCACATCTCTTTTCTCAGAAAGCAATTCCACTGCCCTCTCCAATTCAGATGTTCTGATCCCAACAGATCTCTGTTGAATTTGCCTTGCACGTGGTGCTCGTACTAATCGAGCCCCCACAGAGCTATTGGAGTGCATATTATCCCTTTGGAAGTGTGGCCGTATTGAAGGAGTCTGAATCGTGCGGCTGTCCATTATCACTATTGAAAAAATAGGAACATTATGGCTACACATTAGTCAAAATACATGTACTAACTGTTAACCTTCAAAGCACCATTCATTTGATAAAAGATATATTTCTAAATACATATTCACTGTTCAAAATATGATGATGATATTAGACCTTTTGATAAAACAACTTTGAAATGAAAAAATTAAGAATTTGTAGAGCATGAACTCCTTGCACAGAGTCATTAACCCTGAAGGTACAATGACAGTCTTACACCAAAAACACTTCAAAATTCTTGGATTCTAGTGCAATGAACAAAAAAGGAAACAAAAACTTTTATTTCTAATTTTGACCGTAGGATCTCAATTAAGCTTTATTAAGTAATATATAATCAAAATTTCATAAACTTTGACCGCATGGATTGAAAGATTATAGTGTTTGAAGTCAAGAATATGGTTCATTTTCTTCCCTGAGTGCAGTGGATCAGCAGACTTTGACTTCACTTGCTGTCAAATTTTTGCACTACACAAGGTCTAAATCCATAACCATCTTGTTAAGCTTGATGTTAGTTCTTTGTACACCAATTTTTAGAGGTAGAGAACGGGTGTAGCATATTCAAAACAATTGTGCAAGGAGTGGAAGTTTGGAATTTCTTAAATCACACTATAATTATTTGTGAACTTAATATGTTTTAGATTGGTAATCCAAATGGTCATAAGAAGGATTACACCACATATTGTTGTGGAAAAAATAAAAAGTGAAAAATAAAAAAATATCTAGGTTTTATTTGGAAAACAAAAAGTTTTTTTGGTACCTTGTCCAACACTGACTGACAATGTGTGAAAATGTTTGACTTGGGTTGATATGCTATTTTTCACTATTGACAAGAACTTATTTTGACAACATCAAGGGAAATAGTATTAGTTGTAAGTACCGAAAATCTCACATTCAACATAGTGTCATAGCAAAAGTTTTTGAACGTGCCCGACTTGTCCGCTCTCCCCATTTGAAATTCAAAACCCTTCAACTTTTTGATCAAATGTCCAATTTAGGTAAAAACTATTTTCCCACTAAAGTCTTGATAATGCCTTTCTATGGTAAAATTTTCAAAGAGAAATGTTGGAAATTGACACCATAGGAACATGACCGAACTTTCAAAAAGCCCATTTTTGACAATTGATCCTTTAGGGATTAAATATGTTACACCTCTTCTGCATCCCTAAACATTGGTGTAAAATGGAAGTTATATCATTTCTAATATGATGATAATGAATCTAGATCATGTGTGATGCAATCTTTTGAATCCAAGTGAACTGAAATGAAGGGATTCCACTGAATCTAGGGAAGAAAATGAACCATGTTGTCTACTTGCTATTACTGACACTATTGGAACTTGTTACAATCGCTAATAAATGAAAGGGTTTATATTTCCACATAAAGGTTATTCTATAAATTACATAGTATAGAAGATCAATCAACAATCAATCTTAAACTTGTATAAAAATAAATGTTTACCTGAAGATACGTTGCAGGTGTTAGCAGTACACGCACTAATGCTTGATGGCGTTCAACATTAATTCACTATTCTGTCGTTGTTGTTGAACATGTTTTCCAACCCTTCCCACTGTACCTGCAACACATGCATAAAATTTATATGGTAAACTATGTGATAAAAAGTCCCAAGTATCTTTGTATTACATGTAGGCTATAGCCAATTTTTTTAATATAATATGTAAAAAGCTTAAACAAAAGGAGAAACAAAGCAAAAGGTCCAAAGTTCTAAAGTCAAACTTTGACTAGTAAACTTGGAGCACAAGGTTCCAACAAGGATATAAGGTTTCTATGCAAATCTAGAGGTCTCTTCCCATCTCAGTTTCTAAGGTGAGCTCTCTTGCAATCGAAACCTCAAGGCCATGTGCATTTTTACTTCATTCACTAATTTCTGTCAACTTGTGTGTACTGTGTAGATTGGAGGAAATTTGAACATCGAGAAGTTTCTTGCAAATTTGGTAAGTATCTGACATTGTTTCAATTCTGAATATGAGGGAACTCCAGCGTTAGATTCATGATGATTAAAGATTAGTCAGAGATACGATAGTGTAAGGTGAGCAGAACCAAGAGTTGAGCACCCAAATGAAAACATCCACTTCAGTATGTTCAAAGATTACAAATTCAATAGAAGTAAGATGTTTACAACTAGTGAGTCAACTAGTGACATCAAAGAGTGACACCAAAACCCACTGAGAACTTCAATAATGAGAGTAGCCCGTAGTATTGTACTAAAACCATGGTATGGCACATCAACCCACTACCTGAAACCCTAGCCACCACAACCAAACCCTAGCCGCCACAATCGGAAACCCAAACCCTAAAAATCAAACCCATGGAGTTCGCGTGACGCCTCATGGGGTGTGCGCGCGCACACCCCCACAAGTTGGTGCTCCTCCATCCATCCGATAACTTCCTGTCGTGTGCAACCTCTTGACGACGGTGAGGGAGAGCTTCGTAAGTGGCCATTAAAATCTACACTTCAAGTTTGAGTTAGAGGCATAAAAATTAAGTTTTATGAGAAAAGGCAGCCCTTGCGTTTGCGCGGCGGCCTCGCCCACGCGCGCCAGCCTTGGCGCAGGCGCTGCGGCCTCAGGCAG